>SSNR01000042.1:2579485-2685945 GCA_006937965.1 Callopanchax toddi | reverse complement strand
TCCCCCCCCCCCCCCCACACACACACCCCTAGCTTGGCCTAATCCAGTGGTGCAGCATCACTTCAGCATCAGTGTTACCTTTGATGGACCCGGATTAAAGCAAATCTCCATTCCTTTGGTGGATTTCAAACGCAGTCTCAACAATGATGCCAGCCAGGGGTGAGATAATGAGGCTGGCAGTGGACTGGCAAGCAACGAGTGACTTTAAAATCAGCCTGATTAGAGGCAGTGATATTATCACAGAACTTCCCCCCTTATTTCCCCTCCCCCACTATCTTTCTCTTCTTGCATCTTTTCACTTTTTACCACTTTTTAACCACATCTTTTCTTTGAATTTCTTGAATCATCTCATTTTCACTCTTTTTCCTAATTGTTCGTCTTTCTCTCCCCTCCTTTCCGTTCTCCTCTTACTGCTACACCCTACTGAGTGAGGCCTGACTTAATTAGGGGGCTGGAGTGTGAATGTGCCTTTCACAGAGTGTTAATGAAAAGCTTTGCGCTCTCTTTTTCAGTGTATTAGTGACAGACTTCAACCCCCTCTGCCCTTCCTCCTCCTCCTCTCCTCCTCCTTCTTGCACACCGCCTCAGCTCTTCTGACCAGAGGGAGGTGTTATTACAGGGGCTGTTGACTCTGCGGCTTTAGGTTTGGGGTCTCTGTTGTACTGAACTGATAGCTTAATTAAACATGTAAATTGGATCTATCAAACATGTCTTAACGTCCATTCTCTGTGTAGCTGTTATGTCATCAGATGCTCTTTGTAAGATTTTTTTTTTGTACTAAATCTTATTTTACAAAAGCCGTTGTGCCGTTTCAGTTGAACTAATTTTAACAGAGGACCTAATTGATTTTGATGAAGCGGTTTTAATTCAAGATGCAGTCAGTAGTGAAAAAGAGCACAAAAGCTCAAGTTAATCACAAGTTTAATTTTGATTGCTATGTTATTCAGATCTCTACTTCTGTTTTTGACCCTGATGTGCATAACTTAGGTTGTACTTGTATGTAGCAACTTGTCTTGAGTTCTCAAAAACAATATAAAGTGTTCAAGTGTCCTTCAGAGTTTTTCTCTTGTTGCCATTTTTAAATGTGCAGGATGTAAAGCTATCTACAGTGAATAAGATACTAACTTTTTATAACATTTTAAAATGGCCAAGATATCCCTAAAAATTTAGACCCTACAGTATGCTCTAAATCAGGTGTGTCCAAAGTGTGGCCCCCGGGCCACTTTTTTTTGAGAATGGATGGAAATTTAGTTTCTAGAAACCTAAAAACAGTCGACCAATCAGATCCAGTGAATTTGATGCTTTTTATTATTGAGTCAAATGTACGAGATCCCTGTACGTGTCGTACTGACAAAGACACTGTTCCTTAAAATGTTGCATTTATAATCAATGTGTGAGCAGAACAAGTAAATTAAACCATCTTTTGCATTTTTCTATTTTAACTTTTGTGGCCCTCGAGGACTTTACACTTGGTGATTTCGGCCCTCATGTTGAAAAGTTTGGACACCCCTGCTCTAAATATTTTGATAACTTGAAGTTATGGAATCTGAAATCCATAATCTACAGTGCCAAAACAAGAAGGTGAGCAAACATGTTCTCTTCATGCTAATATTTATATTTAACAATCTTATGTTAGAGCTAAAGTATGCTTAAAGATTGCTTTGGAAGATAGTAATCAAAGGGTTCAGCATTTGAGAATGAAATATTTATTACGACTGACACATCTGTTCCATTTTTACAGTATTTTATGCATGAAACATTGTTTTTTTTTTTTTACAGTACAATACGTGAAAAGCTTTATTTTCCATTGCATTTTATGTAAATTAGCAACAGGAATACTTTAGGTGCATGCTATTTTTTTTAGTCGTCTGCCCTTTCCAAAAATCATCGCCTGAAACTTCCTCTTTTATAACTGTAACAATGACTAAACTGCATTCTAATTTGATTATACAAACAGCTTGGGCGTTTTCCAGATGGGCATTGTATTTCTATTTGTGCTGTCAGCTGCTAGTCAGTTGATGTTTGATGAAGCTGTCTTTCCCACTGACTGATGGCAGCTCCTAGCCAGGGAGCAAGCTAATCCCGTGTTACAGAGATGTATAATGATATCCCAGGGCGCTATAGGATGTTCCTCCCTGTATGGTGCCAACTTCCTGGACTGCTGGCACTATGGGCTCTGGCTCAGGCCCAGCACCCAAATGCCAGTCATAGCCTGTAGGCGAGGGGCAGGTTTTGTAAGGCTTTGTCTTGTCACTTTTCACCAATCGGAACACAAGGCAATGACACAAACCACAATTTCTTGGCTATTGCTTGACATCAAGCTAATTGAGAAACGCGGGTGTGTTTGGAGTCTGGGGGGGTGGGGGGGGGTGGCAAACAAGTACATGTGGCAGAGGGCATATTCTTGATTGGCAGTGGCCATGTGGGAGAAAGAGTACTTATGTGTGTTTGAGTGCGAGCGCATTTCCATGTGTGTACGTGTCTGGGTCTGTGTGCGGGATAATCCTGGAGAATCTCTCTCTTTGAAGGGGAACAGATGTAGATTTACATATGTGGAGGGTCCCCAGCCTGTGATGAGATTAGCTGGTTTGGATCTTTTTTCACAACAACTGAAAGGTGCATATTTATTAAATGCCTCAAGCTAGGCTGGGGTGTGCAGGGCTTGGCCCTCAGAGGGCCACGGGACAAAGGCAAACGAGGCCCATGGCAGGCTGGCCCATATGGGAACAGGGTTGCTTACTGATTGCAGTGGCCTTTCATTGGGTGTGGGACAAGGCTTTAAGGGTTTATGTACATAGAGGGGAGCACTTGGTGGGACACTTGAGCCACCTCTCACAACAAGAGGTAATAAAAGGATTTGGAGCTTGAAGTGCCTCATCTGTGTGCTTGTTTGCTTGTTGGGTGCTGGTGTGTGTGTGTGGGAGAGAGGACCTGTTTTTTGTAGATGGTTGTGTTTATTGGATGTCTTTAAGTGTTTTCATGTAAAGCTTTTTGTACATCACACAATGCACTACATCTAACTTATTCTTAGATTAAATTTAGAATGACGAAAGAGAAAATACGAAATTAAAGTAAGCAAACTGTAAATCTAGTTTTTGCATTTTACTCAGAAGTCACAAATGAATAATAATAACTCTTTTTAAAGGGACAAGAGGGAAGATTTTAAATAAAAATAATCATGCATGCTCAGTTTTAAGTGATGAAGCATTTTAAATAAAAAAGAATGAGGCCACCCATGTATCATTCCATAATCTAGAACAGGCTTTTAGCTGTAAAATGTTCTGCAATTCGGGAACAAATTTCCCGCGCTGTCCTACGGATGTGATGTCAACTGACGCTGTTTGCGCATTCTGGAAGCAAAAAAAGTAATAATAAATGTATATCCAGTAGGTGGCAGCATTGCACCATTGTGTTGTGTTGCTGGTCAATGACGGACTTCCTTCGTCTGAATCTGTGGTTTTTCTCATCAAACTGGTGTTATCTTGTTTATGGAGCTGAAAACCTCTCTGATGGATTATAGGGTTTCTCAGAGCTAAAGGTGCTGTTATAGGCGACCGCACAGCGATCTGTCCATGTTTATGGGTCTCGGGACGATAGGCCTCAAATCCCCGACTGTTTCCTGGACCTCAGTCCGCTTACAGTGCATCAAAGGCGGGTGTGCGGCGCACACTCCTCTGGTTGCTCTGGAGCGCCACTCCATGATGCAAACTTAAGAAATCTAAGGTGATAGAGATGGCGGGACATGATTCTATCACCCTAGATTTCTCAAATTCTCCTCCAGGAGTCAGAGAACACTGACTGGTTAAAGATTTTAGCGATACAGGCAGCTGGGAAGGACTGGAACATAGCGGCTAGCGAGATTAGCTCTGTTAGATCGGCTCCTGCGGTCTCTGTGTGTGTGTGTGTGTGTGTCATGGGGCATTGTTTTACTATATTTCCTTTTGTATTAATAAAATGTATTTTTATTTATGGAATCATGTCTCCGGCTGCCTTTGGTTGAACCCTTATGAGATAGTGAGACGTTTGTGCGCGCTCCCGTTCAAGACTAGTTATTCACAGCGCCAGGCGCGGCGCTCAAGAGGTTCGTTTTTCAAATCTTCCCTCTTCTCCTTTTAAATTAAGTGATTTAGTTAATTTATTATCCTCCTCTCATTGAAGGTAAAGTTGTTGACTTTGTGTAAAGATAAAAAGCAAAACATGTCTTCCAACATTACGTTTCTTTCCCACAGAACAACTATAAACCATTAGAGGAATTGTGTGTACGGAAAAACGTGTGTGTATAAACTGTAACTGGTATCACAGCATGTGTACATGTGAAATACATTCTGATTCATGAGTTGAAAAAAGTGTAGTGCACTGATTTTTACTGTAATGCTTTTGTAAGTTGATGTTGTTCAAGAGTTTTCTTAGACAGAAACCCAAGTTAGCAAGTTTTAATCCCCAAACAAAGTCACTAGTGTAGTACTTTTCTTAACAAGTAACAAGACATCTGTGAAAACTTTACTTTATCTGGCCTCGTTGTTATCTTTGTCTTTTTTTTATCCGCGTGTAGCTCCATTGATTTTTTTTTTCCTCAATAAGAGCATAACAAAGATAAAACACATCCCAGAAATCTTAAGTCTTGTTTTTAGGCTATCCCAATGTGCTATTCCCTATTCATCTGGGAAGCAGCGCTTCATTGTTTGAGATTGTGGAAGAAAGGGGTTTTTGAGGAGTCTAATATTTCCATCTTTCTCTGTTATTCTCTCTAGGTTTGTGCCTTCCAGTTTGTGGAGGGACTGTGTCCAGTCAGTGTAGTTTGATCATTTCTGTCTCAGAGGAAAATAGGCAAAAAGTGAGCTCAAGCAAACAGATAAAAGAATAAAAAAAATGACAGTGGAAAAGAAGCTGGACTCTCTCAGTGGCACAGGCTTCCCTTTGCACAGTGGCTTAATTCAAACTTGTGTGTGAATAAGTTGTTTTTACCTCTAAGAAGCAGCCACCAAGGGTAAAAACCTGATCCCAAATCGTAGAGGTCTCTGATTTGTTTACCTACTTGTTTAGTGATAACACAAGCTATTTTATACTGGAAAGTTAGGCTGGGGGTTGGTAAGCAAATCAATTTTGGTACGGTATGAGAAAATTTACCAAGACAATACAGTGAGGCTTTGAGGGAACTTGGGCGAATCACAGACAGAATAAGAAGGTGAGGGATAATAGAGGAGAAGGAGGAGAAAGACAGTGTATGGGAGGCCTGGATTGGAAGGGGTATGGCTGGGGGGTGGCCTACCCAGCATCCTCAGTGGATATGGCAGCCCTCTGTGGACCTCCTCACACAGACACCTCTACTAATGAATCAGACCTGGTTTCTATCAGTCAGAAGAACTCCATCTCAACGTCTCCGTGCTCCCCAGAACAAAGCACAGCTCCATTAATATTTGAACGTTCTTTTTAACTCAATGCTAACACCGCTCAACACAATATTTGTTAAGGAGACGGTGAAAGAGAAATATTGGAGAAGACGGTGAAGAAGAATGTGAACGATGGAGAGACATGCACACATTAAAAGGAAGAAGAATCTGCTCTGGTTTTCAGCTTGTCTGGTGTAATTGTCCCAGTTGGCTGAAGAGTAGCTTTCTCTGCGCCGCCCAAGATTATTAAAAAAAAAGAAGAAGAGAGAAACATTTCCAAACTACTGTACACACTTAGATAATTTCAAGACAGTCAAACTTTCCTCAGTATGACAGA
The DNA here is from genome assembly GCA_006937965.1 of Callopanchax toddi. Lineage (NCBI taxonomy): Eukaryota > Metazoa > Chordata > Actinopteri > Cyprinodontiformes > Nothobranchiidae > Callopanchax > Callopanchax toddi. The sequence continues at coordinate 2,680,218 of SSNR01000042.1, read as the reverse complement.
TTGCTTGTCGGTTGCAGTTCTTGTCTGGTAACTAAACAGTTCTTTCAGAGCTGATATTTACAAATAAATATGTTTTTTTTTCTTTCATATTGGAGTAATCCTAAGACGAGGCCATGACTGAGGTTTTAGCAGTATACCACATTGTTATGGTAGCTTTTTTGTCTTTTCTTGTTTTCTTAAATCTGTTTTTCTTACTGAAGCCCAGAAAGACAAATGAACAAGGCTGTTCTGTTTTCAAAGTCAAATCATTTTTTCCTCTTCATGGCAAAGGCAGATAACACGCTTTTTTTTACGAAGGGCAAGTCTTTTCTAAAATGATTTATTTTCTTAAAACCCTCCACAAGGATTAAAAAAAATACTTAGACAAACTAAAAAACCTGTTTTTGTGTTCACTTTAATACAGTCAGGAGCAAAAGTATTTTTAAAAGGGACATGGGTCAAGATTTTAATAAAAGTAATCCTGCATGTTCAGTTTATTTAGGTTAATGAGTGATGAAGCATTTTAAATCAAAAAGAATGAGGCCACCCATGTATCATTCCATAATCTTGAACAGGCTTTAAAATGTTCTGCAATTCGGGAACGAATTTCCCGCGCTGTCCTACGGATGTGACGGCAACTGACGCTGCTGCTGGAAGCTAAAAAAGTAATAATAAATGTATATCCAGTAGGTGGCAGTATTGCACCATTGTGTTGCTGGTCAATGGCGGACTTCCTTCGTCTGAATCAGTGGTTTTTCTCATCAAACTGGTGTTATCTTGTTTATGGAGCTGAAAACCTCTCTGATGGATTATAGGGTTTCTCAGAGCTAAAGGTGCTGTTATAGGCGACCGCACAGCGATCTGTCGATGTTTATGGGTCTCAGCACGATAGGCCTCAAATCCCCGACTGTTTCCTGGACCTCAGTCCGCTTACAGTGCATCAAAGGCGGGTGTGCAGCGCACGCTCCTCCGGGTGCTCCGGAGCTCCACTCCGTGATGCGAACTTGAAAAGTCTAGGGTGATGTATGCAGCGGAACATGCCTCTATCACTCTAGATTTCTCAAACTCACCTCCGGGAGTCAGAGAACACCGACTGATTAAAGCTTTCAGTGATACGGGCAGCGGTGGAAGGACGAACATAGCAGCTAGCGAAATTAGCTCTGTTGGATCGCCCCTGCTTTCGGACCCTGTGTGTGTCATTTCATTTAGTATTAAAATGTATTTTTATTTATGGAATCATGTCTGTGGCTGCCTTTGGTCGAACCCTTATGAGATAGTTGAGAAGTTTGTGCGCGCTCCCGTTCAAGGCTGCAGTTATTTGCAGCACCAAGCTTGGCGATCGTGAGTTTTGTTTCTTATTCTTGACCCACATCCCTTTAAAATCTAATTATCTTTCTTGGATTTTGTGGCTTAAAATACACGGGCAGCTTTCATAATGGAGTATAAAGAAAGAAAACTACATTTGGTCAGATTTAGAAAACGTGGCATCTTTTTGAATTCACTTGCCCGTCAGGTGTGCAAAGATTTTCTGTTTTGTTTAGTAAAAACAAGAAAGAGGGCTGCTGCTGAAAACAACAACAACAACAACAACAACAACATATCTGTAATTGAAATATCCCTGAGGTGTCACACACAGTAGAAAAGTGAATCTCAGAAAATCATTGGGAAGGTCAGAGGAGATTCCAGGTGGACTTCCACTGCCTTATAAGTTACACACACACACACACACACGCGCGCGCACACACAAACATTCATAAACACAAAAAAAGTGAGTCATTACAATTCCCAACATGCATCCAACACATGATAGTAATTACTGGGCAACAATAGGCCCTGACTCTTTGAGTTAGCTTGACAGGAAGAGATCCAGAAACACAATGGGAAGGCCTTCCTAGACACTCTGTCTCAGACACGTAGATTAATTGCTTCTTTGTACCCAGAAATGGAGCATTGCCTTCACCTGCCAGGGGTGGTCGGCCCAGGGGAGCTGTGCTTGAGAGGAGGAGCTCTGTGGAACGAGGTTTGGTGGCCTGTTTTGGGGTATCTTGTGAAGCTCGAGGTGGAATAGGGGTGTTGGTGAGGGAGGGGTAAAAGGTTCCGTCAGGAGATCCCAGGGCAAGCGGCTGTGGGCATTCGACTGTGAAAAGTCATTCAGAGGGAAAACGTTGGGCATCCTTTATTTATTTGTGTTTGAAATATTTATCTGTCACGTGGGCCTTTTTTATAATGGGCCTGTCAGTCTCCTCTGCCCACTCAAGGGTGTGGACATGTTGCCCTGAGCATCCACCGTGGATCTCCCGTGAATAATTGCTGGAATTTCACTTTTGGGAATGTTGCACTCTGACCCTGAAGCTTGTTGTTTTTCAGCATCAAGCGCGGAAGGTAGAATGGTTTTAAGTATTTACTTTGACTTGGCTTTTTCCATCCATCACGAACACACACACACACACACACTCTCTTGTGTGTGCTCCCTCACACCCATAGTCAAGTTGGCAAATAAATAATTCATCCCTTTATTCCAGGATGAAAACCTAATCAAGCTGAAAATCCCCGTCTTGCTGCACCTCTGAGCCGCCTCTGCTGCTGGTTAATGTGACGCTTACGGTTCTAATGTGCTCCTGTTTCAACACTCAAAGCTGAGGCCTCTTCTAAAGCAATGTGTGCTCACAAACATTGGTGGGAATCTGGTGTCATCACCTAAACAAAACTCTACTTGAGTGTGTCACATTGAGCTGTAAGCCTAACTGAGCACCACCGTCTTTCTAATTGTTTCATCACTGCTGCCTCTTCAGGGAGATACTTGCAAATTTCAAACTCTGTCAAGCGGATAAAGAGACTAAGCAAACAACAACAATACAAATATGTTTTGTTGAGTCTTGCAGTAGAGGTTGACTCTGACAAGGGGGCGGGTCATGTGGGAGTCCTTTATGACACTGAGCATCTCATCTGTTCACACTGATTCCTCTTAGCTAATGTAGGGTACCCCTAGCTGTTTGTGAACAACATACTCAACAGTTGTGGTTGCTGAAGTGCAGACTATCTGCATGGAAACTCATTAATACAAAAAAAAAACCCCAAAAATATGTTAGGGAACCTTAAACTCTGGACATATCTACATGCATATGTCCCACATTGGGTTAGCGCACACAAAGCATGCTTACAGACACATACATACACAAGCATACCAAAATGCAATGCTTGTAGTCTGAGCATGCATAATTAAGGTGTACCTTGTTTGGAGAAAGTGCATGTCGCCTCTCGATGTGCACACCACATCCCCAGAAAGATGCTTTGAATAATGAAAAGTGTCACCTATGCAAAATGCAGGAGATGAGCATCCCTGCCTGTGAATGTGCTTTGTGTATTTTTTTATTTTTTGGTGCACACTTGTGTGCATAAACATGTGTGGTTGTGTAGGTATATGACACATATCTGAAAATGTGCACTGGCTTGAGTGTGTTTGTGGGTGAATGCCAATCGATGGACTGACAGAAGTTTTTGAAAAGATGCGTCTTTCTTTGATAATAGAGTGGAAGGGCTCTTTGTTATTTAACACGATGCTGCTAGGACATTGAGCCATATGTGACTACACAAAGCTGACAGCTGAGGCCCAATGTTCCCTTGTCCACCCTCCCATAACCTTGTCCCCAACCCCCTCAGCATCCCTCCTGCTCCCCACCTCTTCTCTCTGACTGATGGCTCTTGTTGTCCTGTGAGGAAGAGGCACAAACGCAGACATGGTCTAGGATTTCTGTTGGCAGCCACGTCTTCATCACTGTCTTTGTCTCGGTGATGAGCTCTGAATGGGACAGAGAGGAGGAGTCTGTTTCACTTTCACTCATATTCACAGCCTGTAATCTTTCAGTAGCTTTAATGTTAATAAATCATAAATTACTATACTAATAACCATGAATAGCATTAAATGCATTTCTTCCTTATCATCCTTCCATCCATCCACATTTTCGCATATGTGCATTTACATAATTTTGAGCACAAGCTATATTTCATAGGAAATGTCCACATAAAATTACAATTGTCTCCAACCAAGTGTTCCTTTTTAAAAAGTTGCTAATGTAGATAATCTGATTGCTTTGGGGATGTGGGATGCTGCTGAAAAATGTATGTCAACATAGGTGAATAAATTATTCATTATCAGTAGTATCTTGACAGGTCCTGTTTTCAGAGTAACTCTTATGCAAATGTTGCACATTGTGCACAGTATACGTTCCTTTTGCAGCTGCAAATAAAAACTGTTGCCCCATTAGTCTCTTTGCATCTGTTTGCTGCAAAGCAGTGTTGATGTATGACTGCCAAATCTCTCCCTTTTGACCCTCAAAATAATAATAATATATACGGTAAAGACAGTTATAACTGTCCTCTCAAATTTCCAGCAAAAGTTTTAAAGTTAACCAACTTTACATCAAAAATTAAGGTGCAGCCTGGCAATGCAATTGACAAAAAACTGACTTGATTAAATTAAGTTCATGACTAAAATGTTTCATGTTTGTGACAAATTCCAAATTCCTCTAATCCAGGGGTGGGGAACCTTTTCTTGCTTGGGGGCCAATTTTTTTTTCATAACGTCCTCCGAGGGCCACAATCAGAATGTAAACCGGTGATGTCCAATTTTATCAAAAAACGGGGCAAAAATCACCACGCATTACGTTCTTAGTTTAAAGAATTTGAATTGAATCAGGCAGAAAAAAATATTTCTATTGTGATTTTTTTCACTTTTAGGTGGTCAACAATATAATAAACATGCCAAATTTAAAGCGGCACTCCGGAGGATTTCATCAGGAGAGCAGTTTTTGAATCTAGCGTTCAAAGGCTCCTCCTCAAAACATCTCGACACGCGCGTCCGGTCGCGTGTGCGCGCGTGCACGCGGCGCATATACTTCGGACATGAACTGTACCGCTCAATGTGTAGGGTTTAATCACTCACAGTTCACAATCTTATTCCAACAACACTACGAGGGTCTGAAGAGCCCTCTCTGTCCCTGCTGCTTCTGATATTAGCTCTGTTAGCAGAGAGCTGCTGCTGGACTCTGAAGCTGAACTTGACTCGGCCCTGGATGAACTTTCTGACCAAAATAAACGCATAATCCTGTCAAGCCTTGCCATTCTGTGAGGTGAAAGGTTTAAAAATAAAAATAAATCCGTCTTTAGCTGGAGAATGGGTAGGTTTTTAGTAGAAATGAGCCGTGAGTCCTCAGTGAACGGCTGAGACGGCAGAGAAACACACGGAGCGTCCTGTACGACAGCGCCCCCTACTGGTACAGGTTTGGTCGATGCGCGTGCATGTTGAGAGAATGCAGAAATTTGAATTTCATTGGCTGAAAAATGTCGGCGGCAAGAAATAATGGAAAGGGGTCTCTAGGAGGAAGGAGGGTCTTCATCAGAATGACAGATGTTGTGGAACTCAACCCATAGATCATAGTTTAGACCTGAAATATCATTTAAAACATTTAGAAAACTTTGATACAGAGAAAAATGCTCCAGAGAGCCGCTTTAACTGAGCAGAACAAAGTGTTAGTTTTTTAGGAAAGGATCAGCAAATCTTTGTAGATATGAGACATAAAATGGTCTGATATGTTCGCCTTAATTAAAAGAAACATGGATTTTATTGGATGATTGTTTTGGTTTCTTGGTTTTGAAAATAAATTTGAGTCCAGTAGAAACAAAAAAATGGATCTGGGTATTTTTTCAGAAATGCTGAAAGTATATTTATTTACTTAGTACTTTATTTGTTTATATCCTGGCTCGGAAATATGAGTCATTACCGATTTGACCGCAGAAACTCCATTGGTTGTTGAGATTTTTCCCTCTGAGTTCATTTATTAGACATTGCGTTGCATTGATCAAAGGGGGCCGCGGGCCGTATCCAGCCCTGCTCTAATCAGTAAGATCATCATTGGACTAATCATGACGATAAACTTGATTGATTGGATTATTAATGAATAACAGCCAAACACACAAAACAACATAAATGGGCTTATTATGTGGAAAGTCACATACGTATATACCACAGTACAATGTAGGGAAATTTGTTTTCAGAATTTGACTCGTCCCTGAGGAACAGAGGACAGCCATTTTCATGGTGTCCAGGAGACATTTAGGAGTTCAGTATTTTGCCCAATAAAACTTCGACACATGGCTTGGACATGGGATTGAACCCCTTATCTCCCGATCCATAGACAAGCTCTCTTCCCCTGACCCACAATTGCAAACAAAGGTTTGTCAGTTAACACACACCCAACTGGACCTCAAAGTCCTTCACAACAATATTCAATTACCAGACATTATAACATCAGACTAATAAATGCACGGCATGATTTGTTAGGAAAATTTGTATTATAGGCTACAGAGGTTAAAAATAAACACGTCATATTATGACCAAGGTCTTGATGAACTGATTGCTATTTAACCCCACTGATTACTTCTCCAAATTAAAATTGATGTACAAGACAGCAGTGCTGGATCCAGACTAGAAGCAGTTGGCACCGCAGCCAAATTACTTACATTTGATGCTGGCATTACTTAATAACAGAGTCCATCATTTGATCCTTTTGGATGAAATGGACGATTATAGTGTGATGCAACTGCTCTTTTGCTTTATGTCTTTCAATAATTTCTTCCTTATGGAAATTAGGACCAAGTCTAGCAGTCATTTTTCAGTTGCACTGCAGTAAAGTTTCTTTTATCTGCATAAATGTTTCCCTCATGCACAAGAGCTGCAACCATCTGAGTTTTCAAAGACTGTCCCAAACTTCTGTTTCTCTTTTTATAAAGCTTTAGTTGGGCCTGTCATCCAGAGGTACCAGGTGTTGTTGGTTTAGCTGAAACACACCTGAAGAGCTATGGTTTCATCTAGCAAGTGATTCAGCTGTTGGCCATTTTTAGTGTCAAGTTGACAAACTGTCTGACTGTAGTCTAAATCTCACATCACCACATAAACGGAGTGGAAGGTTTGGATTGACTTATTTCTACAGAAACTTTATTTTTGGGAGGTTGGTTGAAGAGTTGTGTTTATTCTAACATTATGACTGAGAACACTGAAGAAATATTATTGGAATTTATTAGAGGCCCATTCTGACAGCCTGGAGGGCCCTGGTCGTTCAGCTCTTTTACAAAGTAAGATGCTTCATTAAAGGGGTGGTTTTGTCAGAATCCATTTTTTCAGGTTTTCATAGTTTCTAATAGTTCCCCCTGAGCCTGTCATGTTGGCCAAACATGAAAACTCTCTGTTCCCTGGTTATTAAGAAAAAGCAGAATTTGTAAGAAATGAAACTTTAAAATGCGGAGCTGCCTTTGTGCACGGTTTGACGTCACAACGTGTATTCGCTGAGATGGTAGCGCCTTTCGGTCCGCCCAGCTGCTAGCTTTTGTTTTTGTTGAAAATTCAACATGGCGGAACGCAGACGCAGTGTTGCCAACTCGGCGATATACCTGGCTGCCGCCGGTCCCTCTCTCTCTGTTTTTTTTCCCTCCCTCTCTGTGTGTGCGTGTTTAAGCCGTGCGGTCAGCACCACGCTGCGCAATCCCCCCTCCTCGGAGGGGAGAGCGGGTGACACAGAAGGAAAAGAGGAGGAAAGGTGAGGAAATGAGTGATAGCAGGAAGCAGGTTCCCGCAGGAAGCTAATCTTCAGTAAAGACTAGTAGCTACTGTTTGTTACCTGGGTGTTTTTCTTTTTCACTCTTTCACTTTCCAAAGTCTCGGGACATTTCGGTGTGTAGGGTCAGAGGGGTGGAATAGTGACGTTTCGGTCATCCAATCAGAAGCGAGTGCTGTGCATCTCATGAATACTAATGAGAATCCTGCTGTTTCAAATTCAGGTGTCAGATGGGAAACTTCTAAAGCTTCTATTATAAGCATCAAAGCTTCTTTCTTTATAAAAATTACACCGATAGCATTGAATTACACTAGAGAACAATGCAAAACTATAAAATAATGCAGAAAACCACACCTTTAACATAATTTAAAACAAATCTTAGAATGTTAGGAGTGATAGTTTAGAGAGGATTATGCATTAAAGGAAAGACTCCTTTGGAACTTGGTGTTTTGTTGATCTAACTATGTGGTCAGATGAGCTCGGGGTGACAAGGGCATCAGATCTGGTCTCCAGCATGTTATATAGTTGGACAGTTGTACTCCATTAATAATAATAATTTGTCTTTTCTTTGTAATCTTCATTGTAGTTGTGCAAACGATATGTAGTTAACTTGAGATGGACCATGAGTCAGGAATAGAATGACACACTTTCTTGCATTAATGGCCCTATAATTTAAAAGATCGTATTTGTTTGCAAAAAAGTTGGTTACTTCATTTTTCAAACCCAATTTTGAGTTTGCAAAATGACATGGTGATAAATCCCAGATGTTCACAACATTCAAACATGAACAGTTTGTGCTTTTGTTTAATTGACAGAGATGGAGAGAAAGAAAGACTTAGTGTACCCAAGATAATGCTGTACTTTTTCTTCGTTTTATATAAAATGTATGTACTAAAACTATTTCAGGAACACTGTAACAACAAACTGCAAACAAGTACTGATTAAGAACAAGCAACTAAAAAAAAACTGCACTTCTACTACCGGTAATTTGCATGACATTGTGTTTTTTTTTTTTATTATAGAAGACACATATCCACATTATAGCATGTACACCCCTACGCTCCTCGCAACAGCTACCTAAAACCCCACCTCACAGGCGAGGACAAGACATAATATCTAATTAAGTTTCAGAGCTGCATTTTCATTTGTTAATCACTTAAGTGCTTCGAGGATAACCTGATATCCAAAGGTCTGGTCCCAGTAGCCCAAAATGTCAAAATGCAATTATATGCATGATTAGCCTGACCTGTTTCTATAGCACCCTCCCTTCCTGCGTCTCGCTGCTGGAGAAGCTGACAACTGCTGGCATGTTTATTTTGATGAGATTAGGTGTGGAGGAGGCTCCGGCTGTGTGCAGCAGGCATGGCACCCCCATCTGGTCACTGGCAGGACTAACATCACCAGCAAGTGAAGGGGAGAGAAGTGCTTTGAGGGTGAAAGAGTGGGGAGGCAGGAGGAGAGAGGTGGGGAAAGATAATCTTTCAATCTCCTCTTAGCCTTAGGAGGAGAGGGGGAAAAAATTGTAGTAACAAATGGAAAATAAATAAATAGAAATAAAACAATTTCTGCCTCTTAACGGATAATATGATCGCAAATGATTAATCAAATCATCTTGATCCGAGAGGTGGGGTGGCTCTACTTTGTGTTGCTTCGCAGAGCAGCAATCCCCTCTAATCTGATTGTGTAAAGATAAGGCGGCTTTAGCCTCGCTATTGTGCTACTCTGATTAAAAGGGGCAGGAGACACAGTACTTTGGTCACAGAGAGAAGCACTTGATAACACAATTATAAATGTGCACATATATCATGGTGCACAAAACATGTTTAGAATATATATAAAATGTGAGAGGTGTTTTTTTTTAACCAGTAAATGATCCATCATAAATCTGTCTCATCTCCTCTTCTATAGATGTTTTGTTCTTGTTAGGAGCAACTCTAAAAGATGCATCTTAATTTAAATTGATAGAGCCATAATATTTTTAAATGAATGATAAAATAATATTTTTGTATTCCACTGTTATTTATATAAAAGCTGAAGTTGGCATCTACAAATAGTCGTCCACACACGCCAACCTTTTTCGTGCCATTCAGCCGTCCGATTCGGCCTAATTAGGTGTGGATTCAAGTTTGGGAGTAAATGGATTTGAAAAGGAATATCTGAGGAAGTGTGCATTTTGACAAAGGCTGCAGGACTGGGATGTATGGTGCCCATGCGTCTCTGGAGAGTGACATCAGGTCCCTGGGTAGCCCATTAGAGAGTACTCTACACCAACCCCCACCTCCAACTACACGGCTCCTCATATCGAGGGAAACCGCAGAAGCCAGACCCAAAGCAGAATATTCATGTTACACCGCCGTGTGCATGTGATACTTTGGTCGGCTTAAGAAGACGCAGACACACACACACACAAGGTTGTACAGGCAGACACAACCCACCAATGCCATAAATGCATTTACAGACACACACATTATTGTGGAAGAGCTTGTGCAATGCTGATAAATGTTTAAAATTATGGGGGAAAAGGAGTGAGGTCAGTTATTTTAAACATCAAAAATCACAGACTTGAGGGAAGTTCCGAATTTTGTTGCATCATCTATTTGGAAAAAGTACACAGAATGTTGAAACAGAGAGGAAATCCTCCATTGGGTTTGTCAGGATTTGTCTTCAGGATAGTTTCATGCAGGAAAAAAAAAGAAAAAATCGAATATAAAGTTTTTGGAGACACAAAAAAAGGGTTTTACTGACAAAATAAGGTGATTTTAGGCGTCTCTTAACACTGGCAGGTAATTTACAGTCCTGTATTGTGGAGGAAAAAACTCAACTTGACCTGTGACCTGAGGCATTTCACTTTGGGACAGACCACCTGGAAAAGCAATGAGTTCAATCTGAGCACCATTTATGCAGCTTTTTCACCTGTTGGCTTAAAAGAAATTTTGCTGCCACTCACTTTTCAGAAAGGTCTTTGTGTTGCATTCATTTGATTCCATTACTATGCCAAAAAAAAAAAATTTCATCTACAGTTCGTGTTTTCCTCTAATTTAAAAAGTGTATATAACTTACACAAATAGAACTTGAACGAAATATACATGCTTTAATTGACTTGCAATTTTTTGCAGTCTAATACTGAGTTTTACTCAATGACGTGCTTTGTTTATTTAACAAACCTCCTTACTTTTCAAGATATTGTTTCAGTGTGTTTTTATTAGCCATGTGCAGCCCTCCACCGTACCTAGTGTTGACTGATGTTTGCTCAGAGGCTGTTGCGGGTGCCAGAGGTTTGAGGTGCTCTGGGCTGTGATGCTTTGAGTGTGACCTCATGTTCCATTCTGTTTCTGTGCTGCTGTGCCTCAGCTCCCCGTCCTCCTGGGCTGACGCTTCTCTGTAGCTCCAACAACTGCAGTGGGACACCAAACATCTGTAAGGCACAGCTCCTCTCGCTCTCTTTCTGCAGCTTGTGCACTGGGCACATTCTCTCTGTGTAGTTGCCACTGCTGCTGCTTATGTGCATTTCTTTCAAAACCTTTAAAATTGCCTGCATTTCTTTGGCATTGGTCACATCTATAACAGCTTGTCAGCTGCTGTGCATATGTGCATTATGTTGTTGCAACTTCTTGCATGTCTCGTCCTTAGCTGCAGAGAAAAAAAAAAGATTTTCATGCTTCAAATGTGTTGAAAAGTTATTCTCCTGTAAGTGTAGACATGTACGCGTTATCTTTTACTCGTTTGTTCTCACATTTCCACAGAATTACCAGGGCAGACTCATCCTGATAGAAAAAGACATGATTGGTGCTGCTTGTCTTAGTCATGTGACTCAACAGTTCTTTTTGTTTTGTCGTGTGAGAGGGGAAAAAATTGTTTAAACCTTTGTAGTGAATACAGCAGGAAAAAAATGTTTTATTAAACGCCTTATGTTTATTGACTTCTCTTTCATGTTAGTTCTTTTGTTCTGCCTTTGTAGTGGCAAAAGATCTCTGTGCATCATCATTTGTGAGCGATCTGAGATGTCAGAGGTGTCCTTTTGATGTGGAGTGCAGATCTCATGCGAGGCGCCACCTGTGCAGCTCTTTTTGTGAGCCTGTGGATGTTTTCAGTGCTCTTACATATGTGTGAATCACTGCCTGTGGGTGTAGTTTGGGGAAATGCCTGCATGTATAATTAGAGATATGTGTGTGTGTGTGTGCGTGCGTGCGTGCGTGCGTGCGTGCGTGTGTGTAATCTGCCAGCCCAGAATTTGTTTCTGAGTGAATAGGAAAAGCAATGTTTATTTCCCCCCTTCCTAATAACCAATAATTGAAATAGCTTGAATCTCGTTGGGAGTTGGTGCCACTCACTGATTTTGAACTTTGTGATGTTACCAGTGCACATATTCTGATACATTAGCTCAAGCATAACACATATATTAGTTACCTCTGCATCTCATAATGCCAGTAAAATGAGAAAAATTTGGATCAGTTTTCAAAGATTAAAGAAAACAGCTGAGTTCAGGAGTCATCTGCAAGTCTAAAGGCTAGAATACACCGGACACGTCGGCGACACGCCACGTCGTGGCTGCAGCGTTATTTTGATTTAAAACCATTCTAGTCCATCAGATCACTCACACAGAGCTCGCCACAACGCGTCCCAGACACGCGAGACGCTGCCAGCCCGTTAAAGATTTGCACCAGTTTAAAAGGGAGTGCCAGTCGCAGCTGTGCGCGTGTGTCACGACATGTTGAGTACTTTCTGACACCGGCATTACCATGACACCGACGTTACGACGCAGAACGGCTCCTATTACGGCACACAGAAATAAACCGCCACAAACATTACGGCACACATAAACAACAGCTCCATTAAATAGCTTACTTACCCATTTTGAAAGAATTAGAATTAGATTCCCACAACACACGACGGCAGCTCTGATCACATATAAACAAAGAATTCACTTCCCGCTTCTAGTTTTCAATTCCCGCGTGATGTTGTGACTATCGCACTATTTTTTTTAAGCAGCATCCTACGGCGCGCTGTGTCAGGAACGCGTCTTGTGTGAGTACAAGACTCGCCAACACCGCAGCCAAGAGGTGGCGCATCGCCGAGGTATCCGGTATATTCCAGCCTTAAGTCAAACTATTTAATATTTTGTCCTATATTTGAATAACATGGACATTTAGTTGAAGTTTAGGGCTGAATAGTTAGCTCTCGACATTAGGGTTGTCACGGTATGAAAATTAACCTTCACAGTTATTGTGACCCAAATTATCACGGTTTTCGGTATTATCTCGGTATTTTTTTAAAAGGATGTTGAATATGTTCAACTAGACAACTAAATAAACCCTCTAGATCAGGATAACATTGTCCTCAGCTTGTGTCCTTCCTATGAGGTTTTCAGATTTGGGGAGATGTCATCGGGCAGTAGTCCTTGTTAAATTAATAATAATTCATAATCAATCAGCATTGGCGACTGTAGATCAGTTGACCGACACCCTATTGTACTGCATGGGCCACCGTACTTGACAAAAACAACCTCGTTTCTATGGTTACCCGTCGTACTTTAAGGTGGTCTCTGTACTGCTCCCGCTCCCTGCAGCATGGCTAATAAACCACCAGTTATTTTCTGCTAAGCTGGAGTTCTGGTGAACTTATTCTGACGCTTCATTAAGCAGCGTCAACAGCGATCTGCCCGCTGTGAGCCCCGTAGCGTCATTTCAATACGGGGGTGTCCGTCCGTGACTCGGTTTATTTTCTGGCAGTGGCGTTCGTTGCTTTCTCCCTCAACCCAAAGTCCTCACATCATGTATTTCAGCTTAAACGCTAAACGTTACCTTAATACCTTCTCTTGCAGTGACTGTAGAGTTGATGGACACAGATGAGTCGCGTGTCGCTTCCTTTCGCACTTTTTTTCCGGCACGTTTGGCAAACAACTGTCCCTCAGCATTCTTCAAATATCCAAAATATGCCCATACTTCTGACTTTGTCTTCTTTGAGGGCTGATAGATGTCCTCGGTGCTGTTTTCTCCTCTTTTTGCCATCATTTTAGCTTTAGCTTAAGAAAGTTGTGGATGTAAACACTACAAAGTGCGTAGAAGCTTCACCAGAGGGGACGGTGGCCGGGACGCTAACCGCGCCAAAACCGCGAGTTAACCCACCGAGATAATATAGTTTTTAAAAAACATGATGGTAATAATTATTGTCAACATTTTGACCGGGGTTTACCGCGAAACCGGTAACCATGACAACCCTACTCGACATTTATATTGGTTTAAAGTGATAATATGCAACTTTTTCATATTTTTAAATCTTTTCCTTGAGCCAGTCTGTGCTAATATGACTCTTTACAGAGTTAATGAAAAGTCACTTAGCCCCATCTGGTGATTACAGCCGGAATACCACGATTGCAAAATCTCCGTCGCCGTCACGGTACCCAGGAAGTCACGTGTTTCACGAGGGTTAGGCTAACCCAAAGTGGCTAGCTGTTATGCTAGCTCTGGAGTGTTTTTAGCTCATGATTCCTGATTTTTGTCCATCTCTCCCTGCTTGAACACAGCTGATTTCTTTGAAGGAGTAAATAACCGCTCCTGTAGAAAGCTATGAAGGCTGAGGAGACATTTCAACACTTAGATTTAGGCGTTTAGAAGCTGAAACAATGGGCTAACTTTTTAATGGCAGTGATTTAAAATGGACACCAGAGGGCGCCCAAAACAAGCAAAACTGCATATTATCACTTTAAGAAGTTTTAATTTCAAATTTTCTGATTCTATAAATTTAGACGAAAAAATGTATTTCAACATGTCAAGAAAAAATGTAAATATAAACTTACCTCACAACAACCTTACATGTCTGAATAAAAAGAACCTTAACAATGCATTTCAAATCTTTTGAAGTGTTCTCCAGCTTTAATTTCAAGAAACAGATTAGTTTTTCAAAAATGAGAACTGATAATCTCAATAAGATTTTACCTGGTAAAATAACGGAATCATAATAGTTCTGGATTTATAATAACTAGTCACATTAAGGCCCTCGAAAAGGAGAATTCCTGTCATTTTAAACCAACTCCAATCTAGGGTTGGGCGATCAGTCGAATATATCAACCCCGATTGTTCAAGAGCGATTTATTCGTCCCCATACTAATTATTTTAATAATTATTAACAATGTTTTGTTGAAGCCAAACGACGCAGCCCACATAAAAATAATAAATAAAGCTGTTTTTAAGTGTTACACATAAACTCCTCCCAGCTGCAAACAAAGTGGTTCCTCCTCCTCTAGCCTCTGAGAGCAGTGGTGATTTATTTACTCAGCCTGTGACAGACAGAACGGCAGCAGTCTGTCTTCAGAAAATACATTTGTCTAAATAATAACCACGGTGGTGGGGAGGGAAACAGAGACTGGCTTTTGTCAAGGTTTACAGGTCGGTGTTACGATACAACACAGAGACAGATTCAGCTAAGTATGAAACAAATACAAAATTAAACAAAAAATGAATTTAAAAAGCCTTCTTCAGTGAACATATCGCTTCCATAAAATAAGTCTCTGCCACAGTTTGAAGTCTTTTTGAGCGATTTGGTGATGCAGCTGATCTTACAGCGCTATCAGCTGCTGCTAACTGTTAGCACTGTGTTAGCACAGTTTGCACATTAAGCAGGAGGGTGAACACGTGGATGTTGGAGCTCTTTGCTGTCACTATACGTCTGTTTAAAGCCAAACTAACCCCAAATAAGCGACTTTGTGTTTTTTGGACTCAATTTCAAGAGTTTTGAGTTCTAATTTAGCAAATCCATCCATGCGTGTTACGTTGCTCCGCCCGCAAATATGTCAACATGACACCTGCACGAATAAATCGCCCATCGTCGATTTTTGGACTGACGATGGGTGATTGAGAAAAAGTTACACATCGCCCATCCCTACTCCAATCTCAAATATTTTATAGACTTTTATGAATGCTGTTTTATAAACCTTTACACTGCCATAAATGTTGCTCTACATGTTTACTCACGTTGCCTCTGTATTTGTTTTTACAGTGGAAATGAGTAGCTAGTTATGTCTAGCACTTCTGGATTAGCATGTCATAAATTATGCTATTTATTATGAATAATTTGCATAAACCTCAATGGCAACTTTTGATGTGAGAGTTGTTTAGCACCTAATCTCACCAGTAATCAGTTTTATGACTAGATATTAGCTCATTTATCTGACCAGAACTGATCTTGATTTCACCAAACTGAGGCTATTCAAATTGTTATCTATAAGAGGTAATATAACTGTTAAAGATTTTTAAAAACAGAAACACCCATTAAAACTTATGTTTCTTTAAATGGTTTTCTACAAAGCATTGCACGCACGCACGCACGCACACACACACACACACACACACGCACACACACAGACTGCTTTTTATTATTTATATAGATACTCCATTTGTACAACATTTTCATATTTTCAAACACTAATAAGCATACTGGTGGAAGTGGGGGTTTATGGTGTTGTCCAGAAGCACTCCAGCTCACTGCTGGGCTTGAAATGGAACACTTTGGTTGTATTTAGGTTTTTAGGTGTTGCAAACATATTTTTGCTGCAGTTTAAAAATAATGTTTCAAACTCAAAGACCATCAAGCTCAGTCACAAGTTAGTTTCTTAGAGTAGCTTGACGAGCCTTCTAGAAGTCCTCAAATACAAACAAGACCCACAAGTAGACGATGCCATAATGTTTGAAATACAGCTGGCTGTTTGTCTTCAGTTTCCACTAATGATCTTTTAAACATGCGATTGGTGGCACTTCTCTAAAGTCACTCCAGAAAACAGCCAGAATGAGGACTTCCTGGGGACGTTTCCTCTAATGATTGCTATAAACAGAAGACAGAAGACTACACAAATAGGTTTTCTTTCGCCTATCTTTTTGATTTAAGCTGAATGCCAAGCCTCTTTGTAGTTTGGAGGTGTACAAGTCATCTCAAAGTGTTCATTTCAGGTCCAGATTCAGCTCAGCTGATTGCATTAAATGTAATTTTGTTGTGATAAAATAAGATTCATTATAAAATGCCAGTTAGTCAAAATTTCCCATATGAAGTAGGAATACAATAAAAAAGTGGCTATTAGATGAAACTTTAGCATGTTTGCCAAAGTCACACAAAAAGCAAACAATGTTCACCCGTTATTGTGATTCGGTCAGTAGGCTTGGGCAGTATCCAAATTTTGATACCGTCAAACTTCCTCCACATTTTCCCGCGGTGTACGGTATTACCGTGACCAGAGTTAGACCGGGAACATAATTTGGCCCTGGCATTTTCGGTTATGGCTCCCACCACGAGCACTTACAGCTGATGGTCGGTTCGGACGGCTACCGCTGTTGATTGAAGCGCTGTACGCTCACGAACACACCCACAGCTATACGAGCTCGCACCGCAACAAGGAAGTTCTGATTAAAATGGGAGAGAGGGGGATCCCTCTGTTGACTAAATAAGCGCGTATGAGCACACCTGTGGCGCATCAAGGAAGTGCTGATTAAAACGAGCCGCTCGAATAGCGGGCTGCGCGAGCGCCTTAGACCGGCCCAAAGTTACCATCGGCTCACCGGCAGTCCCGCCCTGACCGTGCATTTTTTTCATGACTGTATTGAATCGGGAACCGTTGCTATTTATGGTGTTACCATAATACCGTCCAAGCCTTTTGTTCAAACAACATCTAAAATGCCCATGAACATCTATGCTAAAGTCAAGCTAAATGTGGTTGTTATCGAAAGCGGCTTTATGTTTGTTTCTTTGATTGTTATTGTTGTTGGTTTTTTTGTGTGTGATTAATAAAATAACCTAACTTATAACTGCTAATCTGTTGGTCAGTGGAATCTTTAGGGCTTGACCAAGGTATTCTGTTATTATTTTATGAAGTTCATCATGTCTTCTTTTTACGTTACTAATTAGGTTCTTTTAATGCAGACATATAGTATTTGGTAAGTCTTATTTACCTTTTCCTTGACATGTTTCGACCCACTGCTCAGGTCTTCATCAGAAGTGTCACTGATGTTTACGTGACGCGTCTTTATCAGCTGTTCGTCCGATGGGCGTGACCGACCCAGATCTGTCAGGTCTGCTGGGTCGGTCATGCCCACCTCCGCCAGTTGGTTTCTGGAGAAGGGAATCCCAGGTGTGGGACAGCTGGTAGGCCCCCTCATCCCGGTTGATGGTCCACTTTTCCCGTTTCCTTATTTCGATTGCCTCCCTGATCCAACGTCTGTACCTGTTGTTTTCCGTGTGAATGATTTTCCCGTGCTCCCAGTCCATGATGTGGTTATTGCGCTTGCATGGTCCATTTCAGGGACCAACGGAGTTCCTGATCAGGGGCAGGTACTCGGTTCGGTCCGATAGACTCACTGAGTGGGAAATGTGGTTAACTCGTGCTGATTGGTTGTGGGATGAAGGAAATGATCAAAGCAGACCGAGCCAAAGTAAATTACCTGTGTGTTGTTGTCGGAGCTTGCAAAATGGCAGATACGTGCCGTGTCTTTGAGGTTGGATTAGTTCGTCATCAAGTATACTCATCCTTCTGTTCAGCACTCCCATCACTATGTATAAAAACAGCTAAGTACGCCGCAACCATCGCTTCTTCGTCCATCGTTGATCTATTTATTATTCTCCACTTCCTTGTCTGTTGGCGCCTTTACGCTTGTCAGTGACGTCGATGCTGACGTCTTACAAAAGTTCCGGAAAGGTGGGGGCAGTAATGGAGACACAACCGCTGAGCGGAACGAGCCAGCTGATTGTCCCGGTCAATTTCGCCCTCTAGGATTTACCCTGAAGTTCCGATAGTGGAAACGTGGCTAAAATATCACTTATCTAGCTCCTCTTGTCTATCAGAATGTGATACTGTGCTTCTTTTGGTTTCACTTAAAAATATTCTGTACATATTTGCGATAACCTAAGCTCTGTTTCTTTCAATCGCCCAACTTAACGCACGCTTTTCCAGTTAATCATCCTTACACATCCTCTCTGCTGCCACCTCCGCTACCATAGGGAAAAGGTCCTGCTGATTAGAACAGGCCTCTCACTGAGTGCCATCCATCATCATCTAACCCAGTGGTCCTCCCCTATGATTACTCCATCTCTCTCTCTCTCACACACACACACACACACACAAGCACACACACAAGCAGCAAAAACACACAATATCTGAACAGCACCCATTGATTGAATCAGGATTAATTGGCTATGAGGTAATCATTGGCTGCAAACAAGGCTGTATGTCAGAAGAGTTGACATTTAGTCGACACTGGAGAGAAAGATGGAAGTGGCTGTGTGTGTTTGTGTGTGTGTGTGTGTTTGTGTTGGTACTGGAGGCCAGTGCTGCTGTTGTGTGAATCATACACGGTCTGGCTGTATTCAGTTGTCAGGGAGAGGGTCTGACTGAGGCCTTCTTGGTTGTAAAATCCAGCAGACAGCTTTGTTAACAAGTCCGAGCAGATGACAGGGATTATTTTATTTTATGGCACGGGGATGGCGTTGAGCAGACAGTGCTCAGTTAGCTATGGATTTGTCGGCTTCCAGTGATTTTTCATAAAAGTGCCTGTTACTGAGTATGAGGCAGTCCTAACTGTCATCATTATTAGACTTATGTTTTCTCTTTTGAAGGAGGCTGAGTGAAAACGATTTGTAGTCTTTTTTTTAAATAAAAGCAACATCCTGATGAATTGGAATTAGATGTTGAGCTTGTGATGTTGTTTTTAACATTTGTTAGTTTTAGGATGAGTGAAGAATCAAGAAAGCAAAATAAGTTTGCTTATTTAGTCTCATGTACCTATTCCTTGTCCCCAATTGAAAACTGTGCTATAAATCAATGTACTGCATAAATAAATAAATTAAAAGAAAGCAAAGAAGAATAATGTAAATGGTGCAATTAAAAATTATAATGTGTTTTTAAAATGACCAAAATCATCCCAAATAATATTATGTAAATGTCAGTGGTCTTTTGTGAAGTGAAAAA
This sequence comes from Callopanchax toddi, assembly GCA_006937965.1. NCBI lineage: Eukaryota > Metazoa > Chordata > Actinopteri > Cyprinodontiformes > Nothobranchiidae > Callopanchax > Callopanchax toddi. The sequence goes on along the minus strand of SSNR01000042.1, from coordinate 2,660,682 downwards.
AGAATGTGGACTTGACCTTCATTCAGCCAGCAAGACTGATTGACACGTCACATGATTTTCATTTTAATACAAAACACAGACTGAGTTCTGTCAGCATCACAGTAAAAGAAAGAAAATGATTAGAGCGAGAACATCTAGTTCTCTCGTTTCTACAATTTCTTCAGCAGATTTAAAAGCTGCCATCTTAAAAACTTCAAACATAAAGAAAACATTTTTCTGTATTAATGACTTTGACCACAAACAGGTTAACACATTTCATTTCTGCAACATGTGTTTTGAATGGAGCACTGTTTTCAACAGGGGATGATTAAGTTGTCCCGGGACCTTATAGTGACCAGAACCAAACCAACATAATTAGGGACAAAGCACATGTTGGTTGGGGACAATTTATGAAATGTTAAATACAAAAGGATTGGCAAAATTTTAACATTGTACTTAAAAATATCAATTAACAATATTAATTTATCCTTTACTTATCTCCTGTAGGAAAATTGAAGATTTGACACACACTCCGCCTGGGACTTGAACCCCAGCCTCCTATGTTGCAGGTGGCATATTACCGAGTAGTGCTCGCTGCAGAACCAGAAAGGCGGAGCTGCACCAGGTTCAGCCCCGCCCATTCAACCAGGGTCAGCCCTCCTCCGATGTGTTTTTTTAATAACTTTATTGCAAAAGAGTGAATTTACAAGAAAATAACTGAATATCTGTCTGTTTCTCCTTCTGTTTCCCCTTGTTTTCAGGATAAAACATATCCTCAAAATTGATTCAATATCTCGGGGTTTCAGTCATGTTTTTGTAACAGTATTAGTTTGTGAATGAGAAACGTTAATGTTTTCTGTCATACGGACTACAACGAGAGACAGTGAGCCTTACAGAGAAAGCCGAACTAGCCCACTTTGCTTCGTAGCGTTAGCCGCCATTAGCCGCTGATAGCGGCTGTTAGCTGCTATCAGCTAGCAGCAGCTTCTGGCGGGGGCCAAAGCACCGGGGAAACCCTGTGAGCGCTTCGCGGACCCAGACCCAGAGCACAAAGCTCTGCCAGACCCAAATGGAGCTTTGCTTCACGGACCCGCAGCACAATGCTGTGCCGGACCAGGAGCACCGTACGAAGCTCAGCGGACACGCTCGCAGCATTACCCGACAACGAGGTGTTGCATCTCCGCCGAACTTTGTGCTCTGGATCCGGCGGAGATGCAACACCTCGTTCTCAGATCTAACAGCCCAGTGTAACCAATCACACGGGAGGTGTGGGAGCTGACTCTGATGGAATGGCCGGGTCTGGTTGGTTGAATGGGCGGGGCTGAACCTGGTGCAGCTCCGCCTTCTGGTGCAGCTCCGCCTTCTGGTGCAGCTCCACCTTTCTGGTTCTGCAGCGAGCAGCCTCTCCATATTACACCACTATGCAATGGCAGCTGGGGACTCTCTGGACAGGTCACCAGTCCATCACAGGACCGTAAAGTAATCAATGTTGCTATTTGACTTTGAAGTAAAGCACAGCTTGACTTTGAGCAGCATTGCAGGAAGCTGGTGTCTATAATTATATGTGCATGGGTTCCACAGCGGGTGTGAAATAGTAACTGTTTTGCACCAGACAATGACTGTTTGAATTCACAAACCAGTAAATATTAAGTGGAGGTACCACAACCAGTCCATTACCAAACTGGTCCAAGTCTGACAAGCTGTTAGCTTGACCTTGCATGGGAACCTCTTAAATCACCAAACTGAGATTGCTCTGACTAATGCAGGTAAGATACTAACTCTACAGAACCTCCCTTCAAATAAACCAATATTATCACTTTTTACGTATCTGAATTTTTAAAAAGCAGCTATAAATTTCCTCATTATTACGTTATTGTACTATTTGTTAAGTGACCATACAACCAAGTCTAAAAAAACAACATTTTTTAACATTTATTTTAGTTAAAACATCTTTAGAGGTGTCTTTTTGTTTATACATTTTTCTTTACAGGAGCACATGCTTGTATTTTGTGTGGCGAACGCGCTAACACGATGGAGCACCTTGCTAATTATGTTGCTGTCAATTATTCAGCGGTGACTCAAGTTTGCAAGCTCGCAGACACATGCAATTTCCTCTTTGCCCAGTGTGTCTTAGAGGCCCGCTTACAGGAACCACAGAAGAAGTTATAGACATCAATATTTCATAGTTAATTATGATAGCAGAGCCAGTGACTTTAATAATCCTGGAGAGGTGCTTGAGCTGGGTTTGTACGACTCATTGTTTGTGACACACCAGTCCGGAAAAATGCCAAATAAATTAATGAATGTGGCAGGAATATGGACAGTCAAACTGTCTCACGTGTGAAAATCCACACACTCAGGGTTGCTGGTTGATAACATAATACTGGTACATTTACCTTTTTATTTTGTTTGAATACATTTGAGGATTTTTAAAGAAAATCTACATTTTGCAGCATTATTTACACCCATAATTTCCAATTCAACCTTATTTAACACTAATTCCAGTGAGTTGACTCATTAGAAAAGCTAACTACTGGTTTATGTGTAGCAATGCATTTCGTAAATGTCTGTTTCCAAGTCTGATATTGAAGCATACTATTTAAAAAAATTGGAAAATGTAGAAACTGTTTTACAAAAACTTTAAGCAATCTTGCCAATAGTGTTGACTCAGGTAAAAAGATAATACAATTAGACAATTTAAACCTCTTTTAGAGGTCAAACAAAATATACAAATGTCAACCTATTGTGTATATTTGGCGCCCCCACATCTCCGACATGACCCCCAGGGGTAAAGCTGGGTATTTGGAAGTGGGCAGTGTTGGTTTAGTCCCGCCTTTGGGACTAATCACCTAATGAGGGCATTAGAGTAGTGTTAGGGTCACACTGATTTGTATTAGAATGTGTGTTTGTGTGTGTGCATTAGTGTGTCTGGTGCAGGTGGCATCCCCTGACACAGAGAGGACTCTAGGGAGACATTCAAGGGACCAGAGGAGGCTCGAGGGCCTAAGCTGCGCCCAGTCAAAAGCGCCTTGGACGGTGATGGATACCTTGCCCCAGGGAGAGCGGCCACAGGGGCACTTAACCACACACACACACACACACACACACACACACACAAATGCTCCACAGACAGAGTGAGATCTTAGCCCCAGACACAGAGCAGAAACGGCGCACAGCGAGGTGGAAATGAGATGTTTAGCTTGATGATGCGTGACATCTGTAATGCATTCTAATTCTCCCCATCGGAGCACTCGTCTTTAAGAATGATTGATGGTGTTGTTTCATTGTCTCAGTAAACACAAGTTAATAAATGAAAACCACGTCTGATCACACACGAATTCAGTGATTCAAACCAAATCCAGCATCGTTTTTTTTTTTTTTAAACTTGTCTTTTTTTCCATTTTATTTATTTGTAAACCCCCCCTGTTGTCTTGAGACTACGTGTGTAAATCTGGATGTGTCTTTGCTCCCCTGATGTGTGCCTCTGTGACCAGATAGCTTAATGGTAAAACTGCTGGTTTGGCTGTTCAGTAAATGGTGCAGAGAGCAGTAATTACACAGTCATCGGATCACGCTGTGCAGACAGCATTATTATATGTGAGTGTGGTGAGCTCTGCTATTATCAGTACTCCACTCCAATATGACTGAATGTGAAGTCATTATTAACATTAAATGTTAATCGTCAAAGAAACCAGCAGCAGTAACGGTATATAGAATAATGTGTATTTTGGGGCTTTTTTGTATTTAGAATCAGGCACATAGACATTTTGAGAAAGGAAGCTTCTTGGAGCAACATCAGCTGCACTTTGCGTTCTAAATTCACCACCTACCGTACACAGCTCACCTCTGTGAGCTTCCTCTCCTGCGCCGTCCCGTGTTCCATGGCGCTCTACCTATACAGTGCACTTTGCAGCACAGTACCGATGTGTCATCACGTCAAGCTAACCTACACACCAGTATAGCGAGGCGGTGTTATTCTCTGGGGACGATGGCACTGAATAAACAGACTTAGTAGTCGACAACATCAGAGCGTCTTTTTGGCTTCTTCCACGTGGAGTCGTCACCCCATGGGACACTGAAGGTCAAAATGTTTGTACTCCTTCCATATTCATATGTATTATGTTATCAAATACCTATTATTTTTTAAACATTTTTAAAAACATTTAGTAGAAAAAGTAAAGAAATTGCCTATTTCTATAAATTGTTTTCTATTTTTTATAGCTGAAACAGCTGTTTACTGTGGGGATATGCCACTCAGAGGTATAAAATGTGCAGTAGTATGAGAGGTACTACATATGGCTCAAATGTCTCCCCACTAAAAAACACCAGTTATTTAATTCAGGTGTTTACATTTTCAGCATTTTAGTGCATTTATTATGCTGTTAAATTCCCCAGCCGTCGGAAAAGAATGAAGGAAAAACTGGAAATATCAAATATTGCCTGTTTTTGAACTCATCACTGAATAAGTGCATAATATACAATTTAATAAATGTGTGTTTTTTAGAGGTGGGGCTAAGATGTCTTTTGCTTTTTTTTTTTCAACACATTTTATTGAAAAACTTTTGATTTTATAATTAGTCATCAAATTGAAACATAATGATTTCCAAATAATCTTCAAATTACAACATAATAGTGACTAGTCCCTCCCTCCCCGATGAGCTGAGAGCATACTTATATCTTGTCACAACTAGACTTTGGTAACTATGATAACAAAGAGGATTTATATATAAAAATTGATGATGTAATTATTGAAAATGTGAAAGAAATCAAATTCTTGGGTTTGATACTAGATAAGAAACTCAGTTGGAAGCCCCACATCAGACACATACAAACCAAAGCAGCAAAACACATTGCAGTCATTAATAAAATAAAGCACCTGTTAGATTATAATTCTCTCCACATTCTATACTGCTCATTAGTTCTGCCATATTTCACTTACTGTATAGAGATTTGGGGCAACAATTACAAAAATGCACTGCACCAACTATCAGTTCTACATAAACGGGCGATAAGAGTCATTCATAAAGTTGGGTTTCTGGATCATCTCTGTTTTTACAGCCAAGATGACTTAAAATCCAGGACCTGGTTCACTGTCACACAGCACAGATTATGTTTAAAGCTAGCAGGCACTTATTGCCACCAAACATCCAAAATCTTTTCAACCAGAGTGATGGGGGTCATCATTTAAGAGGGGAAAAAATTTCAAAATGCAAAAAGTAAAAACGACTAGGAAGAGTTTTTGTGTGTCTGTTTGTGGAGTGAAACTGTGTAACGGGCTGGAGGATAAATACAGGCAATGTCTTAATTTAAACATATTTAAATCATCATATAAAAAAATGGTATTTAATGCATATGAAAATGGGGTTAATGAGATCAATTATTATTTTTATGAACCATTATATATATATACTATATCTGTATAGATGCTTCTTAAAAACACAAACTAAGGAATCAGAAGATAAATATAAAAAATATAAAAATAAATTAATAACAATAATTAGGAAACAAAAAAAGGATTACTATGGTGAACTACTGAATAAGAATAAAGACAACATTAAGGCTACATGGGGAATAATAAACAGTGTGACTAACAGAGATCAAACTAAATCAACAATCCCAAATCACTTTGTCAAGGAAAATCAAGATATTTATGATCTAAAAGAAATTACTAATGAATTTAATGATTTTTTTGTGAATGTAGGAGCAAGTTTGGTGGAGAACAAACCAATAATACAAGACAATCTGAATACAATAATTAATACAGTCAACAGCATTTTCCTTGACAAAGTAGAAAACGAAGAAATAAGAAACATTGTAAAAAAACTGTGGAAACAAAAGATCAACTGATTATGAGGACCTGGACATGATGACTGTTAAAACTATCATAGAATCTGTTATTGAGCCGTTCACCTACATCTGTAACCTGTCACTTTCAACTGGAATATTCCCTGATTCAATGAAAATAGCTAAAGTTGTTCCTTTGTTTAAGAGTGGTGATAAACACAATTTCACCAACTACAGGCCGGTGTCACTGCTTCCACAGTTTTCCAAAATATTAGAAAAAGTGTTTGTAACAAGGCTGGATAAATTCATTGAAAAATATAATATCTTAAACCCAGAACAGTATGGATTTAGAACCAAACACTCAACAGCAATGGCAATAATGGACTTAACGGACAAAATATCAACAGCAATGGACAATAAAAACTACTTTATCAGCATTTTCATTGATTTAAAGAAAGCATTTGACGTCTTAGATCATTCAAGGTTACTTTACAAATTACATCAATATGGAATAAGAGGGGAGGCTCATCAGTGGGTTAAAAGCTATTTAGATAATCGGAAACAATTTGTTCAGATAAATGATACCAGATCAGGACTGTGTAATATTGATTATGGTGTACCACAAGGGTCGGTTCTTGGACCAAAACTGTTCATATTGTTCATTAATGATCTGGTAAATGTATCTGAGCTCCTTGGTACGGTTCTGTTTGCTGATGATACCACGTTGTTTTATTCAGGATCTGAAATAAGTGAGGTAACAAAAGTGTTAAATATTGAATTGATGAAAATTAAAAACTGGTTTGACATTAACAGATTAACACTGAATCTTAACAAGACTAATTTTATTTTGTTTAATGACAAAAAAAAAACCCCAATGTGGTATCATTAAAAATAGAGGGGATGGAAATTCAAAGGGTAAAGGAAACTAAATTCTTAGGAGTGATGTTTGATGAGGATCTGACCTGGAAGCCGCATACAAGTTATAGAAAAGGAAAAATAGCCAAAGCCATTGCAATACTACATAGAGTCAAGTTTCTGTTGAATAGTTCTGGTCTGTTAACATTATATAACTCACTGATTGTACCGTATTTAACCTACTGTGTAGAAATCTGGGGATCCACATATAAGAGCTATACACAGCCAGTATTCATTTAGCAGAAAAGAGCATTAAGAATTATTAATAATAGTCATTATACAGATCCATCTAACCTGTTATTCATCAAATATCCATCCATCCATCCATTTTCTGTAGCCGCTTAATCCTCCACAGAGGGTCGCGGGGCAGCTGGTGCCTATCTCCAGCGGTCAAGGGGCAAGAGGCGGGGGACACCCTGGACGGGTCGCCAGTCCTTCATCAAATATAAAATAATAAAATTTCATGATTTGGTTAATTGGAAAATACTACAAACTATGTACAAAGCTAGTACAGATACTTTGCCTATACATATTCAGAAGATGTTCAAAATGAGAGAAAGCAGTTATTTGTTGAAAGGAACTAAAGTCTTTAATAAACCCAGATTTAGAACTAAGATAAGGGAACTGAGTATTTCAATTAATGGTGTGAAATTGTGGAACAACTTAAAAATGGAAATGAAGGAATCAAAGTCACTTTATGTATTTAAAGGATGCTTTAAGTCAAATATTTTGAGGAATTATGAAATTGTTAATTAAGTTAGTGTCTGTGATTTTTTTTTTCAGTAAATTTAAACAGTAGTGTAATTATAATTTATCTGTTTAGAAGTTGAATGATTTAATTAAATAAATTTTTTATTTGTAAAAAGGGGCAGATTATATAAGATATATTCTTCCTTCTGTCCCTTTTCATTCAAATGTGTAGTGTAAATGTTTATGTATATAATTTTGTTTGTTTTGTGTTCTCCTTTTGAATGAAATAAATTTAATTAAATAAATAAATAAAAATAAAAATATTGCTTTTGATCTTCATTTAATTGTTTTTTCTGTGAACTCTATTGGTATTGTATTAATGTTATGATCGTGAACTACAAGGTTTATTGGTATTATTGTCATTATTATTCTTGCTATCAAATAATAGAATTATACTTATGTTCTTAGTAAATAATTAATTATTGTAATAATTACTGAGAAAATCAGTTTATGTACATTAAATTTGTATATTTGAGTTAATTTGTAAAAAGCAGCAAGGGGGTGGGATTGAATAAGCGCTGGCTTCCATCCACTCCCTTTGGGCAAAAATGTCTTCTTTTTTGCTTTATTGATTTTTGTTGTTGTATTTTTATTGTTTTTTTTTTTTTGGTCTTATGTTCAAATAAAGTTTAAAAAAAAAAACAATAATTTTCCTTACAATCTGGAAAAATAAATAAATAAAAAGAGTTCATAGTACACAGTTCATGTTAATTTTGAATCAACCAACCAAAAAAAAGATGTCTTTTGCTTTTTTCCCTTCTATCCTTCTTTCTCCTCTTTTCTTCTTCCTCTGAAAGTTATAGGCATGACTTTCTTAAATTAATTTTTTCCAGCTTCAACTTTTTTTTAAAATGACTAAAAAGCTTTCGTGCTAAACTGTGCAAGAAAGTAATGAAAACTTAATTCATATACAGATGGTTTATTTCTTAATAATTTTGTTGTAGTAAATAATTTACAAATTAGTTGAATTAGTCTGTAGTTTTACATTTAAAAAAAGTTTAAACAGAGATTTTTTCTTTTTGTTCTTCTACCTGATTTGTCTTTACTATCAAGAAAAAACTCTTTACATGTGTTATAATAGTTTTGTCTTTGCAAATTCATTGATTAGTTTCATTTTTTAGCAGGAACCTGATATGCTGGTAAAACAGTCAAAAAGTTGAACCAATGATTTTTTGGAGTAATCAAAAAGTAGTCCAAACTTCAACTTGGCTAAAAGCAGAGGAAACACCCAGGGCAAAAAAAACAACTGCAAAATAAGCAGAATTTCGATTTGCTCTCCCACTAACACAGTAAATAAATTAAAAAGCAGTTCCTGTCAGCTACTGGGACATTCTGTGCTACAAGGTTTACAAACTAACAAATTAGAGGAATCGAGAATGACAATGTGACTACACATGCTCGCCTTTAGTGTCAGTCTCTGGCCCCAAAGCCCAAAATGAGGAAAGCAAGGAAAATGCACGACATGAAAGTTCAGGTTTCATAGAACAGTAGGTAGCTTATTAAACTCCCTTTGATCCCGCTGTCTTTGATATCTGCACTCTCATAAAGAATTCACTTTCAGTAGTAAATATATGTAGTTCAGAGAGACATCATGACACACACCCCTCATACCCTTACAGTCTCTTTAAATTATACAAAACAACCTGGCAAAATATGCAGGTCAAAAGAATCAGGAGAGAAGAAGTGAGGAGATTTAGTTCTTGACTTTGGTGGGTTTGAGATTTTGAAGATTTGTAGGATTGCAAAGATTTTGTGATACGTTAAAAAACAATCCCTTGAGCTGTTGGGAGTCGTGTCTTCTACTTGACAACATTTAAAGCAAAAGACAATATTTTTTAATGCAAATTGTTATTCATGTGTTGCATTCTACTAAATATATTATTATTATTATTCCAGGGTCTATGCAGGAATCTTGAAGTTAAATTCAAAACCTTTTCAAGACTTTTTCAAGACCGTCTCAAACATTTTGACTACCTCACCGCCATTCTGGTTATGCGGCAGCATTCACCGAGATTCTCTTCCGTCTTAACATTTCGGTGCGTTCGTAATACTCACCGGGAACACCAGAGCGTACATTGTGCTTTTGAACTTCTGCACCACCCGCCCTGGTGCTCTGAGAGAAGGATTACTAACGCACCCTTTGTTTCCCGTTCGTTTTTTAAATAAAAATGACTAAATTCACACACGTTTGCGATGTTTTTGGGACTCAAACTGTTGGACATGAAATTCAGATTTTTTTCGTTCCAAAATTTAAGACTTTATAAAGCCGTGATAAGACTTTTTAATACTTTATAAGGGTCTTGAATTTCCCAAAATTGATTTATCACCTTTTAATACTTTTCAAGACTCCGCGGATACCCTGTATTCTCTTTGAATTAAGGTATAATATGATTGTAGATTTTCTGAAGAGTAAAATGTAGAAACTTGCGAACTTCCGTGCTTGACTGTGTGTTTGTGTGTGTATGTTTGTGTGTGTGTGTGAGAGAATGAGTTGACAAATGTGGTTGTGTTTATCTGGGATGAAAAGCCTTGTGCCTGTGACCCCGTAGCCCAGTTGCTATGGTATCTTTCTGTTTGTAATTATCCCAGTTTTCAGGGGGGAAATAATGAGCAGCATCTATCAGAACCCCGCCACCCCCATTGTGTCCTGTCCCAGGCTTCGCCGTGACCTGGCAGTGCCATCCTGCTGAGCCCGCTTTGCCCGGGGTCCAGACGTGTTTGTTTGCCTTGCCCAAAGGATGACACGGTGCCGAGCAGACGGAAAGGTCGTGGCTGCCCCTGACCTGACCTCTCACCCCTCCTTCTGCTTAATGCCAGGACACCAGAGCTGTGATGACAAGAAAACACACACTTGCCCACAGGCAGGTAAATAAGCACACACACGCAGTTCATAGATTTACACAAACAGAAGAGAAAAATAAAGCTCTGACTGAAGATTTATTCTTTCTTTGCTTCATTGCGTTTTTCAGAAATATGTGTTCTAGTTGACATTTTGTTTTATGTCTTGAAAGGCAACAACAAAGACCTAAATGATGTCCAAGTGAGAGTTTACTTAATTGGAGCTGTAATGCGCTGTGTTATTGGAGGCAGAAAGATTCAGCCCCCATGTCCTCATTAAAAAAGTACAAGCCTACTTTTGAACAGTAAGTGAGAGAATTGATTAGAAAGCACTCGCCTGTTGTGATATCCATTTCTTTCATTGTTCTTCGCTGGCTCAATACTGCAGGCGTTTTCACTGTGCTATTCCAATTACCTTGTGCAGATCAAGAAAGGTGCCAGATTAACTAGAGAAACATTGCTAACACAAAGAGAATTCCTAACGTAACAAGATGTCGTTTCTCATTGATAAACCCCGTCAGATTTCCTGTGACTTCCCTTTCTGAATAATTAGGAGGTTCAGATTTGAATACAGAAACTTCAGAAACCGTTAGGTACACTGTGCAATGCCTGTTTAATATTTCACAAATTCTTTTTTTTTTTAAATCCATTTCAATCCATGAATATTTCTCTAATCGGTTCCTTCAACGCCTTTCTTTTCTAGCTCTTGCTAAAAACGCGGGAAGCAAAGAAAGTTAAAGTATATGAGCAGATGTGATATAATGTAAACTGTGTTGGGACTGGTGACACTAATTAGACAGAGGTTTTTATGATAACGCGTATTAATGTAGCCTTTATTACATCACATAGATCAGATGTTCTTCCTGAATTTTCAGACTTTCTGTTTACTCAATATCCGCTGAAGAATTATTATTTGTGGTCCTATTCATGTTTTATTTGTTCCTATAATAACAACAACAATCCTACTCAGTCCTATAACAACAACAACAATCCTACTCAGTCCTATAATAACAACAACAACAATCCTACTCAGTCCTATAATAATAATAACAACAATCCTACTCAGTCCTATAATAACAACAACAACAATCCTACTCAGTCCTATAATAATAACAACAATCCTACTCAGTCCTATAATAACAACAACAACAATCCTACTCAGTCCTATAATAATAACAACAACAACAATCCTACTCAGTCCTATAATAACAACAACAATCCTACTCAGTCCTATAATAATAATAACAACAACAATCCTACTCAGTCCTATAATAACAACAACAATCCTACTCAGTCCTATAATAACAACAACAATCCTACTCAGTCCTATAATAACAACAATCCTACTCAGTCCTATAATAACAACAACAACAATCCTACTCAGTCCTATAATAATAACAACAATCCTACTCAGTCCTATAATAACAACAACAACAATTCTACTCAGTCCTATAATAATAACAACAATCCTACTCAGTCCTATAATAACAACAACAACAATTCTACTCAGTCCTATAATAACAACAACAACAATTCTACTCAGTCCTATAATAACAACAACAACAATTCTACTCAGTCCTATAATAACAACAACAACAATTCTACTCAGTCCTATAATAACAACAACAATCCTACTCAGTCCTATAATAATAACAACAATTCTACTCAGTCCTATAATAATAACAACAATTCTACTCAGTCCTATAATAATAACAACAATCCTACTCAGTCCTATAATAACAACAACAACAATCCTACTCAGTCCTATAATAACAACAACAACAATCCTACTCAGTCCTATAATAACAACAACAATCCTACTCAGTCCTATAATAACAACAACAACAATCCTACTCAGTCCTATAATAATAACAACAACAATTCTACTCAGTCCTATAATAACAACAACAACAATCCTACTCAGTTGCACATTTCTTTGAATCTGCGTCTGAGTATGCTCTGTTTTTAATGATTGTACAGTATTTTATTATTTTAATGCTTTAAAGCCATACTCAGTAGCCCGGTAAACAAGCTAGGTCTCGCTAGCTAGTTTACAGAAACACGTCTCGGAGCACTCATCCCTCCCGTCAGGCATAATCGGTACGCCAGCCTTCCGGCGGACATGGGACCCTGTTTTGCGACGATAACAATGCAGAGTCTAACTTCAGCAGTAGAAACGTTCCCCCAGCTTTTCCTCTTTTCACTTCCAAACAATTTTAGTTTTCTGCTAGCTGAAAAGGTGTTTTTTGGGGGGGACTCTGGTAATTTTCTCTAAAAATGAAAGACCGACCACCGGCTAATTCTGTCCTCCTTTCACTTCCGGGAAGTTCAGACGGAAAATGTGTCCGGGCGGATTATTGGTGAATCTAAGCACTGTAGAAATGCGGCAGACAGACAGCTGGATTGTCCAATCCTATTGTTCTGTTCGAACGATAGGATTGGCTGAAGTTTTTAGAGAACTGCGGGACAACTACTTTATTGATTTCATTCGTTTTTTTAATCTCCACAGTATATTTATAGCTATACTATGTTGGAACGTTGTTAAGAGGCTTTAAAAAAAACGTTAAAAGCTACATTGTTTACCTGGCTACTGAGTATGCCTTTAAGTTTGCCTTTAATGTACAGTCTCTTATTCGTTATTTCTATTTTTTCAGTTTTTTACAAGGGTTTCACTGATAACAGATTTTTTCAAATCAAGTATGAGTACTTACATATAAGTACTTGCCAATACAGAGTATCGTTTTCCCCCCCAGCGCTTTATAAGCCCGGTGGCCCACCGGGCTTTCGTTGGCTTCACACCGGGCTAAGCCTCAGAACCCGAGTGAGTCTGTGTATCATTCCAGGATTATCCCAGAGAAAAGTTAACAGCTGCTAACTGTGGCTAACGCTACAAAACTAAAACAAAGTGAGCTAGTTCAGCTTTCACTGGTCAGCTCTCTCTCTTTGTCCGTATGACAAAAAAAGCAGAGGGTCTGGTGATGTCTGTCTGTGGGCTTCTCTACCACCGACTTAGCAAGTCTTCTGGGGGAAACCCTGGAGTATTGATATGAGAACTAATAAATGCCATTTATCTAAATCATGGTTTTGTACAACTTGAGTCAAATTTCGCCATTTTTTAAATCTAGTTTTTAAACACACAGCAGGTCATACAACAAGACAGGATCTATCAGCAGGTTGCTTCACTATAAAATCCAAAGTCACATTCATCTGAAGTAAAGGTTGATGTAGAAGCTTTAATTAGCTCTACTGGTTTCTTCTGTGTAGCTGTTAGCAAAATATTAGCAGCTAAATTAAACATGCTAACACTTTGGGAATTGACCAGGCTTTATGAATGGATTACTGGAACTTTACTGAAACAAACCTCAGAACTGTGAGGATTTGTACAGCGTGTGTATACTGCTACATAAAAACAACAACTACTAATACTATTACTACAACCCAAGTAATTTGACTCCATCTGCTCCAGTTAGTCTCTCACTGCAGCTCAACTGACAGCTAAGCATCATGCTATGCTATATCGTGGCTGTTCCATAGTATTAGAGTAATTTTATGAGTATGAGTACATGATCATAGTACCTGCCTGATACCGGTTTTGGTGCATCCCTATTACCTTGTGTGTATTTGCATGCTTCTGTCACTTTTCTGCTTGAATTTTTCCACTGAGTAACAATAAAGGTTATTTCTATACTCTTCTGTCCAATTATTTGCTCAGAATGTAATTTTTTGATATGACTTAATATTAGATTAGATTTCTTCTTTGTTAGGAATGTTTCACAAAGCAGTCACTTGCATGGAGGACTGTGGCTCACACATGAACTTATTACTCTATATTTTGTCTGAGAGATTCATTTCTGTCCACCTTAAAGGACATTTTTAAGAGTCACCAAGAGGCTGGCCCCTCTTAAAAAGATCATAACCTTGTTTTATTTTTCTTTACTTAGCCCTTAGTCCACATGTAAAAACAGATTAGCTTCCTTACACAGATCATGTTATTATGACACTTGAGGGGAAGTCTTATTAATCCCTTTTTTTCCCCTCTTTCTCATTTGGAGGCACCTCATGAACAATTTAGCCTCTGCTTCCTAATGGTTCTTCACAAGGCACTGTGGGATATCTTTTATACATCAATAAGGGCAATTATCAGCTTAACTGGGAAAGAGGTGTCGCCAGCTCAGCTCTGCCCTTCTCTGCAGCGCTCTACACCAGTGTAGTGCTTTAAAATGCTTCAGCAAAGAAGCAATGCAATGAAACTGTCAGAATTAAAGACTGCATTTGCTTCTGGGCCTAGTCGTTAAAATCAGAACAGTTAGACCATTATATGTTCAAGTGACATAGCATAACACATAGCAGAAACTCTAGTCATTTACATCATTTTGATTGCTTTTAACAACATATACTGATATGTAGCCTGAATGAATGGATTGTTCTTTATTTATCATTTTGTCAAAGTAAGTACTTTTTTTTTAGTCTACAGATCACACAGAAGTCTGCCACTTGTCTCCTAGCAGTTACAAGGAAACACAAGCATATAACACCGGTGCTGGCTTCTCTCCATTGGCTTCCCATCCAGGATTGATTTTAAGCTCTTTTTGTTGGTGTTTAGGGCTCTTCGTGGTCTGACCCCGTCCTATCTCCAGGACATTTTTCAAATCCACACAGAAGGTCAAATAACCAAATGCACCTTGCCACTGCCAGATCCAAATAAAAAAAGCTGAGGTGATCGTGCATTTGCTGTAGCTGCCCCTAACTTTTGGAACAACCTAGCTCTCCACAATAGATATGTTTGGAACATTGATCATTTCAAGAAACTCCTAAAACGCCACTGCTTCTCACTGGTTTTAGTTAAAATTGATCATCTAATTCAGTTATTGAGCTTCTTATGTTTGTGTGTCATTTAATAGGGTTTTAATACATCCTGTCTTCTCCAGTTACTATCATACAGTGTGTGACACACTTTAGTGCAGCCCTTATTGTTATATAGTGCTATATGAATACAACTGACTGGTGCAGCTTAGACCAGTAGTTCCCGGTATTGAGGTTGGGATGCCATGGGTTAAGAATGACACAGTTGAGGGTCTTCAGGAGATCTCTAGAAATTAAATAACACTGAATATTAGTTCCTATTTGCAAACTTTCACAAAAATTATTGCAAAAACATAAAAGCAGCAGACATAATTGGATAAACTTGGTAGAAAATGAGTTGGAATTGTTTATGTTTTTATTATGCTCTTGTTTTTTGTTGGGTTATTTATTTTTGTGGGCTTTTCAGCAATATTAGTATAGTGTATCAGCTAAAATTTGAAGGCTGTAAGTCATTGCCATTGTTATTTAGTGGGCCAGTAGCTGAAGGGTTTGGGAACCATTGGCTTTAAGGGTTGATATCTTATCCTACTGCGTAGTATTTGGCACAAGAGGGCACTACAGTCGTGTTTACATCCTGCAAGTGCCACCCCCACCCCAATCGGTGTGCCCCCCATGCCCTTATTTTGTTCTAAAGAGATTGGTGTGACTGCAGCAGCCATGCACAGCTGGCAGCTTTAGCGGCTTAACCCTTGGTGCTAAGGCTAACATAGGATTGCACATGGAACAGCCACAGTGAGCCTTAGAGAAGTCGGTCGTTAGTAATAGTGAGCTGATCCAGGATTTAATTAGTGAGAAAAATGGCTGAGATGGCTCAATATTGACTTTCATTGCTTGGAATCAGCTTCTGTTAGTATGTTCAAGTGTTAGAAGTTAGCAGGTGTTTGGAATTAAAGACTTATCACGTTCAAACTTGCATGGCTGCATTGGTCTGCAGTGTTGTTTTACTTTGTGTTCATAAAGCCTGGTAATTGCCCTTTCCTGTAGAAGTAACCAATACTACCTTAAAGTCACCTCAAAGGAAGCTTTATTATTCTGTCCGTGGCAGCAGGCGGTACATTTTATTGCCCTTTGGTCTTTGTTTACAGTACAACTCGGCTCCAACATTTATATCTCTGAAACCATCTCTCCCAGTGCCAACCATTGCTCTACTCCTCTTTTTTTTTTGTTCTTTAGCCCCTCATTCATTGCCCAGCTGTCCTCAGCTGGTGCAGCAACACCAGCTGGCTTGGCAAACCTGCGATGGGGTTGAAGCTGCAGAGCTCGCTAGCCTGCAGACGCTCACACGCTTTTGTGCCCAGTTCCCACAGCAGCTCTGAACCTGTGGTTATGAACAAGAGGGTCGGACTAGAGCATATATTTATAACCACACCGCCATGACCGCCGCCACACCATCGCCGTAATCACCACTGTGCATTGAGCCTGAGTGGAGGAGACACTTGGCTTGCTCCAGATGGGCACCGGCCAGCTTGGCTCCCGCAGCCCGGCAGCTCCAAAACGAAATCATAGATGAGCTTTGCCCTTGCCAGCTCTGAACTGGCAAACCAGTTGTTCACATCCAGGGGAGGGAAAAAGAGGGGGAACATGATGATAATGTTTCAGCTTAATCATTTGAAAGGTCAGTTTTGCTTTGTTCCCTCTCGTGCTTTGTACGATGATTTGTGAGTGCATGCTTTCAGATTGCTGGGCTAATGTTCTCATGGAGGGAGTCTGTAGTTTTGGCAAATTTTAAAAACTTTAAATGACAGCCAGAAATTCCATTTTCATTTCAAGCTGTGAAAAACATAGTAGTTGATTTTATAAATAGTAACACTGATCTTTTTCTTTGTCAATTCTGGTTTTCATCGTCTGGCCAAAAACTATATTCTGAAGCCTTATTTGAATCATAAAACTTCTCCCCAGACTTGGATGTTTTACAAACTTTTGGAGGAGCGTTTTTAATTTTTCCTAAATAGATTTCTTTTCCTGCTTTTGGCTCTGGAAAAGTCCAGTGGTGGTGCTGCTTTGCTGGGGCGGTAAACATTACTAGTCTCGCCACATAACCCACAAAAACAACTTGACAATGCTACATTTCCTTATTGATCTAGTCAACACATCGTACCAAATCTGACCAGTGAAAACATCTCTTCGACCGTACGTCCTTCTGGATGTCGAGGTTAGCTTCAGCGGTCTTAAGGTGCAGGATTGTACACTCTGCTGTGCCAGTTTAAACTTAGCCTACTCTGACATGCCCATTTGAGGTTTTAGGTTGCATTTTAATGGTTTTCTGTGGAAACCTTAAAAAACGATGGCTTTGACAGAACAAACGAGCCACAGAAAGACAAACAGAGCTTTTGGATTAGCCGTGTCAGTCAAACAGCTGCCGTTAGCAGCTAGTAGTCTGCTGACGACTGCATATGAGTTTAAGTGCTGCTGTTAAATGGTGACAAGATGATGTTTACATAAACATATTCAGAAAATTTAATTAAAAATGTATACTTCATTTTGCTAAAGCAGTTTGAATAATAACCGTGACATTTTGGTTGGAATATTTGTGCCTTTTTGTTGATTTGAACACAAGTATTAGAGCAACAAACTATAAAAATCAATTATTAGCATTTTACAAATAAATATTAAGTAATTATGTAGGAAAATCATTTAAAAAACGGCCCTAGTTTTTTTATTCAACTGTTAAACTGGGCAAAACTAAAATGTATTTCCATTAGTTTTTCACCATCTGTTATAGCTAATGGCTGATTAAAGGAGTGCCTCTTAATGACATCATCTTGATGAACCTGGCATATAAGAGCTCAAATGTAAATGAGCATTTTATTTAATTTTATTTTGTCAGTAAGCTTATTGTTTCTATAGTGAATTGTGTTAGTCTTTGTAAGATTTGTGGAATTCTAGAAGAAGTTTCATTTATATAGCACATTTCAAGATAGCGATACAAGGTACTTTACAGAAAAAACATTTAATCAAAATAAAAATAAAAAACAATATATGTTATATAATTTTGATTCTTATAGTTGTAGCTTAAAGATGTTTGAAAATAAAACACACTCTTCTTATATACTTTAAATTTAAACTTTAAATTGCCCAAGTCACCACTAGGGATGGGCGATATTTTATCGTGTGCAATATACCGTTGGAAATTCTCTTCACAATAAAAATTTGTCTTCTCGCGATAACAACGATAAGTCTAGTTGATGACGTAGTTTTGCGCGCACCCGGTTCACGTGCGGAATGTAAACAAACATGGCGGAAGGCGGACGTGAGGCTGAGGAGGAGCTCATTTTAAAACGAGGAGCTACACTGAACTTTTATCCTCAGTCCGGATCCAGACCAGGTTCTGTCTGGACCGAACACCAAATCCAGGACCCGGTCCCTAGTCCATGAACAGTGGACGTGTCCGAGGAGATGCGCGAGTGCTAATTAGAAGCTACCGCTGGTTCGACGCTCACTCGGAACCCGCGGCCGCAGGACTCGCCCTCCCCCTGCATGCATGGTTCAGAACGAGGCCGAGTGCCAAGAGACTGGCGCACCGCGGCGACTCCGAGGCCGGGCGGCCCCTCCTGCAGCTCCAGAAAGAGATTCACTTGCTGCACACAGGCACGCTGCACAACACCCCCGGGTACCGCCGTCAGAAAGCTACAGAGTTTTTCAAGTTGGTTAATAAATGAGTTGGAAAGAGCGCGCGCGCTCATGCGCCTGGAGGAGAGGACGCAAGAGGTGCTGGAGAAGAAAGGAGGAGAGAAGGAGAAGCTCAGAGCAGGTAGATGACTCTTAATGATCCAGGCCATTGTCAGTAATAAGTTCAGTCTGGTCCAAAACTGGACCAGACTGTCAAAACAATGTCGACTTTTCTGCATCTGAACAGATTGAAGGAGGAAAAACACACAATTTTTCTAAAAAAAGTGACTTTAACCAATTAATAGAGATCTTTAGCTCAGAGAATATATGTTTAAGTATACCAGTATATATAAAATGGATTTTATATAATAAAGATGGATATCTATTTATCTACATCCCTCCCTCTCGCTCCCCTCTCTTCTCTAATAATAATAATAATATATACTGTATATACCGTTAGTGCAGATGTTTATAATTATACTGTAATATAGACTTTGGCCATATCACCCAGCCCTACTTGTATTTTATTTGAATTATTATTGTGTAATTGTTGTATGATGTTTTTCAGCACAGTCACTGGAACACAACGTAAACAGAACATAATCTGCTATTTTACAGGAAAAAAATTATAGTAATTTATCGTTATTTATCGTTATCGCCATAAATACCAGAAATTATCGTGATAAATTTTTTATGCCATATCGCCCATCCCTAGTCACCACTAATAAATTATTATAACTTTACCATTACTTTTACTTTGACCTTTTTACAAATTGTTGCACCAATTATAATGAATCCCTTAAAACGACATTGATTAAAACACATTCTGGCACATTGAAATATGTTTTTATGTAAAACATTTGATGTAAAAAGTCTGCCTAGAAGTATTTTTGTAAAGAAAATTAACATCCATCCATCCAACCATTTTCTTAACTGTTTCATCCAGTAAGTGTTGCGGGGAACTGGTGTCGGTCTCCAGCAGTCATTTGATGAGGGGTGGGGGACATCTTGGACAGGTCACCAGTCCGTCACAGGGCCCCGAGATAAACAAAACTCACCATCTCTCTTTCTCTCTCTCTCGCTCTCACTCTCTCTCTCTCTCTCGCTCTCACTCTCTTGCTCTCTCTGGGATAATTTAGAGTTAGGAATTCAAACAGCCAGACAAAATAAATCAGTTGTCATTTATATCAGTTGTAGATGCTATTGACTGTTATTTATCTGGCAGGCAACTGTAATGTTTTATTGTGGGGTTTTTTTTTGAGAAAGTTTTGCATGGAATATTTTTATTCCTTTGATTAATTTTTTTATTTAAAAAAATGTATCCCCTCTTATGTCATTATTTAAAGTTGTTATAATAAGTAAAAATGTGCATTTTGATTCATTTATTCATTCATGGAAACCTGGTCAACAATAAAGTAGATTAATGGTGACATTAGAACAAGTCCATTTTATGTATTGTTGCCTGGTTGTGAATGATGAAACCATGGACATGAATGCAGCTCAAGGGGCTAGGTGTGTGTGTGTGTGTGTGTTTTAGTTTGAATGGAGGAGAATGAGATCAAGTTACGGTCGGGATAATCCTACCAAAGCCATTTTTTCTTGCCTAATTTACTGGATACCATCCTGCCCATAAGTAATTTTAATTGGTTGTCTCATATAACACACACTCCTGCTTAACACTAAAGCCCCTCTGTAATGGTCTGACGTCTGCTGCTACCTGCTAAGTTCATTGGACATTAATTGTTTAGGTGTAAAAGACATTGGATTCGGGAAGAGATCAAAAGATCAGCCTCTGTGGCTGCTGTTGGGCTTTGGGTGCTGAGGATGTAGCCTGCAGTATCTGCTGGACAGATCCCAGTGTTCCCAGTCCTGCCTGTTTGACTACACTTACTGGGCATTTGCTTCCTTTTTCCTCTAACCATAGAGATACATTGTATTATTAATGTTTTTGGTGTTTTTATGCTCTCAGTAGGGTGTTTGAGTGAACTTTAGCATGTTTTGGTTATTTTAGGTTATGCTAAACTTGAGACCTGGCTTGTCCATTGTTTTACAGCAGCTAGATTCCAACATAAGCATGTGAGATACTATGTGAACTATAAACAATAAAAGAGTTGCAGTAAATGGCTCTTATTAGGATATAGAGAAAATATGAAAGAATAGGAGAAAATATTTTTATTGCACAAACCAAACTTTGGCTTTGGAAAGTCTTTAATTGACAGTCCTGGATTAAATAATTCTGCAGTAGTCATGGCTTGTTATTGTCTCGGAACTGAAGACAAAATCCATGAGCGTTCATAAATCTTTAAAAATACAGCTTTTCTTTGGGCTACAAAAGTGGGCAAAGCTCACTTTTTCTTTACAGAAACACATGTTTACTGACCGTAATCTTTCTCATGGAGACTCTGAAACTGACAGCAGCAACTCGTGAATGAACAAAGATGCAACTGATTGATTTTTACCTGTCTGCACTGCAGTTCGCCCTCAGTCCCACTGTGTGGGCTGACAACTGTGTTTTAGACAAAAATAATAACCTACTCTTATAAAATCAAGGCCTCATTTTCAAGACGGACCTTTTAAAACAAATTAAATTTCCAAAATTTCACACAAAATTTCAAATAGACCTACATTTATAACTTCAATGTAAACCTTTTACACACAGACACACTTCAAAGAGGCTGAGATATCTATTTAAACATGCTAGCTGTGGTGCACAACAACCTAACGAGGGTTAAACTCATCTTCTCACACATCTAACATTACTCTTTTTCAGGGTTGTTCCTGGCTCAAATTGAGGCAGAGGTGGTCCCATCCTGACCGTGCGCCAGCACATGCATACTCTGGCGCATTCAACTGCCTCACTTTTTTTAAAGGCAAAATATTTTTTAGTTAAACGTTCTAATTAGGGATGCACCGATACCGGTATCAGCCCTGATACCATCTAATGTACATGTATCGGTTAAAGTTAACAGATACCATGAACCGATACTTAAAATATGATAAATCTGCAATAAAGTCACAAAAAAAGGTTCATTTTTCACTTTAAATTTTAGTTTTATGGTCATTTCATATTTTACATCTGTTAATTTGTCTTAGTTTAGTTAGTAAAGTCTGGTGTTTTTAGTCTCTTCCAGAAAGATATAAGGTGGAAGTTGATTAATTCACCAATAGTATCAGATTGCCTGAGTATCCCTGAGCCAGGTAAATTGAATCAGCCAGTGCTTGTCAAAGACACTGGCTCTGTGTTTTTGAGATCTGGAAAAATGACCAAAAAAATAATGTTTTAAAATTATGTACTGGGTACAGTTAAATATTTTTTGATACTACTACTTTAACGATACCTAGTTTTCGATACCTGTATTTTTTCGGTACCTATATGTATAATTCTGAGGCAAAATCAGGGGCGGTTCTAGGGGGGGCCCGGGCCCCCCTGACAAAAAGCTTGGCCCCCCTGTGGCCCCTGCTAAGTGCTGAGATTTTTAGATTGTGCCCCTCTAAAAAAGCAGCTGGACCCAGCCGGGGCCAGGCCTTGGTCTAGAACCGCCACTGGACAAAATAACAAGTAATAATAAGTATTAAACTTTTTAAAAATAAAAAGTATAAACCATCGCTTTTTGGCATACTTATGCATTTACTATTATTACCGGTATTTATTGCTCACCTCAGGAACTTTCTGTTATGTCACTGTCTTCCCCTCACACACCTCCGGATACAGCAGAGGCTGGAAGCTCGGAGTCGGACTGAACACGGCGCTGCAGCTCGCAATGCGTGGCTTCGACTAATTGCTGGAATTCCTGTTTTTCGCGGCACAAATCTCACTTTTGCTCTGTTCCCGTTTACCTTTCCAAAATGCAGCCAAACTTTAGTTTTTCTGAATTTTTAATCCAAAACTCGCTCCGCTATTTTGAAAGGGAGGGGAGGGGCTCTCTCTGTTCCTCCGCGACCGCATCTCACCTGTGTCTCCACCCGTGCAGCAGTGCCGGTGGTCAAATGAAGCGAGTCATTTACAGGGGATTTCATAGTAAAACTAATGAAGTCGGTACCGTGTTTTTTGTGGGCTTTCAGTGACAACCAGCCCAACATAGCACCAACTAGCGGGAAAAGCTATTTTTGATCTTTTTCTGCTGTTTTAGCGCTTTCCGGTGCACCGCTGCTGATACAGCGCCCCTGCAGTGGCGCAACGCTGCAACTGCAGTTAAAATAACATCCATATAGCTGGGGGCAGAGTGAAATCAGGCTGGGGCGGAACAAAATCAGCTGGAGGCGGCCGCCACGCAAATTTGAACGCAGGAAAAACCCTGCTCTTTTTTTGTGCAACAATTATTTTAAAAATCATAAAATCTACAAGCCCCATTAGGTGCGATGCACATTTTATTATGTCACTCCACCGAGACACTGCATCTGGATTGTGTATCGTACTTTGAACCATCACACATGCCCCCACACACACACACACACACACACACAAAACCACCTCACCAGACAGGTGCATGTGTGTGTGTGTGCCCTGACCTTGGGTGCAATGCAGAGCTTGTCTTTATGAGGCCTTGAGACATGGCATTTGTGGCATTTAACCCCCTCATCACTCCATGACCCCCACCAGCTCCCTCCCTCTGTTTTCTACTGTCATTCTTATCCCGCCCTCCTTCCTCTCTGCCTCTCTTTCTTCCTGCATATTCATCCACCTCCTACCTGCTTCCTTGTTAAATTCCTTTCTGTCACTGACTTCAGCCCTTTAACCTGGCAAGTAAACAACAATGGTCCAGGTGTGTGCCTATGTGTGTGTGTGTTGGAGGTAACCAGACAGCAGAATGTACCCCCCCCCCCCCTCCTCCCCTCCCCTCACACACTTAGGAAGCTCAGGAAGGGGAGAGAAATCTTGACAAGGTCAGTGAGCTTTGTAGCTCATAATTACCAAGGCAGGGTCTACAGTAGGTATGTCAGAGCTGCTGGACCGTGCAGGGTTCAAAACAGAAAATCAACCTGTAAAGTGAATAAAATACATCTGTGAAAAAAAGATTTCTACTATATGGAATTCCCTTTAGTTTACATCAGATTAAAGTAAGAATATCGAGAGTCATTGATCTCAACGGTGCTTTTATTGTCAGGTCTGGCGTAAAAGTATTAAAAATAGCAAGTATTTCATGTTCACTGACAAAATATGTCCTGTTATAACTCTCCAGATTGGTGCATATATACAGGCTTTCCTGCATCATTGTCAGCAGGTCCTCATTTGTGAATCTGCTGCATGATTCAGTTTTTGAAAAGCAAAGTATGAGTAATATCAGATGTCCATTATTTTTACTGTGATGATTATAGTTTTTAAAAATGTTTCCTTATGCAACACATGTTTATTATGCTTCCTTTCAGAAACTGCATATGAGCATGAACAGCTTTCAGGATTACAAAATCCTATCCACCAAAAACATTTCACAATAACACGGGATGCAATCAAAAAATAAAGTTGGCTTTTACTTAATATAATTGTCTCCAATCTAGTTAAAATTCTTGAGTGTAAAATGTTACACCAAAACATTTAAGTAAATGATGGTTTTACTTTTTAGAGTGTAGGTGTGTTTAATAATATCTACCTGAAATATCAGAAAATCACAGCTTCTCATTCAAAAGTTTACAGGCTTTTCCTCAAATGAATGATTGATTAAAATTGAGCAGAAAATAAAGCAAATGTTGCATTGAAGGCTTATGTTTTCAATGTTTTATTCGAATTTTTGACCCTGAACAAAATTAGGGGCCAACAAAAATTGATGGATAAATATAAAATATTAGAAATATAAAAAAATATAAATAACTACAATAAATTTAACACTAAAGTAAAAAAATAAAAACCCTAAAGTCCATTTTTTCCTCCAATTATTTTATTTCTTCTCCCCTACAAATAAAACAAGCTTTGAAAACAAAATTGGTAAAATAACCTTTAGTAGTGTTGATAAAATGAAGATATTGACTCTCTTTACCTTACTATAAATAATGAATTTAGCTAAACTGTAAACAATAAATTATACAAGATGACTTTAAGAATATCTTTCTTCCCAATGCACCGTACTGATGAGTTAAAAGTGTTTTTGAAGGAGGAGTTTCTCAGAGAAAAGTTGTAATTTATTCAGGTAAGAGGCGGAGGTTTTTCCCTCTCTGGTAAAGGTTAAAGTCTCCGTGGTGCTGCTGCTGCTCTTACAGGAGCTGTGTATCTGATTGTTGAACGCTCCATCACTGCTGGCGTCCTTGGTGGATTCTAAATTCTCACCTGATGATTAACAAGATTTAAGATGAATTGAACCACTTGGGGCCTCATTACTCTCATAAATGCATATCCCTTAGTTCCAGTTTTTTTTTAATTCTTTTTTCTTTCACTGTTGAGAGGAAGACAACAGAAAAAGTGAGGGAAGACAACAAGACAATGTAGGAGGAGGGGAGTTTATGGTGTTATGGGAATGCAAACCCTCCCATCTGCTCCTCTAGGATAGGGTTTTCCCAGTTCATGTGTGAACCTCTGGGGGCCTCGCTTTGGCCCCTTATCTCCCATAGCTCCTCTCACACGGTTAAATATCATCCACAAATGTTACGATTACTGTGAAGCAGGGCCGGATCTAGCCAGCCCCATTAAGGGGGGCAGGTAGAATATCAGGGGGGCCAGTCTGGACATGCTAAGATTTTTTTGGTCATCACATCCCCCCAATCCCTTAAATGCATCGAAAACTACACCATCATCATATCAGTTCCTCTATCCATATATTTATTATCCTATTTGATCCCTACCCTCTGCATTTACCCGGCTTGGGACCGGCACAAGTAGGACACAGACTTATGTCCTGTTGAGGCTGCACTCATCTGTTTATGTTTTGTTTTGTTTTTGTTCTTTTTGGGGGTTTTTTGTTTTGTTTTTTGTTATTTTTGTTCTTTTTTGTGTTTTTTGTTCTTTTTTGGGTATTTTTTGTTCTTTTTGTGTTTTTTGTCCTTTTTGTGTATTTTTGTCCTTTTTGTGTTTTTTGTTCTTTTTTGTGTTTTTTGTTCTTTTTTGTGTTTTTTTGTTTTTTTTGTTCTTTTTTGTTTTTTGGTTCTTTTTTAAAATCTTTTTGTGTTTTTTATTCTTTTTGTGTGTTTTTGTTCTTTTTGTGTTTTTGTGTTTTTTAGTTTTTTTTGTTCTTTTTGTGTTTTTTGTTCTTTGTGTTTCTTTGGTTCTTTTTGTGTTTTTTGTTCTTTTTTGTATTTTTTTTGTTCTTTTTTGTGTTATTTTTGTGTTTTTTGTTTTGCTTTTTGTTCTTTTTGTGTTTTTTTGTTCTTTTTGTGTTTTTTGTTCTTTTAGTGTTTTGTTTTTTGTTCTTTTTTGTTTTGTTTTTGTTCTTTTTTGTTTTGTTTTTTGTTCTTTTTGTGTTTTTTGTTTTGCTTTTTGTTCTTTTTGTGTTTTTTGTTCTTTTTTGTGTTTTTTGTTCTTTTTTGTTTTTTGTTCTTTTCTTCTTTTATGTGTTTTTTTGTTTTGTTTTTTGTTCTTTTATGTTTTGTTGTTCTTTTTGTGTTTTTTGTTTTGTTTTTTGTTCTTTTTTGTGTTTTTTGTTTTGTTTTTTGTTCTTTGTGTTTTTTGTTTTTCTTTCTTTCTGTGTCATTCATCAGTAGCTACTTTGCATGAGGACAAATGGAAGAGAGCACTCACTCTGACAATTTTCACTGAAATATTTTTGAAATTTGTTATTTCTGCATGCAATCGCATTTTTGGAGGGAGGGGGGCAATGCCCACCCTTGCCCATGCCTACATCCGGCCTCGCTGTGAAGTGATTCTGACAGAAGTAAAAGCTCAAGCAGTAAGAAATAGTTTTAGAAGACTGTGAGATGTAAAGAAGGAATAAATTTGAGCTAATCAGAGGCAAAACTGAACCCTTTTCTAATAGTTCTTACCAAGTTTCACACACAATTTTGTACACTTTTTCAACAATCTTTTTTTTTTTTTACTTCCTCTTAATGCATACCATTTTTCCAAAAATAGACCACTAAAATGACCTGTCCTTTGGTCATTTTAGACCTCCTTTTATGCCAGGGGATTTTAATTTTAACATATAAACTGCAAAAGGCTCAAAAAGCTGGCATGAAAAGGTCTGCCAACAGATGGCTGAAACAATCGAAGTTTAATGACGTCTGATAGATAGTCCCCCGACTTCCTCTGTGATTTCACAAGATGCCACTTCTCTGATTTTCAAAAGGAATACTCAAAATGGTTGTATCAGGATGAATCAAGACAAAGCTATGACATGACTTCTGCATCCCGTCTGCCACTTCCAGAGGCACGCCTGGTGTTTTGATCTGCGATTGTGTCAAAGTCTGAGAAGAATTGGAAATGATTCATTTAAGTGTCATGGAGAGATTCAAGAGACAACACTTATTAGCTCTGTTCTCTGTGTTTTAGATCACATTTGAGTAGATTTTTATGTTTTAGGAGTTTTTTTTTTGTTTGTTTGTTTGTTTGTTTTTTGCTACAAGTTGCTAATTAATTAATTTGACACTCACATGAAACATTACATTTCTTTTGTAATATTACTGAGATTCATCTCAGGCTGGATCTAAAGAATTTCACCAATAATGTGCACATTTATAAGGCTAACATTGTGTGGGTTTAGAATGCACCACATGAAATGTTACCATTTTATCACATTTTGATCAACCTGCGTTTCACACCCGAATGTCATATCTTTATGTCATCGTCGTCATCTTAACATACTTTTGTCAAACAGCCTGAAAGTAACCTAAAATGCCCAAGCTGCTACAATGCAAACACAACATCTCTTTGGGGGATGGGAAGCCTTAGGCTGCATCCTGTTTTGGCAGCTGTAAAGATAGAAGTGTTTCTTCTGCACACTTCTGGCACTTTGCCTTCTGGGGGAAGATGCCGGGGGACAGGTGGGGACCGAATGGCCCACGCCAGCTGACCTGTCAGCTTTAGACCCCGTGTGTTTGAATAAAAGCAAGGAGGTAAAGGGGGGAGGGTATGATGGGACCTGGTAGGGTATGCATGCAGCGTCTGTTGTGTGTATGTGTAGGTGTGTGTGTGTGAAATAGAACAGCAAAGGAAAAAGAAATGGAGAAACACACGATGACAAGAGGTAGACAGAACAGGATGGTGCTGCTGATGGAGATGGGATGTGACAGTTCTCCCTGGGATTGTGTGATTAATTGGGATCAGGTCACCTCTTCAATGTCTGGACACTAATGTGATGCAGTCTCATATGGCTATTTACATACAGTGGGCTCTCCACACACACACACACACATACTCACATGTATGCGCAGGGGGAAACAAAACACACGGCGTCTATGTGGAATACTGTCATTATTTTTAGCTCAGATACAAGTCCAAGTTGTTGTAGTAGCAGCAGTGGAGCTTGTTGGTTTCCACGTTGTATTCAGATACAACTTTTTTCTTGTTTTTCTTTTCATATTTTCCTTGTGCTGGAACAAATATATGTACTTGACAAGAGCTCCTGCTAAGAAAGTGGTTGTCGATGCTGAAGTTCCTGTGTTACCTTTTGCAAACTCTGTCTCAAAGCACCCAGCCCCTCTTTCAGAAGAAGGGATAAGATAGCAACCCAATGGAAAGCACAGATACTAAGAAGACACATGCCACTGAATAATTTATGGCCCAGCAAAATAGAGACAGCCACTTGAAGTCCTGAGTAAGTAGGAGACATAGACAGTGGTGACATATCAAGCCACAATAAAGATGCAGGGAACAGTGGGGAAGGCAGAGGGAAAACGTTCTGAGAATTTCCCGAGTTAAGAGTTTGTTTTGGTTTCCCCGCACTAGCTGCCTCTCTGTTTGAAAGTTGCATTGCTCTGCCTTGTTTACCAAGTCCTCTTGCTGCTTGCTCTGTCACACCAGGGATAGTACCCAGGTGAGCACCACTACACACAAGGAAGAGAGAAGCCAGTGGCCCTTTGATTCTGGGCTGCTGGTTCCCTCAGATTAGCTATTCTCTCTATACCCTGATGAATGCACTGGCAGAACAGCCAGTGTAACGGAGGGAGACAGTTCCATCCCAAATGGGTTGCATAGGAATGATGGCTTGCTGGCTGGTTGGCTGGCTGACTAGCGTCGTTGTTGGCTGCCTGACGGGCTGCCATGTTGGGCGCTGGCTGCTCGCAGAGTAGGTGGATGTGACATGAAAGACCGGCTCACTATTTGACCACAAAGACCGAAACCTAAGATGGCCATCGAAGTCTCCAGGCCCCATCCAGTCTCCCTCCATTACACCTCAGCAGCACTGACGATGACAGGTCACGGTGGAGAAGCTATCCTCATGCCGCCCGTCACATCCCCGCCACTTTCATCCCCTCGCTCACTTCAAAAGTGACATCTGTCATCACTAAGGAGCTCGGAAGCTCTGTGTTCCTGCAATGCGCCGCTTTGATGGTGATTTGGCCCCAGGCGTTTGTCATACATAACTTAGGTGGAGAACAATGTGAAATAAGACTCAGATTTTAAAGTAGAAAAGGAGTAAGTATAATACAGCCGGGTAAAATCAAAATCGCTCTAACCACTGGAGGGAACGTATCAAAGTGAAGTGCGAGCTGGTAGAAGTATCATTTGTTGCTCGTATCACAGTCTTGTCAGTTTTCTTCTTGTTCGCCTGGTTACCATGTCCCCCATCTGCAGAGAAGAGCGGTTGCTGATGGCAGCCTACAAGTCTGGTGGTGTGGCTGTGCCAATTGGAGAACTTCCTGATTATAGGCTTTTGGTCTGCGCCAACAGCGTACTTCTAGCACACGACCTCAGTCAACTACAATATTTCTGATGGGAACAAAACTTGTCAACAGGCTGCATGAGGCAGGCATACCACACGTTTAGCTAGAAGCACATTTGTCTGGGCTAAATGGGGTGTATACTGGATGCTTATGTGTGAGAATAAAAAGGATCGTTGTGTAGCAACAATGTTTTCACCAAAACAGTCCAAGTCTTCTCTAACACTGTCTCCATCTTTACAGCTGTCCAAGTCACTTTAAGGTTTTGTCATCTTAATAACCTCTTGACCAAACTACTCACTTTCTCCTTTTCTCTCACATTGTCATTCTCTTCTTTCTCTCTCTCTCTGTCTTTTTCTCTCGGGTTAATTCAGAGTTCAGCCATCCCTCTTTCTCACCTCTCTGTGACTGACAGGCCTGTCTTCGCGATGGCTGCCAGATTTCCAAACTACTTGTCAGATCATATTAGGTCTTGTTTGATTAATGCATAATTTAAAGACCCGTTAAGTTTTCCTCCACAAATGTGTGTGACTTCATTGTCTTGCTATTTGTTTTTTCCGTTCTCTTTTTTTCTGTGCTCGACTACTGTAAATCTCCACTCACCAGCTTTATAATTTCTACTCTGTCTGCATGTAGAAGCTGTTAGTGTAATCAGTGTAAAACAGGGTGATTAAGCTTGTTTACCTGTCACTTTCAGATACACACATCCACAGGTAGACTAAACATTTTGTGCAACTATGTCAGTACATATTTATGTGTTGCTGCATGTGTGCCATGCCAAGAGAGAAGTGGACAAAACAAGGGTCACACCTCAGGCTAACTTACAGGGTTTGTTTGACTTCATCCAGCTGACTGAGTCCCTTCGGGCTGTGCCTGTTTAACAAAGCTCATCAGATCAGGAGGACATTGTGCAAAAAGTGTCTTTTACTCTGCTAGCCTAAACAGAGCTCAGAGCAAGTGGATGTTATATAGCAACTTTAGGCCAAACAAGTGCCCATAAAGCTACAATTATGTTGGAGACTAGTGTTTTAAACTGTTTTGTTGATGAAGTGTTCATTATGTAAAGTTAAAGTGTCAGGTGTTTTCTTTTGCCTTTCAGATTGGGTTATTCAGGGGAAGGAAGGTTGATCTGGAGATCAGGGTTCATTCCCAGGTTCAGGCCATGTGTCGAAGTATCTCTGGGGAAGGAACTGAATAGGGATGCACCGATACCGATACTGGATTGGATTTTGGTGCAGATCCAGGCCCTTTAGCCTGGTGGATCAGTAAAACTGGCCGAGACTGGATCCGATATTATTTACTACACGTTATCCTAATTATGAGCAGAGAAATAATGTGGCAAACTTTATTACTTTACACTGTAACCCACAAATGACAAATGTTAGACATTTTGAGGGTTTTCTGGTCCAAGTTATATTATGTTTGAGGTTTATTATGTTTGATATTTCTATATTTTAGTGTTTGCATTATCTGGTATTGTCAGACTGAATCGGCTGAAACCTCAGTGAGTTTGAGTGTAGCGTGCTTGCTGGCTCAAACGCGGCAGTAATTAGCGCTGAGCGATAGCGTCGCATGCTCGTTAATGCCATACTCAGTATCCAGGTAAACAATGTAGCTTTTAATGTTTTTTTTAAAGCCTCTTAACAACGTTTCAACATAGTATAGCCATAAATATATTGTGGAGATAAAAAACAACCCGAAAGAAATCAATAAAGTAGTTGTCCCGCAGTTCTCTAAAAACTTCAGCCAATCCTATCGTTCGGACCGAACAGGATTGGACAATCCAGCTGTCTGTCTGCTGCATTTCCTCACTGCTTGGATTGGCATTAATCCGCCCGGACACATTTTGGGGCAGAACATCCCGGAAGTGAAAGTGAAAGTAGAAGTAGGACAGAGAGCTGGCGGGTGATTCCATTTTAAGATAAAAATACCAGAGTCCCCCCAAAAAAACACCTTTTCAGCTAGCAGAAAACTAAAAACGTTTGGAGGTGAAAAGAGGAAAAGCTGGGGGAACATTTCTACGGCTGGAGTTTGACTCTGCTTTGTCACCTTTGCAAACCGTGGTCCCTTGTCCGCAGGAGGCTGGCGTATGGATTTTACCCGACGGGAGGGGTGAGTTCACCGAGACGTGTTTCTGTAAAATAGCTAGCGAGACCTCGTTTGTTTACCTGGCTACTGAGTATGGCTTTAATCTTGGAGCAGCTGCACGGGACTCGATGGAAACGAGACCGTTTAGCTACTCCGTTTGTAAGTAGTGAAAACTGACTTACTTGTGAATGGAATGAAGCCCGGAGGCCTGAATGGTTGAAGGAGTGAAGCCTGGACGCCTGAGCGGTTGAACAGTGGCTACGGCGTTGATTGGCTGGATGAATGGATAGCTGACTGGATGACTGGAACGAACCGGAGTGAAGAGCCGGCGCGGGTAGTAGCAGACTGGATGGTTCAGGTAGAAGTAGCGGAGTGAACTGGATCGCTGAGCTGGAACAAGCCATAGCGAGCTGAAGCGGCGAGCTGACTCGGCTAGCTGGATAGCTATAGATCGATGTCTGAGCGCCACTTCCTGGGTCCGAGGTCCTTTTATGGTGGAAGTGGAGCCAGAGGGACAACTAGAAATGGAGTCTTAGAGGGAGGAGCGCTCCGGAGGAGAGGAACCGTGACAGGTATATCGACCGATCCACAAGGCCCAAATATCGGGATCGGGATCAGGATCAAGCTGGATCAGCGCATCTCTAATACTGAACCCCCAATTGCCCCCTGGGTGCCATCCAAGATGGCAACCCACGGCTCTTCATATGCAGAGAAACCATAAAGGATAGATTAATATTATTATTATTACAAGATGCAAGAACCTAAAAGCGTAGAGTTGCAGAAGCACGGTCTGGTTTCCTGATGAATTACCAGACTGGACTGAACTGGATTTGTTTTACAATGTTTCTTTTGTGTTGACATTTTGTGATTCTGAACTTTATTGAACATCATATTTGATTTATTGTTTTTTGCAGCTTCAGATGAAAAACAGTTATTTGAAAACTTTTATAATTCAATCAACTCTCAAAAATCAAGAGCTCCCAGCTGTCGAACTTCACAGAATAGAATAAATAGATAAAAAAACTAATTTTTCCACTTGCTTATCATTTTTATTAGCATTAATGTTAAATACATATGTACATGTATAGAGCAACTTTTGACCAGCTTGCTAACCTTTGTCATCTTATTCAAAGCAACTCTCTGTAAAAACTTGTAAACTGAGGAGATGAGGGAGTTGTAAATTGGCAACAAACCAAATACACCATTTTATTTTATCACTGACTGTAATGCATGTAAGAGAGCCAACTTCATACTGGGCCAGTGAGGCAGTGTTAATGGCACCACGCCCTCTATTTGTTTAGAAGTTCGACTGACAGATTTACCAGTCAGAACTATCCTGGGGAATATGCTGAAGAGGAGATGAGGGGAAGTGGGACCTTCAGTCGTCTCCAGCTCACATGCAATGAGTCATTTTTCTCTTCATTAAAACATCTCTGCCACTTGTCACTGCACAGCTCCTTTAGTGCGTCAACGTTTCTGTCAGCTTTGTATCTGTGACTCGTGCATGCAAAAAGCAGCCCTCCTTGTTGCCTCAGTCATACGTATGCCAGTAACAGAGTAGTGTTCTCTGGTTCCACTCAAATGCAGCATTCATAATAAATCATTGCTTGTCTTGGCAGCAACATATTAATCAATGATAAAAAAACACACACACACACACACACACACACACACACACACACAAAATATTCTTTTGTGCTAATCATGAACACTGTTTGATCTACCCAGTGCTTTAATCTGGTCTTATCCGGACAGAGCAGCACTTGCAGTTGAGCAGGCGGAGCGTTGTTGTAGGTGCATCACGGCCCTCTTAGCTGCAGACAAGTTAACACTGATTGTTTCATGTTTCTGGGCCTGGGCTCCTGATGCCTGCAATGCTTTTGAACCTGGCCTTTTGTGTGCTCCAACACGGCTTTTGTTCTAGATGAAACAGACTATGTATGGTCAGCGCTGAGCTCCTGTACAACCAAGTGTCAGATTCACACACACATATATGCACGCACTCGCACTTTTTTTTTAGATGAAGGCAAAAAAACATCCCAGACATGCTGTGTGCAAGCTGGACTGGATATCCAAACTGGTGTATAACAATGTGTAAGCCCATGTGCACACCTATTTATAGTGTGTATTTGTGTGTGGGGGTGCAGAGAGGGGCATCTGTTTTTTTCTTTTTGTTTTTGTTTTTTTTCCAACAGTACAACATCCTTCTAAGGCAGTCTCAATTACAAGAGGGACTGGAGAATTAAAGTTTCATCTTACTGTAACGCCACGGCCTCCTCCAGGCACATCAGAGCGTCGCTGATATCTTTTTAACTACACCACCATGTTTGCGCTCCCTCTGAGGGATTAAGTTTACTTTCATTTAAAAAGGAAATTTAAAGTAGCTAGGAACTTGTTCAATATACATGCAGCTGTCCACACAAACAACGCTGCTCATATGTAACGCCGATGCTCAAACGCTGCGTTTGCAGTCAAAGACAAAGACGTTCTGTTTTACATCTTGCCTTTTTTTTTCTTCTTCTAGGATTCTCATTCACGGTGACTTAAGATGAATGCAACGGTAGACTGAC
Source organism: Callopanchax toddi (assembly GCA_006937965.1). Taxonomy (NCBI): domain Eukaryota; kingdom Metazoa; phylum Chordata; class Actinopteri; order Cyprinodontiformes; family Nothobranchiidae; genus Callopanchax; species Callopanchax toddi. The sequence continues at coordinate 2,626,546 of SSNR01000042.1, read as the reverse complement.
TTTTAATTTATATATGCAAACAACAATAAAATGTTCAGGTCATAACATCCAGCTAGACCTGTGAAGTTCATCTATAAAGAATATCATCTTTTATCACAAGCTACCTGGTTTTCAAAGTTTTAAAAAAATGTGTTTTGGAAAACAATCAGATTCAGATTTGTTTATTTTGGTCATTTTTCATGTAAAGGAGAACATTACAATAATACAATTTCCTAAATTTAACCAAAAAGGAGTAGGCTGAAGCCTGGCTTTTGTATGCCTACCCTTTATACAAATAAAATTTTCTACAAGACTACTTTGTAAAAAAGTTATATATATATATATATATATATATATATATATATATATATATATATATAAATCATTAATATTACTAACTACAATTTTTAATCAATAAAACTAATCTACTAATCTAAAACCATTCTAACAAGGTTAACAATAGTCACTGAATAATTCGGAAAAAATAGAAAAAAAAAGTTTAAAATAAAATACGTTAGAAATAAGAAAAGAAAAAATCGAATAAAAGTAAATAAAAGAATAGACATTAGAAGGAAAGAAATTTCAATAGAAAATACAGAAAACTATTTAACTAATTAAAAAATTACGGTCCAACAATTACAGAGGAATTACGGTAGTATCTTTTCAAGTGTGCAAAAAACATGACATTTCATTAACATTGTTGATAAGCCCTGGATCAAGTTAACTTCTTTTGATATTTTGACAGAATCTCCTTAGTGTATGTCTTTTTAAAAGATTTTACAGAGTTACATGCCCTTGTTGCTATGTCCAAGCTATTCCATAGTTTGACTCCTTCTACTGAACAGTTCTGATTCCTTACATTAGTTCTAACTTCCTGTCCTTCCCCCCTTAGTGTATACTGTGTCTCTTTGACCTGGAACAGATTCTGGATGGACTCTGGGAATATTTTATTGTGAGCTTTAAAGAGTACTTGGGCTGTTTGTAGTTTGACCAAGTCTGTGAATTTGAGTAGATTTAGTTTTGTAAACAGGGGATGAGTTGGTGCAAGGTAATCTGAGTTGGTTATTATTCTTATTGCTCTTTTCTGTAGGAAAAATATGGGTTTAGTACGAGTCTTAAAGTGTTTCCCCAGACCTCCAGACAGTAAGTCATGTGGAAGTACCAGTGTTTGATATAGGAGTAGTAGGGATTTACTATTTAAGATATACTTTGATTTTGAGATTGACCTCCATTAAAAAAAAAATTTTTTTTTTGTTTGCTACCTGGTTTTCAAAGTTAAAAAAAAAGTGTTTTGGAAAAGATAGACCTCTATAAAATTTTTTAAAAATCTTTTAATTATTTTTTTAACCTTATAAAATCTTTTATCACAGCTACCTCGTTTTCAACGTTTAAAACAAAAGTGTTTTGGAAAAGATTGACCTCCATTAAAATTCTATCAAAAACATAAAAATTGTGTTTAAAAAAAGATTTTAACTGACTATAAAGGAGGATCTCACAACAACATATTTTCCCTATAGTTGAATGTTTTAGTAGACCAAATCAGGAATCATGTAAACAGAATCACAACAAAATAAGCACACCCTGCGCCCCAGTGGACGTGTAACAGCTGCAATGCGGGCGTTTGCCTGTTTTCTTTTCAGAGGTGGCTCAATCTCAGCTGCATTTGTTCCTGTGATTATATGACAAAAGCTAAAACTAGAAGTGTTTGTGTTAGAATGTGTTTAGAATAAAAAAAAGGAAGTGTGGGGGGGGACACCAGCTTGCAAGAGTCTCTAAAATTCTAGTGGTGGCGCATGAAAAAGTAAATGAGCATCATAATATCCAGGGTTCTTAATTTTTAAGCTGATGTGATGAAGTGAGTTTTGACTGATGTTTCCTGAAAGTGAGAACACATGTCCCTCTTACTCGGCTGCTGCAGCCTTTGCGTCTGCAGATGTGTCGCTTGATGTACCCATCGAATGGCACGCTGCCACTTAATAAAATATCACTCCTGCTTTGACAGGAAAGCCTTAATTGAGTCCCTTGTCAGTTTTATCAAACTGTGTGTTATCATCATTTGAAACTTTTTCCTCTCTTTCTCCCTCAGTCTATCTTGGTCTAACAGAATATGCTAGCAGCCTCAGCAACCCAAAAAAAAGGAGGGCTGGGTTAAGAAAATGAAAACAGTGAAAAACTCTATGATTGAAAGAAAAAATAAAGAACTAAAGTTAAAGTGAGAGGGAGACCAAAAGATATATAGAAGTTAATTTTTTTTTTTTTAATCCATGAGAGGCAGCGTAGAGAAAAAGCCTTCTGAGAGTTTCTTTTCATTGGATTCATAATTCAGGTTCATGATTTTAATTTCCCTCTGTTCTTATCAAAGGCCAGTGGAGCAGCAGAGGCTGGGCTGGTAGTTTGCTGGATCGCTGCATAGAAGATGAGCTGCAGCACTCCGTCACAATGCCTGAACATAACAGAGATGGAAATGTGCCGAGTATCCAGTCATTCACTGTGACTATTCAAAACGCACAACCATAAAGCGTGCATTGTTTACAAACCCTGCTTTGTGACATCATCTCTCTTATTCTTCTGAAGCTGTTTTCAATTTGTGCTCTTACAGTATTTGATCACTTAGAAGGAAAATAGTTGTGTAAAGCTGCACATGAACAAACAAGAACTTTTTACATTTTTATAGAATTTTAATTTAAAATGTTTTTTTTTTTTTTTTCTAATTTGGTTCACTAATAAAAGTGCTTTTGTTGACTTTTATATTTGGACAATGATATTGTCTGTGGCTTCAGACGGTGAACAAATGTGAGATTCATGGGAGAGTTTGGTTATGACCAATTATTGATCCTAAAGGACTTACAGTATCTGAGACCTGAAAGAAGTAATAAATAATGTAAAGATCCGCCATGATGCTTGGAGTTGGTTTGTCAACTTTTTTTGTAAAGTTTTAAGATCGTTTATGGGATTTACCATCGTTTGTTTTATGAAATCAATTTATTTTCAAATGAATGAAAACTATAGAAACGGAACAAACCACGACATGTTGACCAGGTTAATTGGCTCTTGTTCTTTTTGTGTTAAAATTGAATTGAAATTAGACGAGCAGGAGAAAATGAAGATATGTCCAAACTTTTCCCTACACTGTAAAAAAGAAGAAGTAATTTTTACAGTAAAAAACTGGCAGCTGTGGTTGTCAGAATAATTCCGTAAAAAATACAGTGCACATGTAAAAAATTTTACTGAACAAATCATAATTAGATGAAATAATACAGATGAAAAGCCAAAGGAGACAGAGCCTTTCCATCTGTAGCTCCAAGGCGTATTACTGTGGTAAACACGGTTTGTTCAGTAAAAATGTTTACGGTTCACAGTAGTTTTTACTGAATTTTTCTGGCAACCACACCTGCCAGTTTTTTACTGTAAAAATTACTTCCTTTTTTTACAGTGTAGGTTTGAGAACAGTTGGCATCTTTTTTCTGTACTTTTTTATTGAATGCTTGCTGTCCATGCGGTGATACTGTACTTCTAAGTGAACCTTCAGGTAAAAGTTTTATTTTCTTAATTTTTAAATTAAAATAAAACTTTTAGAAATTAACAGCAACATTTTGCTATTTTTAGCCTTTTAAAAGTTACATGTTGGAACATTTATGCCCTTATAATATAAATAGTGTGAAGATCTCTTACTTTTCACTGCATTTGTAGGAAATTTGGATTTCATGGCTGAAATGTTTAAACATAAATCTAAACAATAACATAAAAATAATATATTAAATATTAATAATATATACAATTAAATTCAAATATATATAACGAAAAAACATATGTATACACATAATATTAAATAATACAAATATATTAAATAAATGCAAACATTTAGAAGCAATTCTAATCTAATACACTGGGATTCAAATCAAACCAAAGAACAATTCTAATAAAGATTTTTTAAATTTATATTCAGGAGCTTTATAGCAGTGGCTGTAACGCCTTACCTGGAACAGCAAAATCTGTTGGGCTTGTTCAGATAGCTATTTTGTTTGCTCTACAGCCAGACAGGAAACAGGAAATAAACAAAAAAAGCAAATATAAATATGATGGTTTTAAAACAAATATATAACACTAATTTAGATTGCTGTAGACAGAAGTAGACTACCAAAACAAAAGCATAACATAACTTAACACTTCATTTATAAAGCACCTTAAAAACAACCAATGCTGACCAAAGTGCCGTACAGTGCACAACATGTAGAGACTTGGGACAGAACAAAATGAATAACATGACAAACTGCAGACGAATTAAACCAAAAACACGACACACAAAGGAAAAGGTTAAAAACAGAGATGTAAAACAATAGGAGGTCATTCAAACTGAGTTAACAGAGTTAAAAGCCAGAGAACAGAAATGAGTTTTTAAGCAAGTTTTAAAAACTGTCAGTGATGAAGCCTGTCTGACACGCAGAGGCAGAGCATTCCAGAGCCTTGGAGCTGCCACAGCAAACGCTCCATCTCCTCTGGATTTACAGCGAGCTTTGGGAACAGTTAACAGCATCCGATCAACTGAACGCGTTGGACGAGAAGGGGAATATGGATACAGCAGTTCTGACAAATACAACGGAGCTTGAGTGTTAAGAGATTTAAAATCAAATAAAATAATTTTAAATGGATCCTAAAATGTACAGGAAGCCAGTGAAGAGATGCCAGAACTGGAGTAACATGCTCTCTCCTGCCGGTGCCACTTAACAGTCGTGCAGCTGCATTTTGGACCAACTGAAGGCGATTGATGGAGTTCTGACTGATTCCAAGAAGTGAATTGCAGTAGTCCAACTGAGACGTGATAAAAGCGTGGACTACTGTTTCAAGGTTCCGTTTTGGTAACATGGGCTTAAGGTTTGTCAGACGCCTTAAATGAAAGAAACAGGATTTCACCACTGCATTAACCTGACTCTCCAGTTTAAGGCTAGGATCCATTTTTACACCCAAATTAGAGATTGTCGCTTTTTCATATGGAGCTAGCGAAGAGAGATCAATACTACTGGGACTATTGCTGTGTCTGTTAGGTCTAAACATCATGACTTCAGTCTTCTTTTCGTTGAAGTTCAGGAAACTAAGTGCCATCCAGTTCCTGATATCAGCAAGACAGTCTAGGAGAGGCTGGATGGAGCCCACACCAGAGCGTTTGATTGGGAAAAGGACCTGACAGTCATCTGCATAAACGTGAAACTGAATGTTGTGCTTGCGGAATATGGCACCTAAGGGAAGAAGGTACAGGGAGAAGAGGAGAGGACTGAGCCTTGTGGGACACCCCAGGGATGAGCAGCAGAGGAGGAGAAAAAGTCATTAATGGAGACACAGGGGACACAATCCTCTGCCCAGAGGCCCTCTGTTGGTAAGACAGTGTGAGTCCATTTAACCCTGATCATTTATCAATGCTCCTGTCTGGATTCTACTTACACATTGATAAATGATCTATTGTTGGATGGACTCACACAATCTTACCGTCAATGGTTTCTTAAAACTACATGTGGTAAAAAAATAGCTGTTTTTGTTGTTATTTTATTTTGTATCAGTTGACCCCTCAAAGGAATCAGCTACAGAAAAATAGTTTTCTATTTCTTGGTCTACAAACATCTGCGTTTTATGAAAGATGTGAATCCACAGCATCATTTAAAACCCAAATTACTTGTCATAACAATTAACATTAGATTTACAAGCATGTCACTGTGTAAAGCAGAACATCAGTGGATAAAGACAAACAACAAATTTCAGATCATGCAAAGAAAAAACAATCAAAGGTACTGCAGCTGATTATCATATAAAAACCAAGAGCTCGGAAAGCATAAAAAGCACTTTTAATTGTTAAACAGATCTCTGAACAGCTGACCTTACACCACACTGATGTGCGTGACCTGTCCGTTAATGTGGCTGCAGGGTTGTTGTATTCTGCAGTGGTAAAAACCAAATTCACCTGCTACAAAATCTGACCTTGTGAGATTGATGTCACGGAAAAAGCAGCAGGGTATTCATTCAGACACGACAGCAACTTGTTCAGTCACCCTCTGATTAATGGCAACTGGTGCAGATCTGAAGGAGGCTCTAAGGAAAACACAAATGATTTCAAAGTGCTGACATCATATTCACAGCCCGACAGACTATTTTACACACGATTTGTGTTTTTACTATTAGAATGAGGATTTTAAAAATACATCTATCTGAATTTTTCAGTCTCACGAATGGATAGTATAAAAAAAATATGTTGATGCATAAACTTCTCGTCTGATCAAGTCACTAATAGATCGAGGTTATTTTGTGTGGTATTCCAATGCACTGTTCTAAAACAAATTTGGACTTGTTGCACAATTTCACCTTCTAAAAAGCACCTAAATCAGTTATTTGTAGGGATGCACCGATACCAATACTGGTATCGGCCCGATACCGGTATCAGTATCGGTTAAAGTTACCCGATACCAGGAACCGATACCAGTGGCTTCACTGTCTGTGACTTGTGATTTCTGTTATAGTTTCCTATATTGAACACTAGGGGGAGCTATTGAGCTAAAGAGGAACAGTGTGGGTTGAGAGCTGGAGATGGTGCCAAATAGTTCATTTTATTTGGTTAAAATGTGGAAAACTGCAATAATTTCACTGTGAAATTACTGAAAATGGTTATTTTTCACCTTATATTTTAGTTTTGTGATCATTTTTTAATATATTTAATTTTTTATCTAACTCAGTTATTTGTTGTAAAAGGCTGAGAAGAAAAAGTAAAACCTGTATTCCAATTTGTAGCATTTTTTTGTGTGGTAGAAGTATCGGTACATGGTATCGGCAAGTACTCAGATTTAACTATTGGTATCGGATTGGTTTTGAAAAAAGTGGTATCGGTACATCCCTAGTTATTTGACAGATAAAAAAGATTATAATTTCAAATGTCATAAAGAGGAAGGATTATTCTACATTTTCTCATCTCTTTCACTAAGTCGTGTGCTCTATCCGCATCACAACAGTTGTTCCAAAGTGTTGAAATGTGGTGATAAATTGCAGGCGAGTGGCATCCTAGGTCAAGAAATGGGCAGGAAGTAAGGTAATCAGATCTGAGGGTGACCCATAAAAGCTTCTGAGATCAGGTTCCTCAGAACCTCATAAAGCATCAAGTCGATGAGCACTTATTCCATATTGGTGTTCCACAAACTCATACAGCCACCAAAGAATTTAGGACATCCAGTTGGAGATGGTGGATTAACATTTACAAGTCCATGACGTTCTTGGTTTTAAATGACAGCAATGTTCATCATTTAAATTGTATTAAATGAAGAAGCCATGAAAGTAAAATATAGAGTAACAAACAAGAAAATCTACTTTAATATTAAAATAGGGTGAAAGTATAATAGATTAGCCAAAATAAGTATGTCAAATCAGGTTTCATCAGAATCTTTTTTTGAATAGGCATCGTTTTCTTCTATGCTATTTAAAGAGCATGTCTGCTGATTGACAGGTCACACAGCAGCCCAAATAAACCACGCTAACATAACTTTTAGGTCGGGTTTGTTTTCACTGAGCCTAACTGGATGTGGAATCTCATCCTCGGAGTGTAGACACAAAATACTGTGGTCACATTCCAGCTGTGGACATATGAGACTGAGCATACAACCCAAACACATCAGCGGACATTTACTGATTACATTCCAGCTTCGTGTCTTGGAGATTTAGACAGTTAATGCAAAGGAGCACAGACATGTTTACCAGTTATTGCAACTTTGACTACGTTCACACTGCAGGTCTTAATGCTCAAATCTGATTTTTTAATCAAATCCGATTTTTTTGTCTGGCTGTTCACACTACAACTGAAATGCGACAGCAAACAGTCTCCAGTGTGAACGAATCACGGCCCCAAAGCGGCCCGCATGCGCAGACGATGACAAGACGTCACACATAACGTGCTCTGTTTACGGAAGTAAAATGGCTTTGGACTTGAACATGGCCCAATTACGGTAAGATATATTTAAGGCTGAAATACACCGGAGACATCAGCGCTGCACCACGTCGCGCACGCACCGTTATTTTGATTAAAAACCATTTTAGTCCGTCAGATCACTCATCACACGGGGACCGCCACAGCGCTTCCCAGAAACGCGAGTCCACGCCACGGCGCTAAGTTCACTTGAACAGAATTGTCACGTAATATATTTCTAATCAAGTCCTAAACCTCACTTTCTGTCCACCGACTGCCTCCGTCTCCAGTATCAGCTCTACGTGTTGGAGCGTTTCCCTCCGCCGGCGCTGATTAGTGGTCTGTCTCCTGTCGGTCACGTACGAGGCGGATTCAATGCGACATGTCCGTTCAGACTGAAGTCGCTTTCAAAAACATCAGATACGTATCCGATTCAGTTCCACATATGAAAGTGACCTGGGTCGGATTTGAAAAAATCGGACCTGTGCCGTTCAGACTGTCTTTAAAAAATCAGATATGGGTCGCATGAGGGAAAAAAATCGGATTTGAAGCGCATTTGGCTGCAGTGTGAACGTAGCCTTTGTAATCATTTTAGACTCTTTAATGCAACATTGATTTAGATTTTGTGATTATATTGTATACCGTATTTTTCGGACCATTAGGCGCACTATAAATACCTGTGTCAATTTTCATAAACAAGGCGCACTGGATTGTAAGGCGCATCAATTAAAGGCATACTCAGTAGCCAGGTAAACAATGTAGCTTTTAACGTTTTTTTTTTAAAGCCTCTTAACAACGTTCCAACATAGTATAGCCATAAATATATTGTGGAGATTGAAAAAACCCCGAAAGAAATCAATAAAGTAGTTGTCCCGCAGTTCTCTAAAAACTTCAGCCAATCCTATCGTTCGGTCCGAACGATAGGATTGGCTGGATAGGATTGGACAATCCAGCTGTCTGTCTGCTGCATTTCCTCACTGATTGGATTCACCAATAATCCACCCGGACACATTTTCCGTCTGAACATCCCGGAAGTGAAAGGAGGACAGAATTAGCCGGTGGTCAGTGCTTTCATTTTAAGATAAAAATACCAGAGTCCCCCCAAAAAACACCTTTTCAGCTAGCAGAAAACTAAATGATCAAAGTTTGGTTTTTCTAAAAAAATTTTTTAACACATTCACATTCAGTAAATCCCCTAATGTGTAAAACTCATGGGATGTCACATATTAGCCCTTATTTTATATTCATCTAATTACTGTTAATAATATATATATCTTATATAAACATATCTAAATGTACACACATATACATATCTTATATAAACATTAAATTCTCATCTCTGCTGTTACTGTAAAAAGACAGTTCACATTTGGCCCTTTAAAACTGACCTTTCAAAATAAAATCATGAGCTTAAGATCTGCAAACTGGAGCATTTCAAAGTACATAAGTATAAAAACATTCATCTAATCTATTTAGTTAATAAAATATAACATTACAACGTTTTATCCCAAAAATTAGATATACTGGAGCCAGAAATTACAATATAAAACGGTCACAACTGAAACCAACCGCCAGGGCGAGCGACAGGCAGAGGAAAAATACGTCAGTTACCATCACTCCTTCAGAAAATCCCTTTAACACGTTCAATAACATTTCAGATCGACCCGACTTACTATTTATAGCTGTACAGGAGTAAATAAAACTAGTTACAACAGTTGTTATCGTGCTACTAACCTGTACAGACAGGAGAAAAGATGAGACAGGAGACTTTGCTTCTGTTCAGTTCAGCTTCGCTCAGCAGAATGAGGAAGTCAACGGCAGTTCGTAGCAGGAGAACCCCGGGGGAGAAGCAAATCGTCACACTGCCTCCTACTGGTCGCACTCAGTATTACACCTTTCTCATTTAGATTCAGTCTCTGACTTAACTAGGAGGCTGGAATTTACCATTTTGGTGCGTATTTGTATATTTCCTCCACAGAAATAACATCCCCAATAAATAAGTAGATAGATAAATAAATAAAAGAAACAAAATTACATATAATGTGACCTTACATTATGTGAGTGTCACACTAGCGAGACCTAGCTGGTTTACCTAGCTACTGAGTATGGCTTTAAGCGAGACAAAACGGCCAGATAAGTCAAATATTACTCAATTTATTTGGTATAAGGTCAATAATTTCAATAACTCACAACATTTTTTGGTGAAATCCTAAATAAACTTAATAATTTCAATAACTCACAACATTTTCAGCTGTAACTCGTGAAATACAAAACAATACACATACTTGTCAGTTCAGACTCTTCCACAAATCCTTCAAAATCTTCACCATCGTTGTCTGAGTTAAACAGTTGCGCGATTGCGGCGTCAAGCACACCCACATCCCCCTCATCCGAGTCAGTCTCATTGCTGTTGCTTGGCTGCTCAGTGATGATTCCGGCCTTCGTGAACGCTCGGACGTCACCGAAACCTTGGCCCAGGCATCCACGATCCATTGGCAGATAAGCGAGTAGCTCACCCGGCGTTGCCTCCCTGTCTTGGTGAATGTGTGTTCGCCGTCTGTCATCCAGCGCTCCCACATTGCACGCAGTTTAACTTTGAATGACCTTTTGACACCAATATCCAGAGGTTGGAGTTCTTCAGTTAATCCACCGGGAATGACGACGAGCTCCGAGATAGTTTTCTTCACCTGTTCTTTGACAGCGTTGGTGAGATGGGCGCTCATGGAGTCGCAGACCAAAAGGGACGGCAAAATCTCCTGGGCAAATTACTCCGTGGCGCAGCTAGGTCCATAAACACAGCTGGAAGTGATACACAAGGCGCTTTGGAATATAAGGCGTACTGTTGATTTTTGAGAAAAATATAGACTTTTAAATGCGCCTTATGGTCCGAAAAATACAGTATGTACTGTAAGTCCTCCCCTAATAGGAATTTTACACACTTATACAATTTATCAATACAGTGCAAACATTTTTAACCACCTCCTTTAATCATTTTCTTTGTAAATATTTTATCAGTAGTTCTTCAGGGATTTTGAAGGTCTTTTAATGTTTTTTTTAATTTTGTCTGCTCATTCACTCTTTTGTCCATTTATATCTGACCATGACCATATGCATTATTAATTATTCATACTATGTATATACATCTCTGTGTGTGTGTGTATCATTCAACAAAGAATTGAACTAAGAGCTGCATCATCCTTCATGTAGTAGCCTACTGTATATCATGCTTTCAGCTAATATACTTTGAGAATCAATTTGCTGGTGCAAATAAACAATTTTTAATCAAACTTTGTTATATTTATTAGATTTGCATAGATTCAGCTAAAAATGAGAATGACTGACTTTGTGACAGGCTATGAACAGGGTTCCCGCGGGGTCTTAAAAAGTCTTAAAAGCATTGAATTTATGAATTTGGAAATAATACCTTAAAAAGACTTGAAAAAGTCTTGAATTTTGATATCTGGGTCTTAAAATGTGTGCTGTATGTAACTTCTCTGTATCGCATTTCACCTCAAAGGTTTCATTTGTCAACCACGATAACTTGTCATACTTTGCACATTCCACATTTCTTTTAAAAATAAATGAACATACTGTATGTTCAAGAATCTTTATTTTTCCTTGTCGCTAGGTCTGTGAAATGGGTATTAAATTTTTATCTAAATGGTCTTAAAAAGGTCTTTAAAAAGACTTGAATTTGACTAGAAGAAACCTGTATGAATCCTGTATGAAATATTGGTTAAATTAGTCAGACTTTGCATTTAAGTAAATAAAAAATATATAAATAAACTATATTGCTTTTCTAAGTCAGGATACACAAAGTGCTTTATTAGTCAGTCATTCACACGCTTGTTGATCTAGAATCTTTTAAAGAGATGACAAGAAAGTCTGGCTTCTCCTTCAAAATAAATTGTCATCTATTTGCACACATCTGCTGCTCACTGTTTTTCTTTTTCCTTTCCGAGTCAGTAGCTACAGAGAAAACCAACGCTGTTCTCCTGTAAAAACCACTTTCCTGCCTCATTTTTTCACCTGTCGTCAAGCACCAAATCTTTCAAAGTTCTTTTAATTCGAATATTTATTGTGCAGGTAAAACTGAAAAGTGTTTTCAACGCTTTTTGTATGTATTAGTGTTGAACAATCACATACAACATATATATAGTTTTCCCTTTCCCCCACGGTGATACTTTAGTTCCCTTGTGCTTTCACTCTTTCCAACTTCCATCTGTTTTTTCCCCTTGCTCTATCCCGGAATCAGTGTCTGCTGGGGCATTTTTAAGACAGAGGCTTCCTGGACTATTTTGGTATCAAAGCTTTGAGGCAGCAAAAGGCATGCTGTCTGAAGTTGACATGTAAGGAGAGGAGGGCCTTCCTATCTGACTGGTTCATGAGCAACAAGGGTGGGAGGGGGGCACAGTCAGTAGCCCTTCCAGGAGCAACGTCTACTGGGGATATGAGCCTCAAAATGCTCCTCTTGAAGCCCAGACCTTCCCCATCCATTGGTGGGGAGGAGGAGGGCTCATGTTTCTCATGTTTAGGGTCCGTTTGACTGCTGTGTTACTTTAACACACATATATTTGTGTAGACTTGAGCTTTTGGGCTGAAAACAGTTTCCAAATCCTTGATTTATCACTTCTATGTCATAAAACGTGACCTCACATCAGATTTGGGAAGAAAGCGTGAACCTAAATCTTTAAAAACGTTGAATAGGAATTTTGTTCTTTTTTTTATTGCGACCAAATGTCGTATTTTGACATAAAAATCATGCCTGCAGCTTTGATGTGACTTTAACCAGCTCCAGACCTATATATTTCTGCAGACTGTTGTCCAGATGACCCCTCTCCCTCCCTCCGTCTCTCCCCCTTTAACTCTCCCTCCTGCTGCTGAGGAAGTCCAGCTTACAGAGGATCTGACTGTGAATCTGTCTGACCTGGCTAGTCTCTACACCAACACACTGTTTTCTGATTTATCTGCTGCCAGCTCCTTCAAGTTATTCATCTGGAAGAAATATGCATTCTTCATTGTATTTTTAATCACACCAAATAGATAGACAAAGAAAATGCCTTGGGGAAAAGAGGGGGAGCAATCTACAAATCCCAGAGCTTCAGATGGTTTCCCTGCCCTGCATCACCAAACATTCCCTAAATTGACTTTGAATGAATTTATTTTTAATGCGCCAAATACGCTCTGCCACAGAGAATAGGACTGGTGTATGTTTGTGTTTAGGTCTAGTTCTTAATGTGTTTGCTCATCAACCTGCATGTCTGAATGTGTTAATCAGTAACGCAGAAACAAAAAGTATTTTTATATAGTTTTTATCAAGCACACTTTATTTTTTATACTCAGTTGAATAATCTTGGTTTAATGCATCTTCCTCTCCTGGAAACCTGATACTGTAGTAGAATTGTTTGGCCTAGCCAGCCCTGAACAAATTAATACTCTCGTCCCTCCATTTCACTGTGTGTCTTCATTAATAAATTAATTTCTCAGCTCGTCATGGTTCCAGCCTAATTGAGTCCCACTGCAAATTTCAAAGTAGGACACAAAAAGATCGGATAAATGAAACACTATCCATCCCTCTGTCCTTTGGGCTGTGCTTTGGCCCTGGACACTATAAACATGGTGCTTTGTCAGACAGTCTGAGTGAACATGGATTTGATAACTCATCTGCCTTCAGCTCAATGTTGATTAGTTGGTGTGTTCACGCTCTTTTGTAGCTAGAAGAAACCAGAAGATAAAGAGGGGAATAAAAAAGGGGGAGCATTAGGAAGATTTGATTTTCCAACCATCTTGTACCATCTTAAAAGTATGATAAATGACAAATTGTTGAAAAGCATGATTAGTCACCTTGAACAACTTTTTAAGACTGAGCATCTGTGGAATGAGCCTCGTCTCGTCTTCTTCCGCTTCTTCCGCTTCTTCCGCTCGTCTGCTGCCCCCGCGACCCGGGTCCGGGTCGCGGGGGCAGCATCCCAATTAGGGAGCTCCAGACAGTCTTCTCCCCAGCCACTTCTACCAGCTCCTTCGGCAGGATCCCAAGGCGCTTCAGGGCCAAACCAGAGATATATTTTCTCCAGCGTGTCCTGGGTCGACCCGGAGGCCTCCTGCCGGCAGGACATGCCCAGAACACCTCCCGAGGGAGGCGTCCAGGAGGCATCCTTACCAGATGCCCGAACCACCTCAACTGGCTCCTTTCGACATGGAGGAGCAGCGGCTCTACTCCGAGTCTCTCCCGAATGTCCGAGCTTCTTACCCTATCCCTAACGCTGAGCCCGGCCACCCTGCGGAGGAAACTAATTTCGGCCGCTTGTATCCGTGATCTCGGTCTTTCAGTCATTACCCAGAGCTCATGACTATAGGTGAGGATTGGGAGGTAGATCGACCGATAAATCGAGAGCCTTGCTTTCTGGCTCAGCTCCCTCTTCACCACAACTGATCGATTCAGCGTCCGCATCACTGCAGACGCTGCCCCAATCTGCCTGTCGATCTCCCGCTTCCTCCTTCCCTCACTCCTGAACAAGACCCCGAGATACTTGAACTCCTCCACTTGAGGCAGGACCTCTCTCCCGACCTGGAGTTGGCAATCCAAGTTGGCTTGGTGGACTGGATGATTGTAATTTCCTACAGCGATAAAAACCAAAATAAAACACGTACTTAACAATTTTACACTGTCACCCCACTACTTCACCAGCTTCACTGGGGTACAATAAACTCCAGAGTTCAATTCAATCTCCTGGTTCTGGTTCATCTGGCCCTACATGATGAAGCACCCACCTACATCAGTGATCGTCTCCACCCATACACCCTCAGGTCCCTGAGGTTTGGTGACCAGAGCCTCCTGGTTGTGAGATGCACCAGGCTAAAAACCAAAGGTGACAGAGCATTTGCTGCAGTTGCCACCAGACTCTGGAACTCCTTTCCCCTGAGCTCAGTTGACCAAGAAGCAGCTAAAAACCTACCTGTTCAAACTAGCTTTGCACAAATTCCTGTGAATTAGCTATATTGCTCTGATGTCTCCTGTTCTGCTTGTCATCCTGTTAAGAAATGCTCTGTGTAGTTTGTTTATCAGTCTGTTTATTTCTGTAAAGCACCTTGTGATTTATGTCTTGAGAGGTGCCATACAAATAAAATTTCTTTATTTTAGACCAGGGGTACTTAAAAGAAGTACTCAAAATCTTCTTTTTCTGGCCTTCAAGTTATGTACTGTGCTAGGGTTAGGGTTGTGCTCCCCAAGCTGTCCACCGCGAATCAGCGTGACACCTTATGTGCAGCTCCAGCTAGTGGAGCCACTGCTGTATACAGACAAGAGGCACCCCCCCTTCCCCCCAATGTGGGTCCATCACATGCAGCCCCACCACAGTACCCCTGATTTAGACTATAGGGGACTGTGTAGCATGTTCAAGTTTCATATTTGACTACAACAGTTTGGCTCCTCCTCCTCATGCTGGTCACCAGTTTGATCACATTTTACTGTGCCAGCATGTCTAAGAACTGTCAATCAGGTGCAGCTCAAATCAAGGCACCACCTACTTTTGCACCAAATTGTAAATCTTCCTTGTGATCCACAATTAAAAAAAACAAGTTCCTCATTGCAAGTGTGACTAATCAGGCTCTCCAGTGACGTAAGAGGCATTGCTACAACAAAGAAATAATTGACTGAACACAAACGTCATTATATACTCTTTATTCACATATACAATTATGCACATACATTTATATGTGCGTGTGTATGTAATTGTATATGTATATATATGTAAAACATATATATAAATACACACACATATATGTATCTATATATATGATGCATGTGTGCGTGTGTCTGTGAGAGGGGATGATGTTTTAAGTCTTAATGCCATTTCATTAAATTTTAAATGATGTTATGCAAATCAGAAATGACAGGAGATTATCTCCTTGGGACTTTGAAAGAGATCCGTCAGTTCTTATTCCAATAGCTCTGGAAAACAGCCCAGACGTCCTGAGTGGAGAAATATGGCAGGGCGTGACGAAGCCTAGCGCTTTTGAAAGAGAGGACCATGACAACAGGCCCCAAGTGTTGGCTATTAAAATCAATTTACCCAGGAAGTCAATGAAGAGAAATCCCCTGGTGAAGACACCTCCTTACAGAACAGCTCAGGGATTCTGGAAGAGGAGCACAGGCGTTCATGAGGAATGTGATCGCTGCCTGCCAAGGTGAAAGTGAAAAAATATATAAAACACCAAAAAGAAACAAACAGTACGGAGCCCGTCTCATGACACTGTAGAAAAATAAATAAATTGTGGCCACGAAATAGTTATACCGTTCCCACGGTATATTTGTTCCCACAAAAAGCTTTTTCGTGCGCACGAATTAATAATTCGTGGGACCCGGGCTGGACTCCACGCACAGCAGGGCAGCGCTGGTCAGCTGTGGCTGCACGTATTATTATTGCGGGGGATGCAGCTCTTTGTCTGCACCCTAATAGAAGAATTACTGGGGACATTTCAGTGATTTCTGGATATTGGTGGAGATATTGGACTCTGGTTTTATGTTTTAAATACCGTGTGGCCTTTATCAATCAGCTCTACTTTAAAAAGTGCCATGATTTGTGTGCAGGGCTGCGCGTCCTGCAGAAACACGAGTTTACCACTCCACGCAACAAAACGTGTGGTAGAAAGTTTGAAAGTTGTGTAACAAGTCATACAGCTCGTGACAAAGTGACAAAGATAGGTAAACATGACAAGAACTGAATTACAAAAGGCACTCAAACATCAGTGGGTAGATCGTTATCACGGCTGGTGCAGATGGAAATGAGGGTGCACTGCGGGACAATATCATCAATACTATTCCGTTCAAGTATCTCGGGGTCTTGTTCACGAGTGAGGGAAGGAGGGAGCGGGAGATCGACAGGCGGATTGGGGCAGCGTCTGCAGTGATGCGGACGCTGAACCGGTCTGTTGTGGTGAAGAAGGAGCTGAGCCGGAAAGCAAGGCTCTCGATTTACCGGTCGATCTACCTCCCAATCCTCACCTGGTCATGAGCTTTGGGTAATGACCGAAAGAACGAGATCGCGGATACAAGTGGCCGAAATGAGTTTTCTTCGCAGGGTGGCCGGGCTCAGCCTTAGGGATAGGGTGAGGAGCTCGGACATTCGGGAGAGACTCGGAGTAGAACCGCTGCTCCTCCATGTCGAAAGGAGCCAGCTGAGGTGGTTCGGGCATCTTGTTAGGATGCCCCCTGGACGCCTCCCCAGGGAGGTGTTTCAGGCATGTCCTGCCGGCAGGAGGCCCCCGGGTCGACCCAGGACACGCTGGAGAAAATATATCTCTGATTTGGCCCTGGAGCGCCTTGGGATCCTGCCGGAGGAGCTGGTGGAAGTGCCTGGGGAGAAGACTGTCTGGAGCTCCCTAATTAGGATGCTGCCCCCGCGACCCGGACCCGGATAAGCGGAAGAAGACGAGATGAGACGAGACTATTCCGTTCCCACAAAATAGGAATTTGTGGGAACGAAATATACTTAACGTTCGCACAAATTAATATTTCGTGTGAACTAATTACTATTTCGTGCGCACATTATAGTTACTTCGTGGCCACAATTTATTTATTTTTCCACCATGTCATGAGACGGGCTTCGTAAAACAGAGTTGGGGACAATCTGTCAGGTTTTCTGCTCTTAGCTTGACAGCCGTGTCTATGTTTAAGACAATTATGCAGAGCTTTTCTTTGGATACATCTGACTTAGAATGCTTTACGATAGAAGTTTTTTTTATTTTTGATTGTAACAGTTAAATACATTTGAGAGGTACAAGCTTCACATCAAGTCAGGATGTCTCTTTTATTAACTGACAGCATGTACTGACAATACTGTAGGTGCATCAAATTGAGGGATATAATGGGGTTTGGTGAGTTTAACAGTTTCCTCCCTCTTTTTTCCATCTTCACTACAGGCAGTAGCTATGCACAAAAGCCAGTCTCAATATTATGTTAGGGACACAGCCATCCATTACTGAGCAAACAATGTTTTGTCTGTCTCCAGTGCTTTGGGCCAACAATTAAAGACATCATGCCAGCACAGAGGCACTGAAGGAGGGGGAGACAGACCTTATCAGAGCCATTCCATCAAATATTGATGAACCTAATTGAGGTTTTTAGGCAGTACAAAGCTTCCTGAGGAGGGTATCTGTTTTTAAGGCGAAGCACAGTCCCAGTCTAACTGGAGTATATTCTAAAAAGAATGCAGTCTTGTGTGTAAATTGCATGTTATGTAGACTAACTGCAGGCAATTGCATGTTATTGAGATAGAAAATCAGGGACAAACATGTACCAATCCGATTCTCCTTTTCCGCAGATGGAAAGTGTGTCAGCACCAAGGTTTCTCTAGACGCTGCATAATCATAATGCCGCTATGTCTCTAAGTGAAAAGTATCAGAAACATTTGACATTATGATCATGTCATGATTTTTTTTACCCTATTCTAATTTTTGAATCTTTTCTCTCTATGCTGTCAGCAAACAGAAGCAACATATACAATTCCTTTTGCTGAGTATGTATTCCCTCACTTCTTCCTCTCAGTCATTTTGAGATAATTCAGGATTACGTTTCAATCTTTTTTTTTTTTTTGCTTGAAATATAAAACTTTACTGCTGCAGTTCTCATCCCTCGCTGTCTCTCAGTGTTGGTCCCCCGTGACATCAGCCTGAAAATGACAGCTTTAATTTGCAGCAAAACAAGTGGAGAATATTGATTTCAAAAAGTGCTCTGTTTTTCTCCCATGGAAAAAAAAGGAAAAGAAAAAAAAAAGCTGTCTGCTATGTGAAAACCTGTAGCCTTCAATTAAGTGGGGCTTGTAGGTGTGTGTGTTTTCATTTGGGCACTGTGTTCACTTGAAATGATACATTAAAGGCTGTGTTTTACTTCAATCAGACTATGAAAATATACACACGGACCTAAGTATCTCCTGCAGGGCTGGCACATGCACCACCGCCATACAGCACCAGACAGATGGACGGTATTTATCTTAGAACAAGAACCATGTTCTGCACCGAGATGGGAAAACACCACTTTTCCCACTTCTGAAGGCGACACGTGGCCTGGAACTTATGTCAGTTTATGTTCACAGGTCTCAAGTCTATTTTTCCAGTACGTACTTTACTTTTTCTTCTTTTTTTTGGAAAGTACAGGCTTATACAAGCTGTTATCCCCAAACACCAAACTAAATTCAAAGCTTTCTGTTTCCATGCACGTGCTGGACTCTTGAAACATTGCATTCCAGTCTATTTTGACTCGCAATAAACCTGCAGTGATTAATTTGGCCTTATTTGGTGAATATTCGGTCCCTGTGGCAAAGCTTATCCCCTTTACGCAATGCCTATTTGGGTTCTGATCCAGTGCTCAGAGCGACAGAGTTTTGGTATCAATTCAGGGACTGACTGGAGCTAGTGGTTGTAACACCCCATCCCAGAGGCTTTGGAAGTCATCCTGCTAATACAGACATGACTAAAGCTCCCTATCATCCCCCACAGAATGACACGGCACAGCTCCAAGACTTAACTCTTACAAAGAGCTTAAATATCTTAGATGTGTAATGCATAATGGAGGTGTGTTCTGTACTTTGGAGCGTAGAGTATTCCCAGCACTGTACCAGGGTTTAGTACAATAGCATGCTGGTTTGTTCATCAAGTCACACAACAGCATCAGCTGTGAGAGGTGCTTGTAGATGGATAAAGGGATGACGATCTTAAAACTGATAGAATGCAGAACAAATGATGTCCATTTTCACAACAAAGTCCTGTACTGTTGAGTGGCACAAGACATTCACACATTCCTTCCCTTCTTATTCCTCTTTTGGTCCTGATGTGTGTGTGTGTGTGCGTGTATTTGTGTGTGTATTCATGTTCCTGTGCTGCTCAAAAAGAGGTTGAAAGCTCCCCTAGTGGTCCCTCTGGAGAATTACCTCAGAGAGTGCAGCTCTGCTCAGCAGCAAACACACTAATGACAAGAAAAAGAGCAAACACATTACTTTTTTGTTTCTACATCAGCAGGGCAACTGTGCACCTTCTATTTTTGTTCACTTGCATATGTATGCGATGGGGAAAGGCTTGTTTGTGAAACATAGTGTAAGTGCAAAAAAAGGTGCGTTGATATTTAGTGTTTTGCAATTCAAGAACAGTGTTTTCATCAACTACTACTAAATAAAATAAAGGGAGGGACTTGTTTAATGTCATATACAAGGTTTACAATTTGTATTTTTTATGACTGTATTATCGTGGTATTTCAAGCAACTATGGGGGGTTTTTGTACTAAGAAAAGTAGGTTGCAGAAAGCAGCCTGGAAAGGAGTAACCAAATTTATTTATGTCCTAGAAATACCTAACACATCCCTTTTGTGCAAACACGTGGAAAACATGCACACAAATAAGTGAGTACAAGAAGGTGACCATCTGCTAAAACGTGTTTAAGTGAGAGGACAGAATAAGAAAAATTAGTAGCAAGAGAGCAACAGCAAAAAACAGAAATTGGATAAAATGGTAGAAACTTTATAAGAAACTTGCGATTCCTTATAGGCAAATATTTCAGAAGTGAATATCTTTTATAAGATCTCTGTTAAACTTTATTATTTTTATGAGTAAATACTTTTTGAGACACATTATTCATTGGTACATTGTTGAGTAAAAACAAATACTTTGAGACCAAGCCAATACACAGCCAATACTAAATAATTACATTATCATTTGTAGGGATGTGCAATCTTGGGTGCCTCACGATTTGATTCGATTACGATTCGATTTTAAAACGATTCGATTTTAAAACAATTTTTACATTTTTTGTTGCATCATTTTCCCCCCCTTTAGGATTTTTTTTCTTCATTCCCTTGAATTCTCCTTTTAAATCCATTTAGTTTCCATTAATTGAGCTATGTAAACAATTTGATGTAGTATATTTTATTTTTGTGAAACCACAAATAACACCAACACGTCCAAATGATGTTTCACAGTGAGTTAGAAATAGAAACAAAACAACAACAAAGATGCTCCTTTGACAACTAAAGTGCAAAATATTTGCTTTATCAAAGTAATTAGAAAAATAAAATCCTCTTAATAGTACAAAAAGCTGACATCTGTAGGGAAAAAAGTTCCTCTAGTGATCAGTTAAACTTCCTTTAACCTAAATCCTTTCCAACTTTCACAGTTTTTGTACCAGCAGCTCTAGATTATTTCTTTTGAAAAATACAAGATCTCACCTATTCAGCAACAATAAAAAATTTAAATCCAAATTTAAATCCATCAAATAAAATATTTGTCCCCACAATTAAAGTAGTTTTAACAAATCCACTAACAGTAGCTCTAATAACACTGGTGGAAACGTTTTGAAATAACAGTTAAACTGATAAAATAAATGTAAACTAATAATTCCAGGGTATAGAAATGAAAATCAGCAGTAAATTTGTTTCTACAACCTCATATCAGCACTGTTGCCATCAGTCTCAGGATGGTAAACTTACAACTTCCTGTCTAAGAAGTTCTTACCTGGACTCCAGCGTCCGCATCACAGCGTGAAAGCCCTGGTTGTTAACAGCGCATATGGACATAAATCCTTTTCACTTTCAGAGCTGTGTAAAGTTTGATTCCTTCTTCAAATATTCGCTGTTTGGAGCTAGGGTTGGGCGATCAGACGAATCTATCGACCACCGGCGATTGGCTGAGGCCATCGTCGCCCATTTCTCAAGAACGATTTATTCGTCCCCCTATAAATTATTTTCTTAATGATTAACTATGTTTGGTGGTTAAAGTAAAAGGATAAAGCCCATGTAAAAATAATAAACAATGCTCACAAACTCCTCCCAGCTGTCTGACTGTCTCCTCCTCCTGCTGCCTCTGAGAGCAGCCAGCGGTGATATTTACCCCCCTCCCCCCCGTGGCGGACAGACAGAACGACAGCAGCTTGTGTTAAAAAAATAAATGTATCTAAATAATAACCATGTTGGATGGGAGGGAAACGATCAAAGACGGACTTATTTTTCCAGTTCAACCGTGTTTACGGGTCGGCTACCGGTGCTGCTGAGAATATTTTGCGAGTGTAAAAACCGATCCGGTGTTCGTCTTCAGCAAAGTACGAAACAAACAACTAATACAAAATGAAACTCAAACTGAAATTCGAATAAAAAGCCCCTTCAGTGAACGTCGCTTCCATAAAATAAAGCTCCGCCGCAGTTTGACGTCTTTTTGAGTGATTTGGTGACGGAGCAGAAGCAGCTGATATCAGTGAGCTATCGGCTGCTGCTAACTGTGTTAGCTTAAGTTAGCACACGCAGCAGGAGGGAAAACACTAGATGTTGGAGCTATTTGCTGGCACTATACGTCTGTTTAAAGCCAAACTAACCCCAAATAGGCAATGTTGTGTTTTTTGGCAACTATTTTCCCTATTTTGGGACTTTAAAATTCTAATTTGGTAAATCCAGCCGTGTGTGTTTACATTGCTCCGCCCGCAAATATGTCAACAGTCACCTGCGAGAATAGATCTCACATCGTAGTTTTGGACTGATGATGGACGATTGGAAAAAAGTTACACATCGCCCAACCCTGTTTGGAGCAGCTTTTCTCCTCGTACCCGAAGTGTTAACGGGTGAGACGCTGACGCGCGTTCGTATCATTATATTTTACTTTTCTTCACGTAACTTAGACAGGGAATAAATCTTCTCAGGCCTTTTCTGTTCATATTATTATAAAAACTAAAATATTTCCAGACGCTTGCCATAAACCTACTGAATGAATTTCGTGCTGTTGACCTACAAGCGGAAGCCATCTTGTGTTTCTGGCGGTCCGTCCCCTAAAATGTCCGGGCGGCAATTTATGTTCCCATCATTTTAAATAAATAAAAATAAATAATATAAATAATCGATTTTGAACACTTATGACTCGGAATCGATTTGGAACATTTTATATCACGACTAATCGATTTTTTTTTAATCGGCACACCCCTAATAATTTGGGTATTTTTTAGATTCTACAAGTAATGATGCATATTATACATTCTTCAATCTGAGCATCTCCTGCTAATATTGAACCTGTAAGCAACGTTTTTGCAGGTAATTGAAAAAGATATTTGGGAAAATACACCTGAGTGTTTGTATGTGTGTGTGTGTGTGTGTGCAGTTCTTTCCTGTAAGCGTTTTAATTGAGCTTTAAATGTAACACAAAGTGTTCCGTTGTCTCCAGCATGTGCTATTATCAGCTCAAACAAGAGCATACGGCTCACTTGGCAGGACAAGACTGACAGTGCAACAATGACTTGTTTTCTTCACTTCGCTTTTCATTTGCTTTGGCCTGTACGTGTGTGTGTATATGTGTGAGATGAGAAAGGAATACGCGCAGCTTTGAGCGCGACACCGCTGCAGCGTGTTAGGTCTAAATTGATAACCTGCTTCCTTTGTTTATGTCATCTCGTTCTTCCTCTTTGCATGTTCAGTGTTGTTGGCTGACTGATTGTATCAGGAAGCGGTCAGCAGCCCAGGGTGTTTCAATTTCATTGGATTTAAAGAGGACTCGCAGGAGGTGTGCACATTAGTGGCTCAACACAATCGCATTTGTCAGCATGATCCTTTTTAAGTGCAATCCAATTAAGCCGTGATTCTTTGATTTTATTATGCTCTGGCCTTGCTGGCAGAATGTTCACTCCTGGTTGAACAAGGCTCTGTCTAATGTATACAATTTAATTTTCCTAATGAGGTAATGTGCTTTCCAAAATCTGAATTTCTACAATAATCCTTGGTTTTATTCTCTATTCTGGCAAGATTTAAATGAAAGTGGGCAGCCTAAAACATCTGTTAGGCTAATGGTTAAATCATCTGCAGTTATGAGGGACTTGGCATACTCCCTTATCGGTTTTGGGTAATTATTTTATGTGATTTCAGTTATGCAAGATGTTGATATAGACATGCTTTGCATGGTGTTGTTTGTACTGACATCTGTCATCTGACTTTGTTTCCATATCAAGCGCTGTCTATTCAGATAATGTACCAGAAATCTCCTTTACTTCTTTGTTTTTCCTGTGAGCTATTTGTGTAATGTTTTTGGTCAAATGTGCAAGACGTGTTGGGAAAATCTTGTTTTCTCTTTGGCACATTGTTAGGTAATTGATTAAGCTGTTAAATACACAAACACACACACTTGTAAACACACATTGTGTCCGTGTGCATTTGCACACTAACATGTGGAAGTGTCAAACAGTGTTTCCATACCTGCCGGCTTCACACAGTGTCGCTGGAGCACCAGCAGAGATCCTTCCAGCCTGCAGCGTGAAACAGATCCTCTTCTTTCAGTTCCTCCCTGCCTCACCGCCTTACATCACACCCGCTTTTATCAAGAATCACATAAAATGAGGTATCAGATGAAAGCCAAAGCCCTGTCTGCTTCTTCCCATCTACTTTACCCTTCTCATCTCCTTCTCCTGTGGGTCTTCTTTAGTGTTATGGTCATCTGTCCATTAGGCAGGGGTGAGTCAGTCACCTGCCGTTTGGCCCCCCTCATCGAATGACGCACGGTGGCACAGCACCGCTATCAGCACCTCCCCTGAGTCTGGATCAGGTGACCAGATTATCTTGCCTGCTGGCTTTAATTTCCCACATTCTCATGTGCCACCCTGACAACAGATCACACACAATCAGAAGAAACCAACCATGTGAACAACCTGTCCACAGGCTACATTTTTCACAACATGTGTCAGAGAAATGCTCAGGTCCGACCTTGTCAACGCAGAGATGTTAGCTCACATTTTTAGCTTTGATAGGTTCTGTTCCAAAGTGGTTAATCCTGCCTGAAAGCAGACAGATTTCAGAGCTGAAAATCATGTTGTTTTGGGACTTTAGCATGGCCTGGTGGTTAGAGGATTGTTGGGTATCAGGGAGAACACGGGTTCAACCTCAGGCTACAACGACCACTGTCACCACCCTGTCAAATTGTCAGCTACAAAGGAATGACAAGCTACTGCTTGTTCGGTGGAGAAGTTTCCTGGTTTCCCCTTTGGAGTTGTAAAATATGTTACAAAGCAACATTTTGAAGCCCAGCCTTTTTCTACACTTTGCTCCGACAGGTCTCGACTGCCCAGGTCTGGACAGACGGGACACCTGGGGCAGCAAAAGGTAACAGAGATGGTTGTATAATACTGAGAATTATAACATCAATTTCCAGAACTGGTTTCTCAACTGAGACAAAATGTTTAAAAGTTTTGGATTTACTTTCTAATATTGAAAGTATTAATACTTTCAACATAATTAATTTACAACAACTTTGAAATTATATGCAAAAAAAAGGGTGAAATTTTTATCACTCTTTAGCTTTTTGGTTAAGACATAAACATGCTAGAATTTGAAGATTTAATGGAATGTCAATATTTTCTTTGTAAAATTGTAGCAGGAGTGTTTTAGAATCCTTCAAAGGAGAACATATTTTCAATATATTATAAGTATTTTTTTCCCCCCAAAATTTGAGTTTTCTCTATTTTATGAAATGTATGTTAACAGTAGGGATGCAACGGTCCACTTTGCCCACGGTCCGGTCCGTACCTCGGTATTTGGGTCATGGTTTCGGTCCACTTTGAATCATAGAAAAACTTAAGAAAATCTGAAATTTGCAAAACTTATTTTATTCACACAATAAAATAAGTTTTCAGACGTGTTACTTGTAGTTTAGTGTATCATAATATGTTCTGAGACAAACAGAAATGTCACTTTTAAAGTGCCTTTTCAATGTACTGTTAAATGTAAAATAGTGCAAGAGATTTTTATATGAACGCTTTTATTTTGAAGTCTGCCGGACGTTCTTGTGCTGTTCCGGACAGACTTCAAAATAAAAGCACTCATATAAAAATCACTTACAACTAGTCTAAAGTGCCTCTTTATTACAAATAAACACACCAACAGCGCGGCTCATTTTCTTGTGCTTTTCTGAGCGGATGCTGTACGTTTGTTGAAAGCGACAGACTGCTGTTTTTTCCCTGGCGTTACCTGCTTGAATGGTCTGCTCCCAGAAAGCTACACTGGGGTGGTGGCGTCGGAGGGGCGTGGCCTTGTTTGAAGTGTTTCCTGCTACGTGTGGGAGATGGGTCAAACAATGCTTGCAGACCGTCTCGTATTTTTTCACCATTTTCTCTCCCTCGTCTTTACATTCAACTGTGCGTTTTGCCTCTCGCCGCCCGTCTGTCTCTCTGTAGCGCTTGTTTTGATAAAACTTTCAGCTCAGTGGGGCGGGTCAACCTGTGATTGGTTACTCGCGGGTAAGGGAGGGGGTCTGCTGTGTGAGCGGTCTGAGCGAGCACACAGAATGAAACCAGTAGCTACTGAACTGAAGCTAATAATAGTACGTCTTTGGACCGCGGACCTAAGACGTACCGGACCGTGAATGGTGTACCGTTCGGTCCGGGACCGCGTATTGTTACATCCCTATTTAACAGTGCACTTAGAATTGATAAACGTTGACATTTTTCTCAACTGATCAATAACCCAATCTTTGGATAAACACCGTCCCAAACACCACTGAATCCAGTGCTGGTGACTCGGAAGTTGCTGCTCATTCTTGTGTCCTATGTCTGAACAGACTCTGGTCGACTGCCCACTGTGTTTGACCCACTCACTGTCAATGTGTCGGTATCAATGCTGAGCTTTAAGTTGATCTAATCCAGCGGCTTTAACATATTCCTCATCGAAAGGTGATAACTATTGTCCAAATATAAAAACATTCCTTCGGTGATGATGACAGATGGATTTATGACCTGTGAAGTGTCAAAGGGTCAACATGGATGTGAGCTCTCTTAAGTGGCTGCATATTTATTTTCTTGTGTCATAGCGATGCGGTGTCCTTCATGCCTCTGTGGTCATGCATAAACGAGTGTTCCCATAGCCACACCCTGGGATATGGCTAATTGCTGCTGCCTTGTTGCTCTCTGTAATGTTCCATTATGTCGCGGTTGTGCTGACTGGTGCAGCAACAAGGGAAACATGGATATGTCACTGGTAGTGCCCTTCTTGTGGTTGGTAGTTTGTTTGCTTTTGATTGTGGAACATGATTTTCTTTGTCATTGTTTGTGTTTTTTGGGCCGCCTCTGTGTGTGCCCTGTCTCTTACTGGTTTGGCTCTGTAGTGTGTCTTCAGGGCTGTCATTAAGGTCATCTTTACCTCACTTGTGTCCACATCAGGACAGAAAAGCTGTTTCTTACGCCTGAAACCACCCGGGACCTTTCTGCTGCTGAGTCACATTCCACTCGGTGACTGATTTTTATTTAAGGCTTACAGAAATCTCACAGCCATGTAACAATTCAAAATTAATCGTAAAAATGATTTCCAGAATCATCAAATGGTTAAAAATACGTTGGTTTTGTTCCGTGTAAATAGGAAAAGAAGAATTTTCTGCCCTACTTGGCCATGTTTGATCGTACACATTCCCCCTGGACCGAGCCTGGGAGAACTTGTAGTCTAGGTACTCTTCACATTAATGTGTCAAATGCTTCTGGCAGATGCTCCAGTGAAAGTCCGGTGCCATCAGCTCATCTTCCATCGCTTGCTCTCCCAACAGACAAAAATCTCAGTCGGTTTGTGCAGAGAGAGCTCGAATCCTTGACCCGCCTCTTTCCGGTGACCTCTCCCGGCGGAGTGGAGTGCCGTAATCTGACCAGTGCACTCTTTACAGACACAGTCGAGTTCCTTCTGTTGTGCCATTATCAGCTGAGTGTTATTACTCCTCCTTGCACAGGAAAATATGCCTTGATTTCCATCGACCCGTTACCGAATCAATGCTTTTAAAAATCTTAGACACCTTTTACTTAAGAGCAAAAGCATGCATTTTATGTTTTGACATGGTCATATTGATTTGGGTGGCGCAGGGAGATGGGTGGGGTGTGGTGTAAAAGGGGTGTGTTAGCAGCGGGGGATGTGTGTTGACCTCTCACTAATGTCGCTCTCTCTCTCTCTTCCAATCTTTGCACTTCTTTCCTTTGCGCTGTCGGTCACTGCCAGTGTCTGGTAACACTGCCATCCTTAATGGCTTTCCTTTGCTCCATCTACACGCCCTCCTCTCCCTTCGCAACCCCTATACCCACCTCTTTCTTGCATCCCTCCACCCCCTAACCCTCTCTTCAATCTGGAGACCCCCCCCTCCATTCTGTGTGCACCCCTTCACTAATCAATACTCAGTGCTTCCCCTTGTCCACACGCCACGTTCCTCACATTTGGCCTGCTGATAAATTATGGATGTGGGCCTCTCACATCACATCTAAAATTTCTATTGTGTTTGTCAATGGATGATCGATACTTCACCTCGCCAAATCCTCAAAGCTCCCCGTGCTTCTGTTCTCCTCCCACTATCATTCCCTGACTCTTCTGTCTACTACTTTTGTTTGTTTGTTTATGATTTTGGGTTGCTGGAAGTGCAGCGGGTGCTGGGGGTCTCTGGGGGGGTCTCTTAAGATTACAAAAAGAAGGTAATCATCAAATAAATGTGTCCGCCCCCCTGTTCTTTCCTCGCCTTCTCGCTCTGCCACTTTCATCCCTTAGCATGCCCTTCATGCCACCTTTTTCTTTCCAAAATGTCGTTAACATGTGTCAACACTGAGTTCAGACATAACACCAGAGTTTGAACGCTGGCGCTTGATGCCAGTTTTTGACTGAGCAATTGACTTTTGAGAAAAGCACATAGGCCTCCATCTTCCATTTTCATTGGCAGCCTTCATCCACCCCCACACTCTGAGATTCTGTGAAGACATATCAACAGCTGGAGTGGATGACTGCAGTTATGGAAGGTTTGAAGGAGGAGACAAAAACAGCAAACAACTTACCCTATTTATAATGGACTTAACTCAACTTATTGTTTTATTTATACCGCAACATTTGTGTCTTCGCTACTCAAAGAAAAGATCACCCTCTTGTGCTCAATCACATGCACCCACATGTCTCAGGTTTTGTTTCTCACACTTGGTTCTCCAACTTTTTCACTTTCTCCCTATCACACCATGCAGGGTCAAAGCGGTGCTGAGGGTGTAATTTAAGTGGCGTTGGGCTTATCACAGTCTAGCGTTCAGCTGTGATCTCTGGCCTCAAGCAGCACCTGCTCGTCACAGCAGATCTCACCTCCCACCTGCTGACGAGTGAAACTATGCTGCCTAATAACTTCAGCGGCAGCTCGCTGCCTCCTTTTCCATGACCACTTAACCCCTGACACAGCCTTTTAAGTGAGGGTCTGGTATGCGTCTGCCAGCCTTAGCTTGGCAGGCGCCTATGCACCATTACTTTTAAGTGACACGCAGTCTTCTGTCAACAGGAAAGAAAAAATAATACTTTAACCTATGTATAGAAAGTTCAAATGCATGTCTAGACAAATGTTTAATTATGCTTTGATGATGTTGCTTAGAAGCGGTTGGATTTAAATGTAAATTTTGATGTTTTGATCTATGTTTTGACTTATTTTTGCAGTAAAGAGAGGTACTGAAGGTGAATTTATGATGTTTTTGTGGCTTGAGGGTAAAGTTCAAAGCGTGTATGGTTCAAAAGGGGGTGAGTGTGTTTGGGCTTGGCCTCTCAGTGATCTGCTTCCCGTCTTTCTGCACTTCAGCAACCTCTGCAACAGTCGAACAATGCAACACCCCCACCCCACCCTACCAGTTGTCCACCAACCCACTGTGAAGTGAAAATCTTTACCTCTCCAGACTGCCCCAGCAGATTATACAGACTCACACACAGAGCCCATGTGACCATAGCTCCTAGTCCCCGATGCAGACCAACACACAAATCCTACTGACTGACAAATCACAGAGGCATGCCAAGCAGGAAGAAAAAAACTGCTTCTGTCCAGAGGTCAGTGTATATTATCTTTAGTATGTCTGACCTTAGTCATATTCATCCTATTGCATCCTGAGAGCAGAGGCAGGTATCCTTTACTATATATGTCCATTTCTTACAATTTATTTTGTGGTTATTTGCAATTTAACAAAAAGACAGTAAGGAATGGAAAATTACTGCTAAAAAATACTGTATTTTTAAATTGTCAAAATCATTAATGCATTCATCTTTAATCAAGCCTGGTTGGTCACTTCTGTAGGTCCATTTATTCATTTGTTTTTCACCACTTGTTGGGGGGAAGAAAAGCCAGACTTTCCTTATCAGATCCACCCAGTTTACTTCATATAGACAGACAGATAGACTCTTTCAAGCCAACTAACTTTCTAAAAAAAAAGGCTGTCGTCCACTTGGTCATCTTTCAGTCAGATATATAGCCGAATATTCAACAGAAGTTGCAGCAAAAAAGTATTTTACTTCCTTTAAACTTCATTCCAACTTTGATACGTTGAGTGAAATGGCAGAAAAGAACAGAACACACAAGTTTGACTAATATGCCAAGATCTAGCAAGGCCTGTCAGCTCTGACAGAGAGAAAATAAATCACCAAATCTGTAGCAGCTTTCATATTTAAAGTTTATGTATTTTATAGGTGCAAGAACACAGTTCCTGCACCAGTAATGTTGTAAACATAACTCTAGTAACATAACTAGTTGAAATATGCCAAATGCTAACTTTATACCAAAGTTCAGCCACTAACTTAATATAAAAAAAACACCTGCACTATATTTACCTGTTCCAGCTAAACGAAAGCTGTTTTGAGTTTTGCGCTGATCTTCTAATGAGTCCACTGATCTCAGGCTCAATGGAATCACTAGGACCGAAATAAAGACGTGTAATACAGAGCATACTTTTAAAAAAATGTCAATCAAAAAGATTCCTAAAATACAAAAATGTGTACATTTTGTTGAACATTTGTTTATGTTTATAGAGACATACGTATATGTACACAGTTGTATCTATTTATGTTAAGTCTATATGTTCTGCCTGTGTGAGTCAACTTCAGCTTCCTCCAACAAAGTCATGCATGTTAGGTTAAGAGGTGAGTCTAAGCTGTGTCAGAGTTCATGGTGGTTTGTGTTGTGTGTTTCTGAGTTGGTCTGGTGATAGACTGGTGAACTGGTCCAGGGTGAACCCCACTCCTCACCCGGTGTCAGATTTAATAAGTTCCAGATCCACCCTGACCCCAAACAGGACAAAGCGGGTTTGGCAACAAAATCTCATGAATGAACTCTATCTGAAATTGATGTGTTTTAAGTAATGTCCTTAACTTGTAAGCAAGCATTGCTGTTTGTATTTCTGCAAGAAATACAGGCATTACCTATTTTTTTCTCAGATTTCTTCAAGGTATTCTTGAAAGGGTGTCCTCATACTCAGATGCTGGTTAAGATTTTCTGATTTGTGTGACAAACCAATGGATTACCAATGGATTATTCCCATTTGCGGATTCCCTTCTCACATACACCAAGCCTCTCAGATTGGGAGAGCGGATAGTTAATTTGTCCAGCAGAAAATCCATATGGACTTGTCATATTTACTCCAAGAGGGCAGTTGAAACCCAAGCTGATTTTAACTTCTCTCTTAGTGCTAATAAAGATGATGACTTTGTGTTTTGGGCACTTTTGCAAAACAAACAAAAAAAAAACATTGACCACACTCTCCGGTGTTCTTAACAAACTCTACCAAAGGGTTGCCATGGGTGCGTGACTCCCTCGGCACCTGGCTGTGCCCCCTTCCCTTGGACCGAGTTCCGAACCATGCATGGTGCGATCCCATTCAAGGGGAGGGGGTGACTAGCTTGTCACGGGCCCGCGGTAGCTCCTCACTGGTGCGCATCTCCCCGGATGCGCCCCCTTCCCAGGGTCCGGTTCCTGGATTTGCTGTGTGGTCCAGACAGAACTGGCACTGGGTGAAGACCTGAACCGGAGTCCATCTTTTGGTGGTGCCAATTTACAATCACTGACAAATATTCACAATATTAATAAACTAAAAAACAACAGATTGTGTGGCTTTCATTCTCACACACTTAGCATACGGGATCAAATTCATGACGGACTCAAAAAACGTCTCCAGATTTTTATCTTTGCTGAATTCATTTGAATAAGTGGTCAGTTGTGCTACATGTTTGCATACTTCTCCCTGATTATCATTGTTTCCATCCTGACAATGACCTTCATATTCCAGCAAGGTGATGCAACAGCTCATACAAACTACAGAACTCAATGACAATTGGAGCATGTGGTTCCTGCATTCATCAAAAAGAATGACTGGCCACCAGAAAAACTAGACTGCAATCCAATGGACTATAGTATGTCGAATTCCCATACTGAAAAAGTCGATGGGAATCCAGCAAAAAATAAAATCAAGCAAGTTGACAGAACAGACTCACAGCAATGTAGAGTTCAAATGAATCATGGAAATAACAAGTAGTTATCAAACTGAAATGTTAATTAGACTGAAGGAATTTTAAATATACATTTTTATTGTGGAACTATAAATTTTTTTGCTGGTAATTAAAATTTCGGTTAACCTAATTGGCCAAAGACTCTAATTCAAATATTAGGAAAATAATGTTGATGGTGATTACAGACACATAATCTATTTTTGTTTGAAACTTGTTGAGTGATAACTTTAAACTCTAGTCTAAACCCTGCTGTTAGATAAAATACTATTACACAATTCTTCATAAATAATATTTTGATTATTTTCAATGCTCTGCTCTCAAATAGCCACAAAGAACTGAAAAAAGTGACTCTCACTTTGTTTTAGAGAATTTAAATGTGCATACATAAGTGGTCAGATTGATGCTGTAGTTTGAGGAATGGTTTCAGCCATTTGTGCAGGATTTTATGATGAAGCATTTCTTCCACCCTGTGTGCAGAGCTCAGCACACCTCATGCTGTGGCTGCGGCCTTCTTGGTGTAACCCGTCTTTCTACTGACTCCGTTCCATGAGCTGACACCCTGCTGCAGCCGAGCACAGGCCCGTCTCCCTCCTAATGGTGAAAAACGAGAGCTGTCATGTCGTAATCGTGTAATAACCGTGCATGGTGTCACTTTCAGCAATTAATGGAGACGCTGTGACTGGGTTGCGTAAATCCTGGCTAAGTCTGCTCCAGCCGGAGTGAAGGAGGGCTGTAGAAGCCTACATTAGGGTGTGTTACTTATTTGTCTCAACACTTTTAGGTTATAATTGTGTCAGTATGTAATTATCTGTAGAAAAGCAGAAAGGCTGTGAGGCAAAATAATGGTAGATCAGTAGCTAAAAATGACAGTTTCAACTTTAGGTAGGACTTTTTTTTTTAAATCTGGTAACCTTTTTTAGCAGCTCATAAACCTCAGATGAACAGCAACAAATGACACAATAATCATGTTAGTGTTTATTTAACAAAAACAAGGTCTAAATGCACAAACTATGTATGAAATTATGTTCCCAACAACATATTTCTATAGGAACCAGAACCATATTTAACTGTTGTTGTAAGTAGTTTAGCAACATTTTTGAAGTTCGTTGTTGGCTTAAATGGTGACTGCTTTGTTATTTTACTTGTCTTATTTGTAAGTCATTTGGGTAAAAGCATCTGTCAAATACATAATTAACTCTGAAACAAGTATCTGACTTCTGTAGACGCCACATTTTAACTTTTAAATAGATTATTTTTAGTTATTTGTTCAGGTGCAACTTTTCAAACCGTTAACGTAGGGCTGGGCGATATGGCCTAAAAATAAAATCTCCCAATTATTATGTTTTTAATTCGATTTACCAATTTTTTTCGATTCCCCCCCCCCACCCCCTACAAGTACAAACGGCAGACAACATAGGACCCTATGATTTCCGCGATGTGGAAAAAACGGACAGAATCACGGAAATCCCCAACAAAATGGAATTCAGTATAAAACGCGGAATCTCACGGAATTCACATATCTGCTAATTAATAAAGTAAATAATATTTTCCGAAGTGTTTTGGCCACCGCCGCCACCGTAGCGCAGCTCTCCTCTCCACACAGAGAAAAAAGACAGTCTGCTTCGACTAAAGTCTCACTAAAACACCTCCAGAAAATTCAAAACTGTAAAGTTTAGAGCAAAGCTCAGGGCAGAAAAATAACCAAACGACCTTTATGAATCTGAATAATGACTTCTTTTTAAGTTTAGTCGACAGACAATGGACTGGCAGCGTAATGTGATGAGCTCCGAGTCAGAGTCACGTCTGAAAACAGGCAGCAACATCGAGCCGATCGAACCATACTACGGAACATTCAGCTAAATTAATAGAAACAAGCCGTGAGGTTATTGGAATTTGGGAAAAGATCAAACGGATTTTATAGGGCCCTATAGACCCCTTGAATGTTATTGTTTTCATCCGGGTACTTTTGGACAAGCTCAGTCGCTGGAGGGGAAAAGCCCAGCTCCGACAGCTAAACAGAGCTGTATCTCTGCGGTTTAAACTAACAAAATAAAGTGCTTTTAACAACTCCAAGATGTTTTACAGATTTTAAAAAATGAAGCAGGAAACAAAACATATTGGACAAATAGGTTAAACATATTAACGGGGGTTAAATAGGTGAGCTTATCGTACTTTTTCCGGATTTCTGAAGGGAGCCAGAGTGTGTCCCGTATGGTGGGAACGACTACGGAAAAATCTGTCCCGATGCTTTGAAACTGTTGTCTGAGACAGCGGGAGAGGTGATGGTGATTTAGGGGAGCAGAGAGGTCAGGAGAGAGCTTTATGTGAGGAGTAGATCTTAAATCCCTTTGAATAAGCTAACTAGCTGTAGAGCTAGCCTGCTGGAGTCCTCTGAACCGGGCCGTCTGGACTAAAGTCCGGTGTAAGTTCTCTCAGCTGAAGCATTGAAAAAGTAATCCGATCTCTTCTGCGTTGTGCGGGTTATTGTTAAAGGATTACCGTGACACCGGTATTTTTTGTAGATTAATAGATTCTCAGTTTATTCTGATGAGCTCCGTGAACCAAAACACAAAACAAACATTGGAGCTGCCGACTCCGAACTCCGTCCTCTCCCGAACAAACGGGCTGATCTCAGGAGGGACAGTTTATGAATAAATAAATAAATCATTTTTATACTTTTGACCTACCTGATGAGCTCAGTAAACACAAAATCAATGACATTAATGTCTGCCTGCTCCGATTACGGAACACATTTTGTCTAATTATTTAAAAATAAACTAATTTAACCAGGTTACAAAGGCTGATAAGTCATTAGATGGCTATAACTAGTTGTCTCTTAACATATGAGGCAGATATTTAACTTTTTTACCTGTGATGAGACTTTGGCTCCACGATGTGGTGATTATTAAGATCAGCTGGAAACCAGTGAAATGTTACGTTACTGTCCTTCTTTCATTTATTTGTGTAGCTTGCATGTGTTAACCATGCTGATAGATTTTATTTTGTCGCTATTTAGCTCAATTTATTGACAATTGACGGATAATAACAATGGGGCTCAGCTGGGCTGTGCCGTCTTCTTGAGCGGGACTTTGGCTGCGTGACGTCACGCGTCAAGGGGTCTATACTGTATGTGCAAAGCGACTGCTTCTGTGATTGTTCTCAGTGTTGTTGTTGTTGTCGCTAGCCACAATGCTATGTGTAGCGTTACCAAATACGCTATAACCTCTGATCTGAAACTAACTCTACGGAAGCTCCGGGGAGCCAAAAATGTGCCATTACACAAAAACTCGATTTACTTATTTTTTAAATCACCCGCAACCAAATATTTGAATTAATTAATTCAATCGATTTATCGCCCAGGCCTACGTTAATGTACTACCATGTTCATGCTATGCTACCAGAAGAAACTTTCTCCTCATCCTCCTTCCCACTGAGATAAATAGAAACTAGAAACCTGAAAGCAACTGACAAGTTGAAGCCAAAACAAAAAACAAATACTTCCTCATGCCTGGTTTTAATAATAATTATATTTATATATTGTAGTTCAATCCATCCATCCATTTTCTGAAGCCACTTATTCCTCCACAGAGGGTCGCGGGGAGCTGGTGCCTAACTCCAGCGGTCAAGGGGCGAGAGGCGGGGGACACCCTGGACAGGTCGCCAGTCCATCGCAGGACCAGACAGAGACAAACAACCACTCACACCTAGGGGCAACTTAGAGTCACCAATTAACAGTCATGTTTTTGGTTTGTGGGAGGAAGCTGGTGTAGGTACCGGATTTGCTTAGGCTGCCAGATCGGCTCGGGGTCCTGCGCCTGCCGATGACTTTAAACTAAAATACACTGTACATCTCTTTTGGTACTGTTCGTCCACAGGTTTTGGAAAGAGTTTAGCAGCAAGTTTGTTGCAAACTGCCAAAGGATCTGCTTTCATATGTGTGCACGTTTGCTGATATTCCAATTATCCAGTTATTAGCACTTTATCAATAGCAACATGCAGTTTCTTGCTAGTGGAAGAAGTTAAAGCACACTAAGCACACTAAGTTTTTTACACTATTTTTACAGTTTGGATTTATTATTGTTAAAGTAAATGTAATATATATATATATATTTACCTCAATTTTATGAATTTACATGATAAACTACACTTTTTTAGTTCAACCTTAGGCGTTACCCTTGCACTATTCTTCTTTCTGAGCCTATGGAGTTTTCTGGTCTTTTTGAGGTAAATTTGACTCCCTACCCTGCTGAAAAAACCAGCATATGCTGGTTCCAGCATATGTTGTGTTTTGGTGCTGGTATGCTGGTCCATAGTGATCCATTAGTTCAACCAGCATAGACCAGCACCAAACCAGCATAGACCAGCACCAAACCAGCATTGACCAGCAAACAAATCATGATGGTCTTGATTTATATGCTGGTCAATGCTTGTCTATGCTGGTTTGGTGCTGGTCTATGCTGGTTTGGTGCTGCTTTAGCTGGTAGACCAACATGATTCAATGCTGGTCTATGCTGGTTGAACTAATGGATCACTATGGACCAGCATACCAGCACCAAAACACAACATATGCTGGAACCAGCATATACTGGTTTTTTCAGCAGGGTAATGAGGGTTAAAACTTTGAAAAAACTTTCTCATGACGTTATTTTCCATTTATGTGCACAAGATGGAATAGATTTATTGATATATTTAGGTACACACTTGTGAGTAATACACAATGCAGTATGTGAGTCTAGTAATGGGTATTTCTTTCTAAATATATTTTTCACATATAAAAAGCAAAAAATAGATTCAAACTTATTTATATTTTGTTATAAACACAAAAAACATCACAACAACAAAGTTTCATTTTCCAGTGTCTAGTCACATTCTTTAATGGAAATGTTTTTAAAAATGGAGAAAAAATTGATTCTAGTTTGTGACACTGAGTTCAAGTTCATAAATATAAACAAAAGTTGTGTTTTCTTTTAAATAAGACATACTTTGTATATAGAATTAAAATGATCAACACCATGTGTAGCTCATGCCACAATGGGCCAGGAGCTATGGGTCTGGAGGTCAGGGGGCGGGGCTTTTAGCCTGTCCGTGAAGTTGGTCTTTATAGAGGGCAGACAGACGAGGTGAGTAGGGCAAGCTGTCAGTAAGATCTGAGTAATGGCTACAGCAGTCTGCTCCTGCCAAAACCTCTGATTGTTTTAAATTCATTTGGGTGTGGGCAGGCTCTGACTTTATGGGGTGTTGGGATCGTATGGAGTTAGTGTGTGTACAAGCGAGCATTTTTTTTTTTGCTAGCTTTATAGTGAAGTGGCTCAAAGATTAGTTTAGAGTCTGTGCCTGATCTCAAAACAGTTCCCAGTGTTTTTAAAAATAAAAAATTCTAGCTTAAAGCGGCTCTCTGGAGCATTTTTCTCTGTATCAAAGTTTTCTAAATGTTTTAAATGATATTTCAGGTCTAAACTATGATCTATGGGTTGAGTTCCACAACATCTGTCATTCTGATGAAGACCCTCCTTCCTCCTAGAGACCCCTTTCCATTATTTCTTGCCGCCGACATTTTTCAGCCAATGAAATTCAAATTTCTGCATTCTCTCAACATGCACGCACATCGACCAAACCTGTACCAGTAGGGGGCGCTGTCGTACAGGACGCTCCGTGTGTTTCTCTGCCATCTCAGCCGTTCACTGAGGACTCACAGCTCATTTCTACTAAAAACCTACCCATTCTCCAGCTAAAGACGGGTTTATTTTTATTTTTAAACCTTTCACCTCACAGAATGGCAAGGCTTGACAGGATTATGCGTTTATTTTGGTCAGAAAGTTCATCCAGGGCCGAGTCAAGTTCAGCTTCAGAGTCCAGCAGCAGCTCGGTGCTAACAGAGCTAATATCAGAAGCAGCAGGGACAGAGAGGGCTCTTCAGACCCTCGTAGTATTGTTGGAATAAGATTGTGAACTGTGAGTGATTAAACCCTACACATTGAGCAGTACAGTTCATGTCTGAAGTATATGCACCGCGTGCACGCGCGCACACGCGACCGGACGCGCGTGTCGAGATGTTTTGAGGAGGAGCCTTTGGACGTTAGATTCAAAAACTGCTCTCCTGATGAAATCCTCCGGAGTGCCGCTTTAACCAGAAAACAACTTTTTACTGACTGTTTGCTGATGTCCAACCAGAAAACACCTTCATTCGCTGGGTTTCACTCACGTGACCTGGAAGTTACGCGAAACTCAAAGGGGGGGGCAGGAAGTGTTTTGTGCCACAACAAAATACAGCACAATGGATGAAAGCGACTATACTAAGGCTCTAAATGAGCTGAAACAGACGCGATATTGTAAATAAAACATCTTCATTTAGGTTATGACCCATATAATTTTTATCGCTAGGGCTGGGTACCGTAACACGGTACTACTGTGGTACCGACCAAAAACCTTCGGTAGGCACCGGTACCAAAAAACAAAAATAATTTTTCGATACTACGTTTGGGTACTTTTACAATAAAATGTCCCTTTAAATGTGCCGCTCCAGCCTTGCTCTGATCAGCGCACACACATGCTGAGTGACACACACAGCCCCTCCCCTCTCCTCTCGACAGTTACGGCAAAAAATAAATAAAAAGGCAGACCCGAGTCCGCGACCCGGGTCTGGATAAGCGGAGGTAGACGAAGCGAGACCTTCCTCTCTTGTTTAAACACTCTCGTTGGTACCGACCGGACCGTCAGAACGGCAGATTGAAAAGATCAGACCCGAACACCGTGTTTGTTCAGAGTCAACCCGCAGCTCCGTTTTCACCTGCTGAGGCGTCGGAGCTGCAACCTCCTCAGGAGGACGCAGAACACATGCGGTGTTTTTTAAAATTGCATTTAAAAAATCTGCGAGGCCACGAGAAGTACTTGTTTTATTTAGGAGGATTTACTTTTTATTAGAGACCATATAGGCTCTGTTATCAGCAACGATGTGTGGAGGGTTTTCCTCCTCTGGTTCAGTTTTTCCTGTGCCCCCATCCTGGCACCTCCAGAGTAACACTAGTTTCTGGTCGACCTGAATCCGTGTACTCTTTATTAGCAAAAAGGGAATAATGAAAACGGATCTGTTTTCCTGTATTTCCGATTGTTTTTCCATAACAAAAACCAAATAACTCTTACATCTGGATATTCAGTTTCCCTTTCAGAAACAAAAGAAAGAGTACATAGATTGTATGTCAGCCTTCATTAGTTCCAGAGAGAAGAGATAAATAATAATTTTGTTTAATTAAAAAAAACGAAGTACTTGTTATTTTCTCTAAGAATTATACATACTGTATAGGTATCAAAAAAAGTATCGGTAAGGTACCAGTATCGAAAACCAGGTATGGTTAAAGTAGTAGTATTGAAAAATGTTTAACAATACCCAGCCCTATCGCTAATGCTAACAACCAGTGTGTTTATGTGCTAGGATCTACTAGTAAATAATTTATTATACCTTTTTAAATCCAAATTTCTGGTAGATTTGTTTGATTTTAAGTCATTCCTATACTATTTGCAGTACAATTAAGTTAGGACACAAGAAAACAATATCAAACTTGTTTACCTGCCGTTTTTATAAACGTGTTTCTAAGTTAATGTTCAATAAAATACTAGAAAATAACATTTAGTAAACCCTTACCTGTTTGAAAGTGATCGCTGCAAACTCTAAACTGTCCGTTTCTGCGCCTCTTGTTTTTACCGGAGATTACTGATCCACTTCTGCCGTCTTCTTTCGGTACGTTTTTTCAATGAAGTCCTTTGTGGCACACGACTTTCGGGACATGAAAAAACCTTTGTCTTTCTCCCGATTAGAGTGGTTGCAACAACCATACAACAGCACAGAATTTGGGCATATTGAAGCCGAGTCAACAGCGAAAACAGGGTTCTGTGCAGCGACGGTTACTTCCTGACCCCCATCTGCATTGGGTGACATCAACGCTACGTCATGTGAAACCCAGCAATAGACCAAGAAAAATGTAGACAATCCCATAAATAAAACCATAAATTGGCATTTAGATAAGGGCTTGAAATTTAAAAACAGTAAATTTTTATTAATCCAGTTTTAATTCCCATTTAGGCCATGATGTACCATTTTTGCAGACTCAGGATGTTCCCATTGACTTTCTGTCTGAAAGATAAATAAATAAATACACTGAATAAATGCATGTTTTTGTTAACACAACCAGAAAGCTCCTGAAACTTAACGCCACCGTTGTCTGAGGTTGTGCTGACTGGTCAAAATGCCTCAACACGCAGAAACGTTTGTAGTGCTTTGCTTTGGAATCAGAATGTCTTCAAAGATAGAAAAGAATGCACCGATTTCAACCCTGTGGCTGGTTGTAAAAGTCAACATTTTAATAGAGTGAGGTTTTCTTCTTTTTCCTGAGAATCACATGCACATTATCTCCCCGTGGCACACGTTTCTTGAGGCTCATCACAGTTTCTCTTTCTTCTGTTCGCTCATCAGTTTAGCTACAAAATGTGTCTTGTCAGAGTTATTGATGTATAATGCATTGGCATCAGTGAGCTTATTTTCACTTTAATAATACTGAAAACTTTTTTTAACTCATTAAGTGATTTCACATGGATCTTTGTGACAGAATGAAAGCGGTACAGAGATGATCAAACGGCATCTTGTTTCAGGTCACGTCTCTTCTGTCTTTCTGTCAAAGTCATTCCAGAGAGGGCTGACGAATGACAAAGCACCATTACTGCAGGGAATTTATCCAAAACAATGCCACATTGCTCGGTTTTTCCTGCACCTCCCAGCTACTGGAGATGTGTCAGGATTCAACGTCTGTCACGGTATCCCAAGGCGACCTCTAGATCCAACGGCGAACTGGTGCCTCTTGTCTTGTCACCTGTTATCTCCACCATGTCTCAGAGTTGTGCATCAGATAACTCACAGCTTTCTTAAAAAACATGCGGAGAAGGAAATTTACAACATGGAATGTGCTCTGGCACATACTCACTTCTAATAAATCAGGCAACTTAGAATGGCAAGAAAAAATGAGTTGAGGGAACAAAGTAACGCAAAAGTTTTCTTCTTAATTCTTTAGTTAAGCTTAAATAGTGTGTTCTGTTTTTTCTTTTTTTAAGAAAAATAACAGCATGGTTTACAAATTATGCATACATGACATTAAAAAGTGTGCATGAATGCACATTACTAAAATAAATATACTGTAATCAATAAACAGTTGTTGTTTTTTTTACACTAACTGATGATAAACAAATGCAACACATAATTTTGTTGTTTATATGTAGCTACTGGGACCTCAGTCAGTGGTTTTTGTCACTGCAGAGAAAAAGTCACATGAATTCATCTGCTTGATGTATGATGACATAATAAAGATGCTCTGTTCAGCATGTTCAGACTGAATATTATTTAAAATGAATGACAACTAAATGCCAGTTGAGGTGGTTCAGGCATTGTTAGGATGCCTCCTGGACGCCAACCTCGGGATGGGCATGTCCTGCCAGCAGGAGGCCCCCGGGTCGACCCAGGACTGTCACTGCCCGATCTGTAACCGGAAGCACGATCAGTTCTGCGCATGCGCGAAGCCTACGTCACTTCCTCTTTTCGCCAACTTGGCGACATTCAAGTCTTTTGAATGAGATGGTTAGCTCCCAGTTAGCCCTTAGCTTTTACCAACAGCTTAGCCTCTTTCTCGACTGCTCGGAACATTTAAACAATGGATACCTACGTGTATAAACATTTTAATACATTATGTATGTATATAGATTAATATATACTTGTTAACACCTTAAAATATACTCTGAACCGTAACTACCGTAAAATTCTTCAGTGCGAGTACACGCGTTCTGCACATGCGCAGAACCGATCGGGTAGACCTGAGCTGTACCGTCCGACTTTGCGCAGTAAGGATCGGGCCATCCTGATCCATAACTTTCTTTTTATTTTCTTCGACATTGTATGAAACGTCATTATTGTAAACTTTTTAATACTGTTAACATCTTAACAAGTACTCTGACCCGTAATTACCGTAAAAAGCTTCAGCGGATGTAGACTCATTTCGCATGTGCGCAGAACCGATCGAGTTTCCGTAACAGATCGGGCAGTGACAAAGACAAGCGGAAGAGGAAATACATCTTCAGGTTAGCCAGGGAACGCCTGGGCGTCCCAGCTGAGGAGCTGGCGGACTTGGCCGGGGAGAGGATGGCTTGGGATGCCCGACTTGGGATGCTGCCCCCGCAACCCAGATCCGGATAAGTGGAGGAAGGCGAGGCGAGACATCTAAATGCTATTGAGTTTGTCAATATTATATTTTAAATTAAAAATTGATTGGCAAAAATAGATTGTGACTGGATTTTTTTAAACCCTGTCAGTTAAAATGATAGACAACAAACATTTCTAGTGCAACCTCTGAAAACATGCATCATGCTTTAAATCTCATATTTCTCACATTCCTACAAAATGTGTAATTTTCCAACCACTTTATATGAAAACATGACTTGAGTGTATTGATGTGGTTACACAACAACTGAAACATTTGAATCAGTTACTTTGATAGGTTAGTGCAGATAGACAAAACATGTATGATGATTGAGCTCAAAAAGAAAAAAGTTATCATCTAAAGAGTCAACTAACAACAAACACTGTTTAAGGAATCCTTATGGTGACTCAAAGCAAATACTGTTGTTTCAGCTCAAAGTGTCCTGTACATTAATTTCAATGGATTGTTTTCAAGAAACTAAAAAGACAATTTTAGTCTGTCATTGTCAATGTTCCAACTCCCATGTTAAGTTCATAAACACATGAAAATGGGACTAAGAAGGGGGTCTGAGTTAGAGATCCAAAATGCAAAGGCAGGAATGTGATTCTGCTGCGTTTACACAGAAGTTCACAAGTCATGTAGTCTGTGTTAAGACACAATCACACCTACTATTTTTTAAGCTTCTCATTTTGAAATGAAATATAAACACTTTTCTTTAAGTCACTGGAATCTGCATGATTTCGTTTTTCAGTTGCTTCCTTTTGAGCTCACTACAGCTAAGTTTGTGTTCCTTGATTTTACTCTTCTGAACAATGAAAAGTAGATTTTAAGATGCCATGTTGACAAACTGTAACAACTTTTGTGGTGACTATTGATACAATACCAAAGAGTTTACCAGATGTTTGCTCTTGGACTCCCCCTACAGCTCTGAGATGGAATACAGGTGATGTAAAGACAAATCTCTGTGGAAAACGACACATGAATGTGTTGCCATGATGAAGAGAATGGGGTAAGAACAAAGATATCCTCAAAAGTCCTAAGATATATCAGTCACCAAAAAACTACATAACAGGAATGCTGTTGTAGTATTTTGTAGTTTCCATTCATGGTAATGCAGAGCACCAGTCTGTGTAAAGGTACTT
This sequence comes from Callopanchax toddi, assembly GCA_006937965.1. Classification (NCBI taxonomy): domain Eukaryota; kingdom Metazoa; phylum Chordata; class Actinopteri; order Cyprinodontiformes; family Nothobranchiidae; genus Callopanchax; species Callopanchax toddi. Next base: position 2,583,001 of record SSNR01000042.1, on the reverse strand, counting down.
GGTGCAACTGTAAATTTATTAGAAGCAATTTTAAAGTGCCCATGACATCGTTTTCCATGTTTTCTGACTTATCTATCATATTGCAACGTTGAGTTCTCACCTTAAACCTGCCAGAAAGAGCAAAAAAGGGCATCTATCTGTCTCCTAGTACAGCTAGTGAGAAGCTCTTCCAGATTTCAGACCTAGGTTTGAAACCTTTTTTTTCACTCCAGCCCGCTATGAGGTCATAGTGATCCAGACTTGCTTATATGGTCAATTCTCCGCCCACATGCACATTCACGACACCTGGAGCGAGGAGAACGCCAGTGCTGCTGCCGCCATTGACCATAGACCGTGTAGTATTTAGTTTCAGTTTCATTTCTCTTTCACGCAACGGCACTGCCCCCTACTGCAGCAGAAGTGTCAGGCTGCCAAATAAGGAGAAACCCAGCAGAACCGGAAGGCGGCGCTTTCTTCTGATCTCTGAGTTGCTCGTTAGGAAATAATTACAGCGTATTTTGAGTTATAATGGTGCAACGCTAATCTAGAGGCATCAATGGTTACACCTGTTTAATATAAAGTGATTTAAATATGGAGTCATGGGCACTTTAAGAATAATCATAAGAAAATTGTAGTTATTTTTCTGTGGTTTCAAGAATTAACTTAATTAATTGCTTCGACTGCCTCTGATTCAAAACCTGCCTCAGCTCAACTAACAAGTTTACCATTAACGCTCCAGATTGGTTATAAAAGCATCTGAAAGGCTGTCAAATGATTGAGATCCATAGCAGATTATAAACCAATATGTCAACAAGCAGACAGAGCTAAACAAGCGTTTATAAAAACCAATCTGACGGTTGGTTCATCAGTTCTGATGTCATGAGGTTTTTTTGACCATGGTTTTTCTATTGATGATGTTTTAGAGACCGTTAATGTTGGATGGCTACAAATGAATTACCCAGTTGGGATTAATTAAGCCGTCTCCGTTTCCATTGTTTGTTCCTCAAGAATTATTAAAAATTTTGCTCAAACTGTTTTGCTAAAAGTTGTATTCATCTTATTTGTTTCTTTTATAATTTTTTGGTCTTAAAATTGCTTTTCTTTGCTCCTTCTATGCATTTGACCTGATGACACAAAGTTGTGAAGTGCAGTTTCTAAGTCCTCGTTCTTAAAGTCCATTATGGATCTGGAGGTCTGCATTATGAATGTGAGTGAACCATAAAATATCTGCAGCAGAAACCTTTACGGTCATTTAGCATTGTATTAAATGGTAGTGTGCAACCAGTCTAATTTAGCACTAAAAGCACCAGTTTAAAGATTCTTTGGTCTCCTAAACTATTTTCCATCTTGGCATTAGAGACCTTTTTAAGGACTGACTAATGAAGAGTTAATGAAATGTTTAAATTGCACCAGATGTGCATTGTCGAATCATTTTTATTTGTTAATTCTGACCAGTGTTGGGAGTAACTAGTTACAAAGTAATTAGTTACAGTAATATATTTCTTTTTTGAGTAACTAGTAATATTAACATTACTCTTTTAATGTAAAGTAATATATTACTAGTTACAATTTGAGTAACTTACTAGTTACAACACCCCACCCCCAAAAGACCCTTGCCCAGGAGTTGGATAAGACTTGTGCTGCTATGGAAAAGGAGCTAAAGAAAATATATGAAGCCCAGGAGTAGCAACAGCTGATATATGGACTGACATTAATAAAATATGTTTTAGGATTGACTCTAGTTTAATAAAATACTGAGAAAAATACAGTATTTTCTGGTGTCATTCTTGTGGAAAATGTAAATTGATCAGTTATAGTATTTTAGAATGCCGTCACATAAGATATTTTGCCAAAAGTAACTCAAAGTAACTAAAAGTAGTGTAACTTAGTTACTTTTTGGGGACTGTAATATGTAATATAACTATATTACTTTTTTTTTTTGCTGTAACTAGTAATATTAATCTATTACAATTTGAAACTTTCCCAACACTGATTCTGACCAATAAAAACCCTCTTTTATTTTGTAGCGTGATCAATATACGCTCTGACCTCTGACCTACGTGATCATCAAAAATAATAATCCATCTTCTTCCCAATAACTCGGATTATAATGACTCTTTTATTATGTTTTAACCTGAATCAACATTCCTCCAAGGTCACGGTCGTATCGGAAGAATCCATCGGACTTTATATAATAATAATAATAAAGACTCTTGGTGTCTCTTCCTAAAATGACACCTTAATCTGTTACAGAAATGTCTTAAATGATTAATGCACTTTCTCTTACAGCATTGTGAATGTTTGGTCCAGCTTCAGTATTATTGTTACTTTGCTAAAAGGTTAAATCAGTATTATTACTTATTTCTACTTTGCTAAGGATAAATAAGTATACTTTTCCACACTCCTTACACGGAGGTGACGTCTGACTTTAGAGCCTGAGTCACGTGTCTTGTTTAGAGTCTCCTGATTGGCCCACGTTTTACTGACAGCTCTCAGCTGTCTGCCCAACACGGGAAGTGTTCAGTTCTCCACCAGCCTCGGAGGAGAAGACAACCCCGCTGTCAACTTGCTACACAGTGGGTTATTGATGCCGACTGCCCCCCCATAACGGGTCAAGCCCCGTAGCAGTCGAAGAAGCTTCTTACCCCTGAGAGCAGGAAACATCCACCTGCCTCTCTATCTCAGCCAGAATGGGTAAGACAGCCAGCTATCAACTGACCAGCCATGGGTCCCACTGACGTCGCATCCACGGACGCTCTCCGCCGCCCGGGCGGGTCGATCGACCTGTCAGGGCCCCCAGATCGACCGAGGGGGAATCTCCGCTTCCTCGTCGAACTCCACCAGCCGGACGTGATCCAGGAGCGAGGTGCAGTAACTACCCATGACCTGGTAAAGCAGGCTACTTTGATAAAGCTAACCCTATACCACTAGGCTGCTCATCAAAGTAACCTCTCCACTTAATCCCTAATAACTAAACCCTTAAGCTAACTCCTTCGTCTTGATATCACCACGAGACTCAGGTTCTAAACTCAAGAAGTGTCACGAACGGTGGCTGTGAACAGGCAGGTGGACCCAAGGTGCTGGTAAGCAGGAGGCAGGAGACGGAGGTAATCCAAAAAAATGAAGGTTTTTATTAAATAAACTGATCAGGACAAGGACTAAGACGGTGGCTATGACGAAACAGAACAGGAACAGAAACAGATGAACCGAGGACGAGACAAGAAACAGAAGGGTTTAAATACTTTGGTAGAAATCAACGGAACAAGAAACACCTGGAGATACTTGACACGTGAGGGAGGGGCGAGAGCAGGAGCAAGGAACACAGGGGAAAACAGACAAGACTAACCAGACCAGACAAGAACTAAACAGAACAGACAGGGGATCATGACATAACCCCTCCCACAAGGGGCGGATCCCAGACGCCCCAACAGGAACCAGGCAGGGAGGGAGGAGGGGGACCAGGCAGGAGGGCCGAAAGCAGCCCGGCATGACGGGGCTCAGGGGGGCGGCCCGGAGGCAGCCCGGCGTGACGTGGCC
>SSNR01000042.1:2567154-2578550 GCA_006937965.1 Callopanchax toddi | reverse complement strand
TCAGGACCTTGGCAGGGCTCGGGACCCTCAGGACTGTGACAGGACACCGGATCCTCAGGACTTTGACAGGACACCGGATCCTCAGGACTTTGACAGGACACCGGATCCTCAGGACTTTGACAGGACACCGGATCCTCAGGACTTTGACAGGACACAGGATCCTCAGGACTTTGACAGGACACAGGATCCTCAGGACGTTGACAGGACACCGGATCCTCAGGACGTTGACAGGACACCGGATCCTCAGGACTTTGACAGGACACCGGATCCTCAGGACTTTGACAGGACACCGGATCCTCAGGACTTTGACAGGACACAGGATCCTCCTCTACACAGCAGGACAGACCGTCAGCCGCGACCTCCTTCAGCGCTGTCAGGTAAGCCCTCTGAACAAAAGCGTAGCGGCTCTTCAGGGCTGGCACAGCTCTCAGTCCCGGATGGGACGTGAAGAGGGAGTTTAGCAGCTGGGTGGCCCGCAGCCTCTGGTGGGGACATGAGGGCACAAAAAAAACGTCTGTCCAAGTGTCCGTGATAAGCTGGCTCACCTCATCAATGACCTCTTCCGAGAGAGGTGGCACAGCTCTGTGACCGGAGGCTGCGGGTACGGCAGCGGCGGAACCGGAGGCTGCGGGTACGGCAGCGGCGGGACCGGAGGCTGCGGGTACGGCAGCGGCGGGACCGGAGGCTGCGGGTACGGCAGCGGGCTTCTCCTTGGTCGGGGGCTGCTGGAAGCGGAGCTCCTTCCGGGCTCGAGGCGGCAGCTGCACCTTGGCTTGGGTCTGGGGCGGCGGAGGCGTGGAGCTGGGTCCACGGGACCGCCGACGACGTGAGGACATGACCCCGCTGAACAGGTTCGCGGAGGACGGCGGGACGCCGCCCGCGATACCTCTCCGACGTTGGGGCTTGATGGCCAGACGTGTGCCCCAGAACGGCGACCTCATCTCCTCCTCCAGCTCCTTAAACTCCAGGAGCGTCAAGAACTCACCAGCTGGGTCCAAACGTTTGGCTCGGTTCATTCTGTCACGATGCTGTGGCTGTGAACAGGCAGGTGGACCCAAGGTGCTGGTAAGCAGGAGGCAGGAGACGGAGGTAATCCAAAAAAATGAAGGTTTTTATTAAATAAACTGATCAGGACAAGGACTAAGACGGTGGCTATGACGAAACAGAACAGGAACAGAAACAGATGAACCGAGGACGAGACAAGAAACAGAAGGGTTTAAATACTTTGGTAGAAATCAACGGAACAAGAAACACCTGGAGATACTTGACACGTGAGGGAGGGGCGAGAGCAGGAGCAAGGAACACAGGGGAAAACAGACAAGACTAACCAGACCAGACAAGAACTAAACAGAACAGACAGGGGATCATGACAGAAGATCAATATTAGAACATCTATCACTTAGTGAATGCTAACCAACTTGCTACCTCAAATGCTAATCTGTTTACAAATGTTCGTCAGCTTTTATAATAAATATTGAATATATTTATTCCTGACTCAGCTTCCATTCGTCAAATAACAGGTACATAAATACTCCCTGCAACTAAAAGAATCTAGATAATCCTGCTTTTATCACAAACAGTTGTTCAAACCCAGGTCTCCAGAGCACACAGACTCTCGGTTTTAAACCCTCGGTAACTGTAATGAATGAGCGGAAGGTGAGTAATAAAACATAGCTTTTATACACACTACAATTTTCATTTGTCCCATTATTTGGGCTCCATTTATCTGCAAATTTCTATGAACGGCTCATGATATTTCAGAGTATTTATGCAGGAATAAAAATAAAATGTTAAACTTCCACAAACTTTCAAACTCCACCATCTAATGCTGCGGATGTGTCAACCTCCTGCAGGGACGGGGGCATCTTTGCCTGAGGAGTGTGTCCGTGACTCCACCACGCAGCTACTTTTCTGGCATCCCCTTTGACAGGCAGATTACATTTGCTGTGAAAAAAAAATCATTGTAGGTACAAGCATACAGTATGTACTTTGGATTAAGAAGCAGTGATATTTGTATAAAGAGCAGTGTACTCCCTAAACCCTCAGAGGGCCTGTGGTGAAATGCTCAAGGTAAGGATTAGCAGAGAGCTTGTGGCAACATAACATCCCCTACAGGTGTTCTGTTGTTGAGTTGTGTGTGTGTGTGTGTGTGCTTTTCTGACAGTGAAATATTCTGAAATTCTCTAAGAAGCAGTAATCACGAGATAATATCCTGTTCAAATTGTTGTATGATTAAAAATGTGTTTGAAATGTTTGTCAGAGTACAAACTTTGCATGCTACTGCTAGCATTCATTTTAGAGTTTGACACAATGTCACATTCCTACATTTGTCATGTTGAGTCCACTGAGGTAGACGGCAAAGCACCACAGGCATACCAGTATGTTTAGACACACCACAAATATCTAGCCGGAGATATGACACAGCCTCAGAGTCGGGAAATAAAATGTCTACCGAGTGATATGATTGTTTCTTTGTTTGCATCTTTGTGTATCTTTCTTTCTTGCTCACTTTGCCTCCTGTTTCCCACCTCTCTTTGTCAGTGTTCCTGCAGATTCCCGTGCTGTCGGCTCTCGTCACATTCCCCAATCTGTTAGCCTTCTGATACCGGGGCCAGACTTGAAAGGAAGTCTTAGGGACGAGAGCTTATACACAGTGCCAGATTTTGTTAAATAACTACGAGATGTTGGTGCCAATTCATCTGTAATTGTCCCTTCTGGCACAGTCTGTTGAAAGTCCTGGAGAAGCCTAAGCTCAAGATCACTGCAAGTGTTAATCTTCTTATACTTAAGGTATCAGGTTTTCTTTTGATGTCGCTAAACATGTTGACTCCTATCTCAGCACAGAAGGCAATCCAGACATAGCTATGAGCAAGAAGGGGGTTCGTCTGTCTTCGTCTTCCAAGAATCTCATGGTTTGTGTGTTCTTTCCCATAGTATTCATTATGCTGCTAAAATAAATCAGCAACAAAATGACAGAGGAAAGAAAAAGGAAGAAAGAGATTGATGCTGCACTAATTGTCTTTCCCTCGGTGTAATTTGACTTGCTCTTGTTTGGTGTAAAATGGCCAGATTTATTATTAATGAGGCAAAATCCTATTGCTCAGACAAGTCAGAGTGATAGCCCAAGGTTATTTTGGAGACGTGTTTTGTAAGAGCTCCTTTCAAGATCAGCAGAAAAGTCGCAAAGTATAAATGATTTAATGTCTAATTCATTTTCCTGACTTGCAGGCATACTGTATTAGTTTTAGATTTGAATTATGCAGTTGAGTGTACGCAAAGCTGTGGTGATGACCACACAGATCCATGCGCTGGGGAATCTGCCCCAGGGAGTCAGGTGGACAAGCCCAGGAAAGGTGCTCTCTCTTGGGGCCAAAGTCTTTGGCAAGCTGGGCCTCCCTCAGGTGCTCAGGTGGGCCTCGGTGATCAATCACTGATGCTTTTTGTCAGATGAGATTCTCCCATTAGTCAGTCAGTCAGTCATTCAGGCAGGGCCTCAGGTGGTGGGTGATGGTGCAGAGGCTGTGGGATCAGGGCGAGCTCCCACACGCACAACTACACTGATCCCACACACAGGTGGAGATTTGTCACGGGCTGCTAGGAGCTCATCTGCGATTGACTACGATGTTTGGATGTGACACACACGTAGACGGAGGATCTACATGCACTTCAAAATCTGCGAATGTATTCCCAGACAATCTTTGCTCATGCTCTCTTTGTGTTTTTTAGGTGCATCAGCGCACATAAATATATTACTTTTATATAAAACTCACTCACACACGTAAAGTTCTTTCTTTGTTCCTCGCGCTGAAATCAAAAGCAAATTTATGTCTGCCTGGAGGGACTCCTTGAATATGCATACTTTCAGATTTATGACAGAGTTTAGGACTTAATTGTGCTGGTTTGTTATTGGAAATAGACAGGTGGGGACATGTTTTATCAATTTGCCTGCGCGTCTCTCGGTGTACCTTCAGATTTCGGCGCAATAAAACGTGTGTTTTACTGCAATTTAACTTTTGATTTAGAGGTGCCTGTCCCTGCCGAGTGCTCCTCCTATAACAGCTGTAAAGAGTGAGGCTGGAGGTGATTGGGTGTTGCTGTGTGCGAGTGTGAATCCCGTCGTGAAGCGCGGTCAACAAGTTCGTCAGAAAAACACGAGGGTCCAGCGTGCTCCATTTTTCCGAATGCCATTTGACACATCCTGGTTTCAGACACGTGTTAAATCTTCTCTGGTTGAAGGTGATGCGGGATATAGTCTAAACACATGTGAAGGCCCTCAAACCCAAAGCCTTTCTGAGCCAAGCTGTGCTGGACAAAACCCATTACAGAGCTCAAATGATGCTTGGTGGGCAGACTTGCATCAGTGAAACCCACAGGCCGCCCGGGGGTCAAAGCAAAGCTGGCACTTAGAGTTTTAACACACAGACAGCACACACATTATCCAACTAATGACGGAATTACAGCACTGACTCACCATGTAGCTACATGTAAGCGTTCGGAGGACGGCAATAGATTATCGCCTGAGAAAAGAGGCACTTTCCCAGGAAAAGCAGCCGCCGGTGAGAGAGAGAGAAAGAGTGAGAAGAAAAGGTGGGGATGGACATAAACTCCCAAGAATGGAGGTTTAGATTATTGTAATTATGACTCCCTATAAAACACTCAATACTGTCATTATCATTGAGTCATCTGTCCATGCAAAAGAAAGGGGTGTTTAAATAGATGTGTCATCGGTGTCTGAGGTCGGGATGGGTAAGAGAGGTTTACACTGGGAAGGAATAAGATACACAAACCGTCTTATAAAATTGGCACAGTCAATAAACACATATAACATGTCCAGAAGGATGTGATGGATTATAGTGACTGTGTGCCTGTAAGTGCGGAGATTTTTCTGGAGGTTTATTATTCTAGTGTGCAGATGTGTCCGTGTTTTTATCGGTCACGTGAATGCATGTATTTCTCACGTGGATGCATGAGGGTTTGTTTAAATGTTTATACGCCCGTATGACTGTGTATCCAAGCTGTGGGTGGATGTGTGTGACTGAAGTGTCTGCGATTTAATGCCAAAAAGCTGTTTGTGCGAGGACCGTGGGCCTCAATGTTGTGGCGGCTGTGTATAAATGCTGCGGTCGCTGTGTTTTCTTACTTTGGTTTCAGAGTGAATGTTTCAGAAAGAAAAAGTCTGTATTTTCAACGGCGACACTGACAGAACCATAAATTCGCTGTATTTTTATCCTGTTCCGATAATGAAAGTTCCAGAGGACAAAACGGTAACAGAAGGTGGTGTAGGAGTTGGAGGGTGGGGATAGATTGTGGTTTCTTTTTATTATTTTTTTTTTTGGGGGGGGAGGGTTGCATAAGAGAAGGGTGAAACCATAACTGGACATGTAGCCTTTTGGGAAAAGTGACTCCAAGCAAAAAACTCAAAACACGATGCTTCTAAGCAAACAGAGTTTTTGTCGGCTTTTCCAAGTGAAATCCAATCGAGCTGAGTCTCAATATTCTCAAGCAAAAAAATGTCTCCAAGTTCAATTACGCATTACAAGCCGCGTGACAGTTTCCATTGTGCAATACTCAATCTAACAAGACTGCGCTTAATCGTCCAGGCATCCTCATTCACACTGGAGTCAGTGTGCCGAGACAGGAGGGAAGGGCCCTCAACAACAGGCCCTCTTAAACACTCTATTATGGTAACACATACCTGTAGTGAAGCAGACACCTGAGAACCCAAATTCAGCAGCTAAAGGCAACTAACGTCCTCTGCTTCCTTTTGGCTGCACCCTATTGTACTTGACTGTTGTCAAACTGTTTTGGTTCGAATGCTTTTGTGTTGATTGTTGGACTCATGAGTCACGAGGAGATTATCTGCTGGCCCTATAGCCTCAGGCATCATTATTGTAATGAATACCAAAGAGTTTCTCCTTTTAATCTGCGCTTAGAGAGACTAAATTTCACTCTGCTATTCGCATATAACACAATGCTCTTATTGATGAATACAGTTTAATTATCAGTGACATTTCACATGCTGCTTTGTTTAGACAGTTCCAGGCTGTAATTCACAGTTTGATCGCCGCGGCGGTGGGAATGCTGCCGACTCTCCAAAACATAGCGTTCCCTCTTCATGCCACCATGACTGAATAGATTACCCCCCCCCCCCTTATTTCCTAAAGATTTGGAGCGTTTAATGCTAAAACAATTGGCGAAGTACGCTGAGAGCCACTTTGTTACATGTGTTTCCATAATTATTCCAGACAATAATCAAAAAAAGAAAGAAAAAACAGAAGTAAATGAGTGGTTTCATGAAACGCGTTCAGTTGCCAATAAATACACAGGTGTCAGGCTTAATTATTCTCCCAGATGAGTCTTTTCTTGTCTGCACATTATTGAAGTCAGGGGAATGGAATCAGTTCGTTTCTGTGTACCCAGCACAGCCTTTGTAGAAGCCATGTCATTGATGACACACGACTATATACATATTTCATTGGGACATGCATATTTTACAGCGTAATCCTTTGCACGCCACTGCTTTTTTCCCCCTCAGTGTGTGGAGAGGCCTGAGGAGTAGGAGGTTTTTCTTCCACTGGGTCGTTTTATATCGCTCAGATAAAAGTCAGGAAAATACAAATGTGTTGTGACAGTCAGTCTTTTCATTACTACGCTAAAGCCTGTGATAAGCACGTATACGTCTCCCTAAATAACATTGTGTGCAATGCCCTTCAATTATTAGAATCAAAGGTAATTACATTTGACATGTTATGATGTAGTTTGTCTCTATTAAAACTGATGTTAATTGTTCTTTAAATTGAGTTTAAGACGTTAAACTTGAGGAATTGTGCTTAAATGAAGCGGCGTTTCACACAGCCCAACCAGTTTTGAAGCTGCAGCAGACTACAGTACAGCAGCTGAGCAAAGCCAAATGTGCTTGTGCAGCAAACACGATTGCATGTGGTAATTTCCTGTACTCTCCCTGCATGGTGTTGTGGTTGAAGAAGCGATTATACTGTGCCAGAGAAATGCTAATGTATGTGTTCGCAAGAGACATAACATCCAGACACAATTAAAAGCACAAACAAGTGTCAGCCAGTGTTTGTGTTAATAGGCGGGTTCGCATGGAGAAGGGAGTGAGATGTGGAGGGGAAAAAACACAGGGGAGAGAAAGGGAGTGCGGTCACAAACACGTGTTGCCCGCGCCCGGCGGAGGAAAGAATGGCAGCGCTTATGAGCTGAGTCTCTGGGAACAAGGAGGGGAGTTTGTCCGGCCACTTGGGATGAATATCGCCTCCCCTCCCCCCCCATACTCCCAACCCAAGGGCCCCCCCTCCACCAACAGTGGCAAGCATCAAGTCACGGCAAAGTTCAGAGGAGTAACTTCAACCATATCACTCACAGCTAATAGCCCTCTGTGTTCTGGGTGCTCATGCTCCCAGCGCTTGATCATTGTGTTGTGTTAGTCATCTGGTGCTGCCTCCTTTACGTCCCTCTGTAAAGACAGTTAAAAAGGAATTCACTTTTCTACAGCAGCTGGTCAAAAAAAGTGCCTGCAGACAAATTCAACAAGAGGAAACAAGAGATTGATCCATGATTATCTCTGAATAGCATTTAAAAAACCAATAGGGATTTTTGACTGAAAGGTTTGATTTTTTTAAAAATTTTAATTACCACTTACAAGTGTTTGATGATTAAACAACCCCGGCATGCTCCAGAGTGTTCATAAATTACCAGCGTTCGTGTTGTAAAATCCACATGAAGACGTGCACTCGGGAGATTGGAGAGCATTTCCACCAACGTTTTCCTTCATGGTGTCTTTAGTTTATTTCAAACAAAAGGGATCCATCTTGGCCTAAACTATAACAAAGGTGTTAAATGTGTGTAAGCTCCCTACCTGTGGGAGGCCTCGGAGTTTGAGTCTGATGGATTAACTTACAGTGACATTTCTGCAGGAATTCGGTGCGATCATCCCAGATGTTGGTTTCTGATCGCCCCGCGGTACAAACATGACACAACACGAATCAAAAACAGATCCCTCTCACTTTAAACACTATTGCTCATTCATTCGGGGAAAAGATCACATGTCCTGTTCATCTGTTGCCAAAACACAAAGTGTCTCAAACTATTCCAAGATTACAGCCTGAGATAGCGCTGCTTATCCATCTGTCACTGCACAGAGAGTTATCTTTTCTTGTTTAAGTCACTCAAGCTCAACATATAATCTGGTGCGTGTGCTTGCTTATGTGTGTTAGTGTTACTTCCATACAAGCGAAAAGACTCCAATAAGGTGCTTTGTTTTGGGAGACTAAAGTTGAAGCTTTGCGCTTTAACGCCACACACATTTCGATCTGCTGCACGTTGCATCCCACCTGCATAATTTGTGTTTGATCTTAAAGGAAATTAATTAATCTTGGAACACTTTACCATATCTTACTTTCCCACACAAAGCCCTGTGTGATAATATCAGAGGCTTATTTCACAACATTAAAGATTTGAGAGTCTGAGAGAGAGAAAAAAAGTTTGCATCTTCTCTTCTTTGTCAAAGTGTTTTTCTTTTTTTCAGAATCAAGAGCAAGGAAGGAGCTCTTCCTCACAAGGTCAGATGCTTAACTCACACTATGTTATTGATTCCTGGTGACTTACAAATCATAAGTATTGATCATGGTCGGGATCAGCCCGAATGTAGGGCGCACAGTAAAATCATCTCCATTTAGCCTTAATAGCCCACATTAAAGCAATTATGCACACAAACTAGGACTGTGTGACTGTACGAATATTCTGCAATCTTTTTTTTTTTTTTTTACCTTTGCCATTCCATCCATGCAATTTTGATAATGAATCATAGAAGTGCTTTCTATTGACTGCTTCAGGTGGAGCAGCTGTAATTGGTTGGACAACCTCTTATCAGCCCTGTAGCTTTGTGGATAAGTCTGCTCCAGTCGATGACATAATGCGCGTAAGATTTTTATATGCGTGTGTCAATACTCATGTATTTACTAATGACAGTGTGAGCGCAGGTGACCCGCTAATGTAGTCGCTGCATTTGTGAGTCAATCAACAGGTCAAGGACTGGAGAGCTGTCCTCTGGTGGAGCACTGACATGTACTGAGGACTTTCACGAAGCAACATGAGGTTTGAACATGCTTTGAATATGTCCTAATATGTAAAATATATTTACATTGCACATCACCAAAGTGCAAAAGGTGGACAAATATGTTTTTGCCTGTGTGTGAGCGTGAGACTGTACCGTAATTTCCGGACTATAAGGCGCACCTGAATATTAGCCACAGCAGCTACATTTTGGGGAATTTGCAGATTTGTCCACACATAAGCCGCACCTAAGTGTTTTAATGTTTAATTACTGTATATATGAGTTCCTGCTACCACAGAGGGGATTGTCGGGACAGAGATGACTGTTTGGGAACTACTGTATCAAAATAACCAGCCTACCGTGTCATCGTCTTCTTCCTGCGTACTAAAACCACCAAAATCCTCTTCGTCAGTGTCAGAAACGAACAGGCCCAGAGTCACTTCATCAGCCACTCTCTCTCCTTTGTTGTCGCTCTAAAAACCAATAAACTCCTCCTCCTCTTCGTCAGTGTCGGAGTCAAACAGCCTCTGAACGGCTTCATCAGCTGTTGCGCCATCCTTTTCATATGGCCGCGTGTCGCGTTTGCGCACAAATTAACGTGACCTCGCAGCGTTGTGTAATAAAAAGTTTGTTAAATGTAACTCTTAACCTATTATATAATAAGTGAGCGACAGGCAGTCAGTAGTCTCACTAGTTCTGAGAAATGTGCTCAAATCTGGAGCAGAAATCTGAATAACTCTAGTTTCGGTAGGAGAGCGAGGGTTGAACATCATTAAGACAACGACAACAATTATGCAGTTTTTGTCTTATTATTAATTAATAAACACAATAATAAACAATTTGAACAACAAGCAAAAAATAAAACAATACAACAAGCCGGCAATCCCAAAATGAAATAACCCAAAATAAACCAGTCTTATCGTTGGGGCCCTTTAATTCACTCTCGGTTTGAGTGAACTTAATGTATCAGAGTTCTTTTCCTACCACTTCCATTCAGGTCTCGCTTGGCCCGCCACCTAGCTTGGGCTAGGAATCTCTCACAAAAGTTCGGGGTGATCCTTCGATGGAATCCAACTGGAATGACTCAGTCTTGTCGACGCTCAGTTCTGTATCCTGGAAATGAAAACCCTACCGTTGAAACATTTGTTTGATTTCTTTCACATAGCCACATGTGGCCTGGAATGCATCACGCATCAATAAGACTCCCACGGATGGTTAAAGATTGTGAAGCTTCCACAACAAGCTGGTATCATGCATTTGCCTCGTTTCTTTCAGATAACAAAATGGCTGGAGTGACGTGGTTTCAATCATAGATATCATACTGTATATATCACTAGATGCCCTATGTGGGACTCTACGGCATCCCTACACGGCGGCCATCTTGCTTCGTACAGCTGACGTTCTGCTCTCTATGGCAGCAGATGGAAGGTGAGCGATCAGCTTAACTAAAAACACTCAGAACTCGATTAAAAATGAACGGATTTACAAACGGGTTACTTTCTTACAAACCTTATTATGTATAGATTTGAGATTTGATACTTTTACAATTTATGAATTTCCCGACCATTATCATTATATTTTAATATATATTCACAGCCACTTCTCTGACGTTTATAAAAATGCAAACTGTTTGAAAATCGGTTAAAAATTGAACAAGTTAGAGGTATTTAAAGAGCATATATTAAGTTCTTTTTTTTTTATTATTCTGATAAAACTCTGTCCAAAAATACTATTTGAAATGTTTATTGAGGGTATTTTGTTTTACAATACATTTTTAAAACCATTTTTCTAGTCCAAAGTGCCCCTTTTTGCAAAGCTTCTAAAAACGCTTTTTTTTTCATATGTGGACCTGTGACGTCAGCTAAGGGAGCTCCTAGCTAGGTGGCGCTGCTTACAGTGTTGTCAGATGTAGATAAATAAAGTATTTGTAGGATAATTTAACACTCTGTACGATCAATAATCCCATAAATCTGATCATTTGAGCCCTTTGTTGTGTGGAGTTTGTGTAACAGATGCTTGTTTTAATCATTGTGTTAGATTTTTTAAAGCTAAACTACTTTAACATCTCAGACTGGCACCGCTCTAGTCTGCCAGCTGCCTGCTCGCTGTCGGCCATGAGTTGTTAGTTTTAGGTTAGAGCGCTCTTTAATCGAGTCGGTGTGTATTCATTTTAATAAAAAATGCTAAATTATTATGTTTATGAATGCCAATCGCCAGTCTGTCAGGACACTGAGTCAACAACGGGACGGCTTCCTTACCGGTACGGTGACTTCTGTTTGGAGACGAAAAACCCCGGTGGTCCTGGTCTAGTCCAGGACTGGAT
>SSNR01000042.1:2520591-2566790 GCA_006937965.1 Callopanchax toddi | reverse complement strand
CTTACAGGACTGATTGTTTTTATCTTTTTTTTTTTTTTTTTATCTTAATAACTGCTCACTATAGTAATAAAGTAATAAAATAACGGCACTCTGGGGGTTTGTTTTGCTCGTCACAAGTAGTGATCAGTGGATCAGTTTTCTATATAGAGAACGAACGGTCTCCCTGAACTGTCGTCACTTCCGGTTTGGTGAAAAAATTGACAATTCTCACAAAAACGAATCCAAGAGCCTAAATAAGCTGAATTTGTGTAAATTTTTATTCAGAAAAAGTTTCTATTATATTTCTCTAAACATTTGTTTAAGGGAGTGTCTAACTTAAAATATGCTCTTTAATGGTACATGCTCCATTGACACCAATGTTAAGAAATGGGGCAGCTGTACGAACTAAGATGGCCGCCGGCGTAGGGACATCAGGGTCCATTGACGAACAGCGCGGGTGAGATATCTAGTGATATATATGATATCTATGGTTTCAATCACGTGGGGTTATTAGAACTCCGTGATTGGTCGGATTTTTCCTAAGCAATCATGGGAAGTCTCTGTGATTGGTCAATTTCTCCTGATGAATTATGGGAAATGTAGCAAATCCATGTTTCAGCAGAAACTCCTAAACTAATCAGTTTTCCCTTTCTTTTCTGTTATGTTGTTTTTCTTTTCAAGTCTTTACTTTATTAAGATGGAATTCTTTATTTCTAGCTGGTTTTATCAGTTTTATTAATGTTTAATCATTTTTTCTATCTTTAATTACGTTTTTCTAACTTGGTTACATAAACAATTTATAATCTCAAAATATTTGCTCGCACAAAACGGTGTGTTTTAAGAAGACGTTTCACTTATTTCAAATCCAAATTTCAAAAGTTTTGGTTTCAAGGCTGAATTTGTACTTATTCACTCTGAGAAACCCAGATGTCCGACGATGATGCCAAACTTATAAAACACAAAAATGGCTTCAACTCAGTCAGTTTTACAGGTACTGAGATAAGATCTGATGTTAAGCAACACACCATGTTCATTCTATACATTGTGCAATATATTTCCTTTAAACTTTGTCAATAACTATTGGGGCTCAACCCTGTTTGTTGTGTTACCAAAATACTGCACAAGCCACTGAATGAATTTTAATGAAACTTCTAGAAATTAATCACTGGATTTGCATAAACAGCTGTTACTTTTTGGAATCAGTTCCTTTCAAGATCACGGTAACTAATTAAAGGCATACTCAGTAGCCAGGTAAACAATGTAACTTTTAATGTTTTTTTAAAGCCTCTTAACAACGTTCTAATATAGTATAGCCATAAATATATTGTGGAGATAACAAAAAAAAAAACCCGAAAGAAATCAATAAAGTAGTTGTCC
Organism: Callopanchax toddi; assembly: GCA_006937965.1. NCBI lineage: Eukaryota > Metazoa > Chordata > Actinopteri > Cyprinodontiformes > Nothobranchiidae > Callopanchax > Callopanchax toddi. Next base: position 2,565,434 of record SSNR01000042.1, on the reverse strand, counting down.
CGCAGTTCTCTAAAAACTTCAGCCAATCCTATCGTTCGGACCGAACGATAGGATTAGACAATCCAGCTGTCTGTCTGCCGCATTTCCTCACTGCTTGGATTGTCATTAATCCACCCGGACACATTTTGGGGCAGAACATCCCGGAAGTGAAAGTGAAAGTAAGTAGGACAGAGAGATGGCTGTCAGCGCTTCCATTTTAAGATAAAAATACCAGAGTCCCCCCCCAAAAAAATAGCTTTTCAGCTAGCAGAAAACTAAAAACGTTTGGAGGTGAAAAGAGGAAAAGCTGGGGGAACATTTCTGCGGCTGAAGTTTGACTCTGCTTTGTCACCTTTGCAAACCGTGGTCCCAATATCCGTGGGAGGCTGGCATAAGGAATTTACCCGATGGGAGGGGTGAGTTCACCGAGACGTGTTTCTGTAAACTAGCTAGCGAGACCTCGTTTGTTTACCTGGCTACTGAGTATGCCTTTAATTGTATCAAACACAACAATGGTTACAACCCAGTCAGTTTTACAGGTGTTGAGCTAAAATTGGGTGTGTTAGTAATTTCTTGATTTTTGTGTAACGGTACATGCACAAAATCTTTACAATGACATATTGGAATTAGTCTCGTATAACTTTTAGCAAAATATCTCATTAAAGCCATACTCAGTAGCCAGGTAAACAATGTAGCTTTTAACGTTTTTTTTAAAGCCTCTTAACAACGTTCCAACATAGTATAGCCATAAATATATTGTGGAGATAAAAAACAACCCGAAAGAAATCAATAAAGTAGTTGTCCAGCAGTTCTCTAAAAACTTCAGCCAATCTTGTCGTTCGGACCGAACAATAGGATTGGACAATCCAGCTGTCTGTCTGCCGCATTTCCGCACTGATTGGATTCAACAAAAATCCGCCCGGACACATTTTCCGTCTGAACATCCCGGAAGTGAAAGGAGGACAGAATTAGCCGGTGGTCAGTGATTTCATTTTAAGATAAAAATACCAGAGTCCCCCCAAAAAACACCTTTTCAGCTAGCAGAAAACTAAAATCGTTTGGAGGTGAAAAGAGGAAAAGCTGGGGGAACGTTTCTACGGCTGGAGTTAGACTCTGCATTGTTATCGTCACAAAACGGGGTCCCATGTCTGCGGGAAGGCTGGTGTTACCAATTATACCCGACGGGAGGGGTGAGTGCTCCGAGTCGTGTTTCTGTAAACTAGCTAGCGAGACCTAGCTTGTTTACCTGGCTACTGAGTATGGCTTTAACCACAGGTTGGATTTAAAAGAAACTCTCAAAAAATAATCATTGGATGGTCACCGATAATTTTCAGAGTCAACCACTTTCAAGATGGCCAAAGAAAGCTGACTCGGTTTTAGAACTCGGTCAGTTTTACAGAAATAGAACTAAAATTTGATGTAGCCAAGTATTGATAACAACACAAACTTTGATTGCTAACAGAGAGTGTGTGATCTTGAGATTCCTCATGAGGTTATGTGTAGTTTTCAGGATTTGACCAATGTAGTTTCAACTCCCTGCCTTTTGGGCTACAGCTGCAAATAAGAATGTGTTCTTATTCTTCCATGCCTTGTAAAGTTAAATACAATGAAAATAAACTGCATGAGATTATCTTAAATTAAAACTCTATAGCATGAAAAGTCCGCAAGTGATATGCATTCCATCAAGGACTACAGTTTTAATTGCTAATGGAACTTGACTGAATGCATTTGATTATTAAGCTTTTTTAACTTTTTCAGGCTATGTCTAATGAACCGACTTACCTTGTAGTTTTTTTCATTTCATCCTCTGATATTAATGTATCAGGTCACTGCAATTGATGACAAATAAATTAGTTTAAAAGTCAAATATCACATAAAATGGACATCTCCTTCCCCTTTAACTCACAAGTGACTAAACTCAAACTTAGTACTAGTCTGTAATACTGCTCCATGATCATTTAGTGACCACAGGGAGACCAGAGTTCTTGAGTGTGTGGAAACTGAGGCGTCATTCATTAAAATTCCAGCTTTACCACACGACACAAACAGTGTGATATTGGTGATATATGCGAGTGAACTTGCTGACTGTTGGTTCAGTGTGTTTCCAACAGGACAGAAAGAATTTCTTATTTTAACTTGCAGCGCTCAAAAAACTTGACACAGAAATGACATGTCTAAAATTACATCCTATAAATACAAACAAGCTGCATAATAAGAGGTTTTAAACTGTTCCCGTTCGGCATGCATGCAGCACAATAAGTCATATCGTATGCATCAGGAAACCAGAGCAGTTTGTGAAGCAAAACGCCCACTTAGAAACTTCATTCTGAACGCCATTTTTCACTCTGTTGATTCCATCTTTTGTTTAATAACCACTTCCTCCTTCGTCGTTTTTATCTGCTTTAGGATGAAACATGTTCATGAAAAATTTATTGCCGTGATCTGCATATGCCGATTCCCCTGATTGGGTTGCCGTCTCTTGTTTTGAGGAGAAGGAATGAAAGCAATATCGAGCGGCGCTGACTGAATCTCAATCTCTCCTTTTGACGAATGATTTCATCTCCCGCCGTACCAGCAGCGGAGGTTATCAGATCCCGAATAGCCTGTGCCTGAACCCCTCCATCCACTCCATCAAACAGAGAGAGGGAGAAAGAACATGGGAGGGCCCAATAAATATTTAAAGAACTTTAACTGGTAACATTTAATACGAAACGCGCGATAAGCAAAGCGCCATTATATTTGCATGGGCCTCTCGTACTTATAGTTCCATAAAAACTGTTCTGTTTGTAACTACAGTGCAAATTCTAGAGCAATTATATACATATGGGTAAATTGCACCCTAAGTTATGTGCCGCGTATTTAAAAACCCAGCATCAGATGGAGGAGCACTAGAAAGAGGCAGAAAAAGAGCTTTCTCACAAAACTTATGTCATGAGACTCATTATCTAACGCTGGCACCCGAGAGATCAACCCTGCCAAGAAAATATGGGGATTATAATTGCTTTTATTGGTTTATTGTGCGAGTGAAGGAGCTCTTTGATGTATTTAAGGGACCATCCTAATGAATAAGTAAATGCAGAATCCAGTCTATCCAGGGAACTGATCTCGAAGGGGGGGTGATGGTGGGGGTGGGGATCTATGTGTGCCGAGTTGGGGAGGTGGTGGTGGTGGTGGTGGTGGGGGGGGGGCTGTAGTTGCAACAATGCGTTCTTTAGTTGCCAGAGACTGTAGAAAATCTCGAATCAGAAAGAGTTGATTGAAGATGAGGAGATAGCCGGGCGTAATCATCTTGAACAGAAAGATGTGTGACCGCAGATTTATGGGAGCTGGCAGGATGAGGGGGGGGGGGGGCTTATTAAGCAAATATGTAGACATGCTTTTGACCCCATATTGACCGGATCGCAAGCACACTACGACAACCACACACACAAAACACACACACACACACTTCCATCCACGTCCTGCCTGTCGTTAATCATCATTTGTGATGAGAGCAGGCCTTGTTTTTGTGCAACAACGGAACGTGTGAACACTTCTCTTTTGTTTTTCAGCATGACGAGCACTTCCTATATGTAAAATGGTGTACGCAGTGTTTAGTGTTGACTCGTTAATAAGGTTTCGTAGCCTACTTTTTGTTCTTTTAAAAGGCTGATGGGAGACGTTGCCGCGGCGGCACTGACGGAGGACAGAAGAAGCCACCCCGCCCTGCTTTTCCCACAAAAGTGATCAGAGGCTGAAAGTTGAGAGTCCCTCGCCGCAGGTTTTCTCGCATTTCCAGTTCGACCTTTTATTAAACTGTTCATTGTGCTTCTGCTCTGACCACAGACCATCCTCCACATTCAAATGCCCATCAGGTCAAGTCAGGTTAACAGCCAAACGGAGGCGGCGTTCAGGAGGGCAGCACTATCTTGTCTGTGCCCCTCTTCACGTCTGGAGCCTGTGCAACACATCGGCAGAAAGAGAGAGAAGTATATTCTACAACTGTTTGATGAGCGGCGGGGCAATAAATTCATTAATCATCATTATATGCCTCATCAAACTCTTTGCCAGACTCTCCATGGGAGTTACACAAATTAGCGGGTGAAAAAAGCAGTAATTTTAGAGGAGCTAGGTAAGTGCTTTTTGATTGCCTTCTTGAACAATGCTTCCCCTGACAAGCTAATAAATCAGATCGTTCTATACTTAAAGTGCAGCTACTGTGAACCCAATCTGAGCTCCCCAAACAAAAAAAGGAGTCTGTGTAGGACAAGGGCTTTTACTACAGCCAGAGCTCTTTCACTGATTTGTTTTGGATTCCTTTTCTTTATTCTGCAACAAAAGAAGCTGGGCTACAAAGCGTTTGATATCTGAATGGACTGCTGTTATGTCTCCAGATGCAACAAGGGATTTTCTCACATTGGATCAAATCAAATGTTTGCCTTGAGATGAGACAAACCAAGCCAGGAGTGACCATATGGTGGAAATTGTGTTTTTCGCCCTGTTTGTCATTCTAAGGTGTCTGGTTTTTATACATATAAGCTCAGTGAGAGTACTAGTTGGCAGATGATGCTACTATCCTTCCATCCAGATGGCCATTCCATGCAAGACCAACAAATCATCCATCAGACTGGAAATAGAACCTTTATTGAAAATGAGGTCAATAGACGACTTGAGCCGGGTTTTGCGGCTGGCCGTGTTAGCCTGCTTCAGGTGTTAGCAGCTCGCACTTATTGAGTTCGATGGGACATCTCAAGTGGGAAGGGATGCAGTTGGTGAAGGGGGGGGGGGGGTAGTTAGGGGTGGTCTTTATCTGTTTAAAGCCCCTCTCTGATGAGATTACCTATTGGAGTTGGCTGTAAACTGTGCTGTTAATCAGTGTGCAGCAGCCAGCACACTCCCACTGGCATGAAGCCACTGCCAGATTTTTTTTCTTTTCTTTATACTTGTGGGGTCCTAAAAGAAAAAAAAAAGAAGTATTTATTTTTTTTACCAGACACTTTTCTTTAATGTTGACATCAATCACAGGCAATAGGCATCACTTAATTTGCTTTCCAGTGTGTTTACATTTAGGTTTGGCTGCCATTTATGTTTTGAATCATCAGGTATCAAACCCCGAGCAGCCATCGCGGTCGTTCCCAGCCGGGTGTTTTGAGACTTGCATCACTTTCCTGAATGATTATTATCACACGCGGGATCTGCGCGGCTTCCGTCCTCTCGCCGTAGGAGCGTTGGGTAGAGATCTCCGGCTGAATTGAGAGGCGTCTGCGACTTCTTGCTCCTCCTCATTAACATTGTCTCCACACACCGCCGAGCTGAGCTGAGCTCAAAATAACTTGGGGAAGCTGAGTAGGGGGGAAAAAAAAAAGTTCCCCCTTTATCTCCATCTTGGGAACTGATCCAATTAAGTAAGTGCCCATTTGCATCCATCAGACTAAACCAAACTGGGAGCAGAAACGAGAAGCTTTGGCGCAAACAAAAAAGGGTCAGCAGCAAGAGAAGGTCCATTTGTTGTGCAAGGTGGTTGGAAGAGGGTAAAGTGTCCCAGATGAACGGGGGATAATGGTACAGCCAGCGTCTGTGTGTGTGTGAGCATTATAGCGGTCATTAGGACAGATATCTGTGTGGTAATGTGGAGCAGATGTTGAGAAGAAAGGGATCATTTAAAAAGGGCAAACGTAAATAAACATTCAGGCGGCTCGGTGCCCCTCCTCCCCGTGGACCGTGTGAAGTCACTGAAAGAAAACAGTTCATCAATCTTCTTCACAACCATTCATTTTGTGAGATTAGTGCCGAGTGTCAGACCAAGATTTATCTCCTAAAATAACCAAACTTTTTTTTCTTTGTTGCTTTGAAATAAAAATGCAGATGCAAACTTTTGTTTAGATTGTTGTTTGCAGCTGAACCTGCTCACCTTTAGACAGGAAGGTCCACGCGAGGATACGGACGTGCACGGTCACAGGAGGAAGAACCTGCCGGTGTCCCCACCTTCAAACTGGATGCACACTTACTGCTCTGTGGCCGTGCGTACCTGAGGGGCTTTGGCGTCGAGTATAGGCCGTAAGACCCTCCTGCAACTATGCATGCCTGTGAGAGTGTGTGTGTGTATGTTTGTGCATGTCACCTCCCCCAGGGCAGGGCAGAACCCCTCCGTGTGAGCCCTTACATGGCCACTGAACACAGACCCTTTGCAGTCACAGGGTCAGAAGCTCACGCCACACTGCTGTCAGAGCAGATTGGTCCGTGAGCAGCTCCTTTCAAGGAGTCAAGGTGCTTTCAGAGCAGAGCTGTGTGCATGTGCTTGTGAGGATCGTGTCCCTGATTAAGGATAATTAGGCTACCTGTTTGCACTGTTGAAGCCTTTCAGAGAACTTAAGCTGATTGTATTGAGATCCCAACATTAATCCTTTTATTTCAGCATTAGGAACACGACTCTCGGCACACGAATCAAATTTTCACTTTACTCACTTCGTACTTCATCATTCGCCCTTTATGTTTTTCTTTCCTTTTTCTTTTTTTGTACTTCATAAAAAATGCTTTATTTATGTTGGGGGTGCAGGTCACCTAAAACATCTCACAGCTGAAAATTACACATGTAATCTCTCCCAGAGGGGCTCTCCAGAGAAATAGAAAAACAGTCCGTGAAGTGCAAGAAAATAGTGGTAAATCACTCCCCGCCACCTTATCTGGGTCGCTTTAGTGTGTGTTCAAGACCGCTTTTTATAACTCCACTTAACATGAGCGTAAAGGTTGAGCATGATGCTGCTCTGACTGGAGTCTTTAACTGTCAGAATGAGGCCTTAGATTGCACACTGCAGAACTTGATGCAAAAATTCAAAGATTTTGACCCCCAAATGGAACATATCTTGTCTCAGTTTTCCTGTGTGGCCTCACCAGATGACGAAAACGGAGTTTCCATGTCCCTAATTAGCCTTTTCATGTAGTGGATGATGGTGATTGAGCTTCTGAGCCACACAAGCTTTAGCAATAAGTTCTCTTCAACACATTTGTGCATTTATACCCATAAAATTGCGTGCCGTGATATTTTTGTAGAGTAAAAGAAATCGAATGTCTGTATTTAAGATAAAAATAAACGACCTTTTTCTGTGAAAAAAATATAAAAAACAGCCGCCCTATTTCATGCCAGCCCTATTTTATTTCGCGTTTGGCAACACTTTCTGCTCATATTCCTGACCCCTGCGAATAATCCGAGCTGGTCAAGTACAACCGGTGTCTTTTTACGCACTTGAGCCGAATCCGACTCCACCTCCTAAGTGTTGTATCAATAGTCTGTTTATAAGATCTGCTTTAGTGACCGATCTGCGCGTATCAACAGGTTTTGGTTTCACCTCGCGCTCTGACACACACAAACAGTCGAGAGGCGTTCAGAGACCAGTGTCGGGTTCATCTGGCCCACAGACCATTTGGAATTTTTCAGCAAACGTATTTTCTAAATAAAATAAAATAAAAAGGACTGTGGTTTTGTTCTCAAAAATCGAATGCCTGCTGGGAAAAATATAACAACAACTTAAATTATTGCTTTAAGTTTTTTTTATTATACTGGTTATTTTAGACGTTTTTTATTTAAGTTTTTAGTTTATTATTAATAAAAATTCATATTTGCCCTCCAAAAAGATATTCGTTTCTAATTAGAATTCTTAAGTTTGGATTTCGTAAACCTGGAATTGACCACAGAGAGTCACAACTAACAGGTTGTCCTTTTAATTTGGTTGAAAACAAACAAGAAATGATGTTTTACTTTGATCTGATCTAAAAGGATCCTTCATACCAACAACAGAGTGAAAATGAACCAAATAATAAAAGAAAAATCTGACTTTTATGTAACATTTTTTCAGATTTCGATCCATTTTTTTCTTTATCTTTAGGCTTATTAGGCACAGTTTGATGTAAAGCACTAATTAGATTTTACAAGGTGCGTTTTAGTGGCCTTGGAATTTATGGTATATGTTTAAGGGCCTTTCTCTAATGTTTTTTTTTTTTTTTAGGGGGGGGGGGGTAAAATAACCCACAGCTGATGTGTTAAAAACTATTTCTGAACGCTCCTGATTCTCTAACAAAGCCGGAGTGAAGGCTCCAGACCTTCTCCTGTTTCTCTCCGGTTTCTTCTCCTGTCGGATTATTTCCCCCGGTTTCACACGTGGGAACGGCTTCAGCCCTGCTTAGTATTCTCAAATTGTAGCGATCCCAACAAAGAACCGACACGCCATTCAAGTGGAGGGGAAGCGAGTTGAGGAAAGTTGCTGAGAGGATCTCCCCCTGCAGGCTCCTTCATCACGGCTCTCTGAGGAAGACTCGCGAATTCACGCGCTCCGCGAGTTACAGTCCTGCGGGTTAATGGGCTGCTTTTTAATCACGGAGAAAAATAAAATAAAATAAAAAAACAAGAATCAGCAGCGATCATGTACAGGCTGCACTAACTGCAATGCTTTGGGTCGAATTTGGTCCAAAAAAAAGATGATTTCACTTCGGATTTGTTTGAAATAAAATAAAATAAATCACAATAAAACCACTAAAGTCCATATACATTACTCAGATCGTGATACATAATAATAGGTTGTCGGGAAAAATCTAATTCTGAACGTCCAGTGTAGAAAAAAGGCAAAAACATTTTTTTAATAAATAAAAAAAACGAAAAAAAAAGTGATTTTCAAATTTTTTTTTTTTTACAATTAACTTCAATTTTTTTCTGAAATATTTGAATTTTAAATAAAAAACATACACTCCGTATTTGACGTGAAAACGTTTAAATTTCATCCCACGTGATTTAAAAGTCGCGCGGAGGTTTTCTCCTAAATAATAAATATTTAATTAATTTCGGATATATTAAAAAAAAAATCAAATTTCTAATAAAACTCCTAATTTTCTCTATGGGGGGGGGGGGGGGGGGGTGTGTGTATCGAACCGTTCAGCCCCTTTGAGGATCAGCAGAATTTAAAAAAAAAAAAGAAGGAAAAAAAAACTCCTAATTATGCTATTTAACCGGCTGATGCGTCGCAATCAGTGCTCCAGCACACTCTGTCAGATGAAAATAGAGGAGCCGATAGAGGACATTAAGGCTGAGGGAATTATAGAAACCTCAGGGGAGATTTCACTCTGGAGAAGGGGGGAAAGTAAACTATAGAGATTAATGGCAGCCATAAACAAGAGCATGCTGTCCCACCGCAGTGGAGGTCAACAATAACGACATCAATAATAATAATTATCCTGATTCAACGTCCTTTAAAAGCACTGCAATAAACAAAAAAACAAGGAATCAAATAAAAGTCGACAGAAATGGGGCCTTTGGTTTATAAAGGCCTGTGTCAGGAAAAAACATCTTTAGAATAATAAACAAATATTATTATTATTATTATTATTTAGTCATTATTTGTAATTGTCTTCAGCTTTATAGAGTAAACAAAAGAAGAAATAAAAACCAAAATTATAACTCCATTAATGTTTGTTCTCCATGTCGATCAAGTGTGTCATTTTTTTTTATCCTCTTGTCAAAGTTGCTATAATCCTCATAATAACTGTAATCATCATTGTGGCTCCACTTCTTCTTCTCTTTTTTCCTCCTTTTTTTTCAGCAGGCCATTTGATCAGGCATGGGTTTCCGTGACGGATTATCAGCCTCCCCCCCCCCCTCTTCCACCTCCCTCCCCTCCCTCCCTCCCTGAAATTATAGGAGCAAGTGTGACACCTACCTGCAGAAGTTGGAAGAGTTATAGAGGAGGCTGCTTCTACCGGCTGCACATAATAATAATAATGATCATCATAATAATGACAATAATCTCTTTCTGTATCCACATGTGCGCGCGAGGCAACAACATCCAACGCGCCATTAAAGCGACTCCCCATTAATGACGTATAATAGGCCAGTATGTTTTAAATGCATGGCCGCGTCCCTTTTTAACTGCTTTGCCACGCCTTAGAAAATAGTAATGAGGTCTAAATTTGGCATAAAATCGAGCTCATTACCGGGGTTCACCACCTGATTGCTCTAGATAAAACACGGAAGGTAATTGGGTTAAACGCCTTAGTGTTGTTATGATATCAATATCCACTTTTAGAAACGTGCCCAAGTGAAAGAAAGAAGAGGAAAAGAAAGGAAGAGGCCCTGGGTGGATTTTAGATAAATAAAAAAAGTGATTAGACCATAAAAATCCAGAATATTTTCATCAGTTATTTAAAATACTGCAGCATCCTTCAGCCAGACCTCTCACTTTTGAGCCACTTTTCTTTTTTTTTTCCTGCAAATTTTTTTTGGGGGAAATAATTACCTTGGAACCATCTGTCATTGTGCAAAATGGAATTCAAATTTCGCATAGATTAACCTGCCTTAAAACTCTGTCGACACATCAAGCAAAGCCAGCTGTTCTCCTCCTCCACCACCCCCCCCCCCCCCCCCCCCCCCCCCCCAAAAAAAAAAAACTCGCTGCACAAGTATTCTGCTTTTCGTCTCCATAATTTACTTCAAAGATAATGTGCTGTCCATTTTAAATACAAAAAAAGCTACATTAAATATACATGTTAGTCTTTAATACAAATAGGCGGGCTGCAGCGATCCTTTAGTTACATTTTAGAATTCAGAAACTAAAAAAATCTGAGGGTTCGGCATTTAAAATAATTGTTCTCAGAATTTGCTTCATTATTTTTTTTAAAATCATTTTCTGGTTTTTAATTGCAACCACAAAAAAAAAAATAAAATAATAATAATAATAAATAAAAGTCCGCAGAAAATATTCAAATATTTGACATACCTTTCTTTAGTTCATAAGGGGAGTCTTTACAGAGGTCTACCTGTGTTTGGCCTCTGACTTTGTGGCTCTCTCTTACCAGAGCCTCTGCTCTATTTAACACAGTCTGGTTTAATCCATTGAAATGTGCCGTGGAGCCCGTGGTCACCGAGCCGTGGTTACTGTGGAGGGCTCCAAAAGTGCCCCCATAGTTCGTGTAGCCGGGGTAGAAAGGGGACGTGTAGTACAGAGGCCTGGACAGGACCGTGCTGCTGGGGAGCGCGCACTGGGGGGAGGACCGCGACGGAGACGCGGTGGCGCTCAGGACCGCGCTCTGACCCAAACCGGGCGCGTCGCCGCCGCCGCCGCCCTTACACCTGTCTGAGGACGTGGCGATCTCCGCAAGAGACCAGAGTTTGGGTTTGGGGGCCGAAGGGGGGGAGTGGATAACAGAGGTCACGTTGCTGGTCACCGCGCTCGGTGCGTGGCTTAAATCTGACGGCTTGTCTGTGTGCGCGGCGGGCTGCGTCCCCCGGGGCCCCGCCGAGGGAGACGACGTGGTCGGTTTGGCGGAATCCGGCAGCTCCGTAGTCCGCTCCTCCTGCTCTTTTAACTCCGAGTCGCTCAGGAGGGGGTCCAGTTCTTTACCATGGCTCTCCTCTTTAAATCTGTCACAGTCCCCTGGGTTCAGCTTGTGATCTGAAGCGTAGAAATAAAAAAAACATAGATATATATATAAAAACACGGTTTTACCAAATGAGCAAAAAAATCAATACTCCTCATTAAAAAAAACCTGCAATAAATCTCCTCCTAAACACCAAATTAAAACACAAAAGCATCATGCCACTCCTCCAGTTATGTATTTAATTCGTTCATATGAAATGAGGCTTTTTGCTCCGAATCCCCAGCCCTGATCCTTATGATGCTGTTAAAGATAAATGGACTGCTAAACACTCCGCGTCACCGCCAATCTCAGCCCACGAAAAGTCAAACGAGGGGACTTCAAGGTGATTATTATTTAAAGCAATTGTCTCATTATAAATTATATACCACCATTAACCAGCAATCAATTCTGCACCCTGAGTGGAAACGACTGCGATGAAAAATTGATGATTTTTTTTCTTTTTTCCCCTCTCTGGATTTTTTTTTTTTTTTTTTAATATTCCCCTCTCTGAAACACCAACCTGCTTCCGTGTCTGTGGAGTCTCCTTTCTCTAGAGGCTTGTTTGGCTCGTCGTCGTCGTTTTTCTCCAAGTCGATGTTCTCGTCCTCCTCCTCGTCTTCGCTCCGGTTCCGAGGGGTCCAGGTCATCTTGTTCTCCTTCTTTAACCTCCTCCTGGCGTTGGCGAACCAGGTGGAGACCTGGGTGAGGGTCATCTTGGTGATGATGGCCAGCATGATCTTCTCGCCCTTGGTCGGGTAGGGGTTCTTGCGGTGCTCGTTGAGCCAGGCCTTCAGGGTGGCGGTCGCGTCCCGCGTTGCGTTTTTGCGGTACGCGGGGTCACCGTAAGGGTAGGTACCCAAGGGTGCTGCGTAAGGGTGGTATCCTATAGAACCGGCCATTCCCGTGGTGTGATCATAGGGAGAACTCTGTGGGGGGGAAACATACATTTTTGTCAAAACAATAAAAAATAATGATGTCATCATTAAAAATAATAATAAGAGTTACACTAAAAACCACCTGGTTCACATAAACATGGAGACACACACACACACTCAGACACGGGTGTGCGTAACACATGCGTGCGCGCGCGCACACAATAATACAGCTGGCTCAATTCCAGCAGGTCAAGTTTGAAGTTCGATTGGATTTTTTTTAAATGTAAATCTTTTTTTTTTTTTTTTTGCTGCAGGATTTAAGTGTTTTTGAATCTCATTATTAAAATGCAAAAAAGCAAAATCTCAATATATATTTTGCATAATCCTCCCATCATTGTTTTATTCTTTTCTTGGCCCTTATTTAAAAAAAAAACAACAACACATCTTTGTCCTAATTAAGGCCTTTAAAGCCAGAATAAATTGTTGTTTTTAGTTTAGTTTGGCAAAAAAAAAAAAAAATGCATTCATGTCATTTTGTGTATTTGTGTTTCAGGGTGAAACTTTCCCACCTGGTCCATAAGGTTATTCTATAAAACATGAGGGACACGAGCGGCGCTTTGCTGACTGTCATCAACCTGCAGACTTCGGCTAAATATGTACTTTTCCTAATAAAATATAATTTACACAACACGAATAATGACACAGTCTGTTTTAAAGGCCGTGTTTTGCTTTTGGACATGTCTCCTGGACCTTCCCATGACCTGACCCAAGCCCTCCTCCGTCTGAAACAGAGACCCGACGCTTTGTAGTTTGAGTCTAATTAGATTTATGGACGTACTCACCACGTAGGAGGTGAAAGTGGCCGCTGCCGCCGCGTCCGCGCTGTACGGTAAGTGGGAGTTGTAGCCCGGCGAGGCGCTGGTGAACGCGGTAGATCCGGCGTAGGGCGCAAACGCAGATCCCGAAGAGGATCTCCCAAGTTCCTCCGTCCTGGGTCCCGAGATGACGCTCGTGCTGTACGCGGGGCAGGAATACAGGGCCAGAGAGGCGGACGGCTGGTACAAGTAGCCCTGAGGATACGCCATGCTGGAGCCCGGAGAGCCTGAGCCACTTAACTTGCGCACTTTTCCTCCCCCTTGTTTTATTTTCTCACGCGCTGCTGTCGGAGCGCATAGAGCCGCGCGGCTGCAGACCCGCTGTCTGTCCCTTCTTGTATAAAAAAAAAAACAAAACAACTAAAGTTGAAATAAAAAGGAAGGAAAAAAGAAGCTTGAGGATTTGGTGGATTGGTTTAGTCGCAGCCACTCTCTCCGTCGGAGGTTCTCTCTCTCTCTCTCTCTGCTGCTGCTGCTGCTCCCCTATCTGAGTTGCACCGTCGCTCTCATGCCTGAGCAGAAGTTTTATTTTATTTTTTTTACCCGTCGGACGGGGGCTTTGCTTGGGAAAATGTCCTGCCAAGATGCTAAGTTGGAAATTGAGGATCCTGACGCTTTCTACGCTGCAGAGCACGCTCCTCCTCTCGGGGTGTAGTCACCAAAGGGAAAGGCAAAAAGCTTATGCTGGGTAACCACAACCCTACCCAAACCCTCTCTCTCTCTCTCCCTCCCTCTCTCTCCCGTCCTCACCCCTCCCTTCTCTCGCGTTAACTAACAAGCCTTCTCTATTTCTCTATTTTTTCTCCCTTTAACAAGGCTCGTTGCAGTAAGCCTCAAGTGCGCCTGGCAGCCCCCCCCCCCCCCCCCCCCCCTTTTGGACGGCGACGTCATGCGCGTCTATCAACTCCCAACTTTCCCCCCTTTTTTTCCCCTTCCAAATGCGAAGTCCTCACTTTCACACTTGATCAATAACAAATCGGCTGTTGTGTGCGGGGGATGTGAGCGCTCGAGGTACCGGCAGGAATCAGGAAGGCGCTCCAGCGCTGCGGCGCGCTGCTTCTTTGTGCGTAAAGAAAAGAAGAAAACTCTTCTTTTTCTTTTTTACACGAGACGAACAGACAGATGCTGTTCGATCTCCGCGCGTTGTGTTAAACGGGGGGGGGGGGGGGGGGGGGGGTTCTAATGGATTACCGCAAATGTGCGCGTCGACTTTCAAAAACCGCCAGCTGATGATGAAAATAAAGTGACGCAAACTGCGCTGACCGAGCCGCTCCTTTAGGATCTCTGCTGGTTAACTAACTTTTATTTATTGTATTATTTTATTATCTGTGTGTTCTAATTTTTTTGAATGTCTATTGGCGTTCTCTTCGTTTTTTGTTTTTTTTTGTTTTGTTTTGTTTTGCAGTGGCTCCTGGAATAAACCAGTCACATATAACGCTCTCATAGTCCTAAACCCTGAAGCCAGGGCAGATTAGCGCCAACTACATGAAATCCGCCTGGACTAGAGGCTGTAATCTCATTGGATCACAGCGGACAGATTTATATTCTGAAGTGTCTGATGGCATTAAATGAAACCCGCCATGTTTTATTTATTATAAACACACTTTATTTCATTTATTTGCCCTAATTTATCATCATCATCATCATTATGATGTAAATTATTAAATCTAACAAAATACAATCGGCCTTATTTTTTATTTAAACCGTGTATTAATAAGCATTGATCGCCAGTGAAAAGCCGTTTCCATGATGATTGACTCTGCAGTTCAAGTACCAGATAAGCCGAAAGGGATCGCTGTAGGCGCTGCTAAAGAGCGCGCGCGTGTGTGTGCGCGCGCTCCGTCACGTGCTTCTTTACGCTCCTCCAGAGAATGATGACGCCGGTACAGTGCGAGCACACTCAGACTTTAGACAAGAGAGCCAGAAAGAGGAGGTGAGGAGGGAAGGGGGGGGGGGGGGGGGGGGGGGGGGGGGGGGGGGGGGGGGGGGGTGGATGCACAAAGCGGCCCTACAATATATCCTAATCAGATGAAAGTGATACCATGAGACCCGTTTCACAGCTTCCTGTTTACACTGTCAGCTAATTATTGGGAGTTTTTAATCATAAGGCTGAAGGAGTTTGTGCTGAACTTTTTGAATCTTTGTGTCAAATATTCTCAAAGAAACCATATTCGTTATTCTAATAGTGAGTTTTTAAAGATAAGCGATGGGGTTTGGAGGTGCGTGTGCGTCATGTGTCCTCCCATAATGCGTTTTGTCTCTGAGTCGCTGTCTGAAGTAGGAGGAGGACCCATAATCTGAGATGACGGAGCCTTTAATAGGAGCAGGGTTATGGCAACTGCTCCCGCCTCTCAGCGCCGCGCCGCCTCAGGAGGAGGTGGAGGTAAGGACAGCTTCTGCTCGTTTTCGGGGAAATATGTTTTTAGATTCTGTAAAAAAAAAGAAAAAAGAAAAAAGAGGATCGCTAAAAACTGGCTCGGTTTTATTCTTTTTTTTCTGCGCGCTATCGCTTCCCTTTTTTTCCCTTCTCCCCCTTAAAACCTCGGTTTTTGACGCATGAAAACGGCTTTAAGAAGAAGTGAATGAAAGATGATGCACGCCACTTAAAATGCCTGAGGGAGCAAGCGTAATCTAAATTGGATATAGAGGCTATTATTACACAACATTATGCGTTGTGGCGCACTAATTGCGCGGCTGGATGAGTTAAACAGTCGGTTAATGTGGAGTGGCGGACAGGTTTCTGGAGCGCACAAGGTCAGCTGCGCTGCTCCCCAAGCCTTTAGTGGTGTACAGAAAAATGCTGCAAGTATTCATGGGATTTTTTTTAAACCATTCTAAATCTGTGTCCTAAACCGATTAGTTGACACCAATTTTTCTTTGATGTATTAGCTGAGGGGCTTTTGCCACTTGGAAGCCAATTGAAATTCAAAACAGTTTTCGCTCCAAATGCTTTGGGGAGATCTGCTGCAAATAATGGATGTAATTTATTTTTGACCTTGCTTCTTTTTTTCTCTCTCTCTCCCAAGGATTATTAAATGATTAAACGTATATGTGCGCCACGCCACTTGATTAAACAACAGTAATGGAGCAAAAGGTTCGCTGTTTTTACTCCAAATTATTAGTTATTTTTCTTTTTTTCTGTACTTTTACTGCTTTTTAACAATCTCATTTTGTTTTTTATTTAATAAAATGTATTTTTGTGACACTTTAAGACATTCTTAATTTAAAAAAAAAAATAACAGACTGTCTTTGTTTTTATTCCATTCAGGTTGGGGAGGTTTTCTGGAAGCAGCACCTTCAAACACTCCAGAGCAGTTTGACATTTATTCTAATAATTTCCAGTTATAACACCTCATCAATTTTCTATTATGTTGCTATTTTTCTACTTGAAAAATGCTGTAAATATCGCATATTTTTGTAAATATTGGCGCTATAGCTCATGCATACTTCCAATTTGACAACTTACTGTATGTTAAAAAAAAAAACTAGACAGTGAACTGATTTGACTTTCAGGGGCAGACATTTGTTTACTGATCTCTTTTCTATGCGTGTCATCTCTTTTTTTCTTTTATTGACTTGAATGAAGATGTATGAATTGAGAATGTGTGTGTTTTGTCCTGATGGGGTTTGTCCTCAGTCCACACACACACACTTGCTCATGATCCCCGCAAGGCTGAACGGCAGACCTCTGGATTGGCTAAGTGATGAAATGATGACCCCATTATGAGAAGCGATTCCAAAATGAGAGGTATCAGACAAAGATTGCAGCTCTCTCTCGCTGCCACGCCGTCCTCCCGCAGCGCAGATGATGATTGATTCGCTCGAGACGGATCGCAGGAAGCACCCATTGATTTTTCTGTGTTTTATTAAAAATATTTATTTACGCCTGTATCCATATCCAGGCTCACCCCATACCTTGCCTTCCATACAGGCGAAGGTAGAAACGGGATAATTCTCACTTCTCCGTGACAAGACGGATGACCCGAAGCATTACTTCAGACCTGAGTCAATAGACTCGGTGAGTAAATGAATATTGATTGAAAATAATGACGCCTGAGTGTGAGTATGAGCTCTTTCAGCGACCCTCCTCCAGACTCCACTGTCAGCAGGCCTTAAGCCTCCAATTACAGCTGGGATGGATGAAACACGCCTCGCGTTCACAACATTTATCTCTTCTTTTTCTTGCATCATTGTCATCTAAATAGTCCTACAACAAAACAAAGTGTCTTGAATGTGCAATATGGTAATAATCCCATTCTACGTTAAAGCTCCGGAGGTATGTAGGAGGCCTTCACAAAAGGTAAAGTGATACTACGTACAAATCAGATGACTGCCAGAATGCTAAAACCACAGTGTGGGAGCAGTGTCCTAGATATTTGCACTGACTTAATCCAATTGGAATAGTATGAGTGAGTTGCAGGGGCTCCCAGGTCTGTTCCATGCTTATGTATGTGATGCATAATAGAAGTTGACGAGGTTGGTGATAGATCACAGCCCAGGTAATGTAAACACATTAATCCCTCAGGGTTCATGTGCATGTTCTTTCTCTCTTTTTCCCCTCTTCTATCAGCCTCTCCCTCTCGGAGACCCCCGCCACCACCGCCGCTGCTCCCCAGTGCTCATCATCTTCCCTAAATGCGTTACTGGAGCACAAACCAGAAGCAGCCTTAATCTGTCAACATGCCCTTTAATTGGAAGGAGAAAACAACACGTGCTTCTGGTTGTGCCATTCCTAAGTGCACATGCCAAAGAAATACAGAGCTCACGGAAGAAGTGATCCCGGGAGAGCGGGGCATAATTAAAAGTATCTTTTAATAGGCTTGTAATGCTGAGCCTGACTCTTGTTGCCTTAAGTAGAGAGCAAAATCTGTGGCTGGAGACGGACATGCTAGGGGGCTTCTGCTGAGGGAGCCTGTAAGTGATACGCCGCCTCGCCGTCATCAGACATGCAGTCTCCGCCTGAGTCACCACGCCGAGGACAACAGCCACTTTCCACTGCCGCCACAGACACCTCAGCTCACCAGCTCCCATGTTCTTTTGTTCTCCGAACGAGAGATTCTCCAACAGCTCCTTCCCCCGTACCGCCACTTTGCCAAGTTGTGTTCCACCTCCAAACTCTCAGCGCCGGTGGGGAGTGAGAACTGGGATTAAGGGGTTGATTTTGGGCCTGCTACACTGTAATCAAACGAGACTGCTTAGGGGAGAGGAGAAGGAGGAGGTGGATATTATGTTCTGTCGTGCATTCCACTGCAGCATTGTTGCTTTTTTGTTTTTGTCAGGGCAGGCTTTGATGCTGTATCCCCTTACCTTTGTAGTCCCAGTAGCCATGTTTCATAAACACAGAATAGGAAACATCCTCTGCATTAGAAATTTAGATTGTTGCTTTCCCCCCCCCTCCGCCACTTTACATTCTGCACGTGCCCGGTCACATTCTCCATCTCCCGGTGCAGAAGCATTAAGTTTCCTATCCCATGCCTCTGGTACATTTAAGCGTCTCACAATCAGCCCCTGTTATTCAGAGTGTCATGTATAATCTGGGGCAACAACAATGCCAGAAAGGCGTTCTTCTCCTCCACTGTGGTCGTCCGCAGCCTGAATTTTTTTTTTGTTTTGTTTCGAGACAGCTGCATTTGCAAAATGCTTTTTTTTTTCTTCTTGAAACTGAGAAGTTGGCAGAAGTTCATTTTCGACTTGTGGGTGCAGTGTTAATACTCATTCTATAGAGCACCCCTTCTGTTATCGCACAGCTGGGAATTGTCAGGCCTGCCACTGTCTTTGTAGTTAACTGTAAATCTCGACGGGATTGAGTGTAATGTATTTCTAAATCTCTCCTAACTCATTAAAAGCCAAAGTGTTCAGTTCTACTCCTCTTTTTTGTGTGTGTGTCTCACAGCAGTTTTAGCGATTCCCTGTATTCTCGTGAGAGTGCTTTCACACATGATTTAATATTTAAATGTCAAACCATGATGTGAATCATTTCAAAAATAATTAAATTACTCTCCATACGAGCGTGGTTTTTATCAGACAAAGTACAGAACCTCAGCTTCCTCTTCCTCCTGCTCTGAGAGAGTATCCGTTTTGTCCAACATCTGACACACTGCCCTGGGTGATTGAGCCAGACGTGGAAATCCAAAGCGGAGATGCTCCCCTTAATGCCTGACACCTGGTGCAGATTTGGAAGGGATTGCGCTACAGGTACTGCTTTACCTCTTCTCCGATCCCAGAAAGTCCCTGAGGTATTTCCTTTTCTGTCCAAGGCTGTGTTTGTTTCTGCTTTGCTTTGCCACCCAACTCTCCTGCTTGTGTGAGTCACCCCTGTGTTGGGATTAAGGTGTCGAAATAAGAGTCCTATCATCTTTTTAATACGGGCTATCCTCATTTGTTCTTTTATTTTTGGGGGGCCTCAAAACATTTAAGTAGGATTAAAATCTCTTTTGGTGGATTTCAGGTTTACATGGGAATTTAACTTCAGTTAGTAGTTGGACAGAATCTATTTATGATGAAAAGCAATTTGCTAACACTCATCAGTAGAATCAAAAAAGTTCAATATGTCGTATATTAAATAAGTCCAAGTTCAGCCAAGCAATAAATTAACTTTGACTGATATAAAGACACCTCCAGTGCTAACATCATTACTTGTCCTTTCCTGTTGTTTACACTTCCTCCTGCCCCAGCGACACCCTCTGTCAGGATGTGCTTTACAACTGGATATGTTGCTCGGCGGTGCTTCTGCTCACCTTACAGCTCGGAGTCACATCTGCAGGCTGTACTGGGACAGAATGGCCAGCCAACATAAACGGAGAAAGGACATCAAAGCCCGGCAACCTGGGCTGAACCAGCTGACTGCAACGCACTGCTGTGTCACCTGACCCGGGATATTTAAGATATGGAAAATGGCTCAGTAGCAGAGTTTAAAGTGAAGTTGGCATTCTCAGTAGATTGTTGTTTGTTTCACGGAGAGAGAGCAAAGCAGAAATCCTAAGGTTTTCTTTGCAATATTACCATATGATCGTGGATAAATAATAAAATAAAAGGATGAATTGTCAAATGCAAATTTTCTTTATATATTAGGTATATTTTGCATCAGTGAAACACACTGTGAGCTTTTCAGGCGTACTGTTTATGTTGACACACGCAACTCTCCTTCCTGATGCAAATCCAATCTAAACATTAAGTGGAGGTAAGGCAAGCGTGGCCCATAAAGGCTGGGAGCTCCAAACACTTTGAACAGACAACTATCACTAATCACTCCCAGAGCAGTGCGGCGTGTAATTACTCCGCCAAACGTTTGCCTTTCACAGCTTAGCACTGGGAGCCCTGACCCTGCGCTTCCCCGTCTTTCCTCACCACTGTGCATGTGGACGGGCTGCGCCCCCTCTACACCCTCACCCAACCTTCCCCCCCCCCCCTTTTTCTTTTTTTACCAAAGGGGAAGGCAAGCTGAGCTCCCTCTCTGTATTTCGAGGGAGAGTGGAGGAGGAAGGAGAAAGACGGGGAGGGAGAGGGCTGAGGTTGGTGCTTCCGGCTTTGTGGGAGCCCGTTTAAATGGGCTTTGAAACCCTAGCCATCCGGAGATCAGAAATAGCCTTATTGACTGCATGGGCCCAAAAGTGACTGAGCACACAGTGTTCTGAGAGTTCACCCTTAGTCGCTCCGAACAGCAAGGGGGGGTAGGCGTGCATGGCCCTCTACCAGGTCTCAGGACATTAATTTTACATCAGCAGAAAAATAATATTTGTCTATCTATTTTAGGCCACATTTTGCCTTTTGTGGCGTTGCATAATTTCTTTGTCTTCTTGCAGACACCCTTCTGCCGCTCACCTCTCCCTCCGTCTTATTTATTGATATTAGCGACGCGGCTGTCACTCCGCGGTGTGATCTGTCCTCTCTCTGGGTGAATGCTGATAAGATGACACAATGCAAATATGAAGCATGAGGGAGCCGCCTTGGCAAGCAGGTAGTGTGTGTGCAGGGACTGGCATCCCATAATGACTATTAGCTGGATTTCACAGCCTGCTTCTGATCTCCTGCAATGACAGGGGCCTTTATAGGAGGATGTGAACCACTGCCCCTCCTTATGACACCCCCACCACACACATGCATGTTAATGCATGCACCCAGATGCACAAACACAATGGAGAGCAGTATGTCTGACTTTACCTAATATATCAGGATGGTTAATGCCACCTGAGTACAGTTTCTGTAAGAACAATTTGATTTTTTTAAACCCTTAATAACTAGCTCATAATTTTGATCATGTTTATAAGAAATTCTTGTCTTGATCTTACTATACCATCATATTATCATACAAGTCACCCTCCGCTGTACGAGTTCATTTAGACTTGCAGTCAGTCTCTCGGTTGCTGCGTGATCTTGTAAAGGTTTTTCAGAGAGCCTCGTTTTATCACTGATGTAGTAATTTCACTTCATCAGTCAGTTGTGACTAAAAATACATCAGGGATTAGCTTCATGGCCAGACTATCTCGCTCCGCTTTGATAACATAATGGGGGTCTGGTTGCTCGTGGTTACAATCATCTGATATGTGGGTTCATAACATTCAAAAGTGCACTTACAATACTAGAGGCTTTTTGAAAAAGAATAATAGAGTGTGATCTTTTTTAAACTCTCATGAAAATTATGTGTCTCCCTTTTAATTCCTTTGTGCCAGCATTTTGCAAAGATGAAAACAGCACCCCCCGCCCCACCACCCACCCACCCCTCCCGACTCCTTCCCCTCTCCGGTTTCTATTCTACACAAATTAGCTATGGTCCTGGAGGGCAAAATGACAAGAGGTTACTGGAAGACTATGTGTTTAATTAATTGAAAAATGCTTAAATTGCTTTTACAGTTGTTATGCGGAGTGAAAAAAGGGAATCCGTGTTGCCAGTACTCACCCATAATTAGCACCCACGGGAATTAAATATTTAGCATTAGCTGTGTTGCGGCACTTAGGACACAAATTTCTATTTTAACTGTGAAGGCGAGCCTGTCTTAAGTGCACGAGTCTGTGTGGACAGCTGTGCAAAGGGGAACGGCGCAGGATATTTCAGAGAAACACCCCAGTGGCATTCCGGGTCCTTCCACATCACATGTGTAAGAGATATGGCAGTTGTATTCCCAGGGGTTAGACATTACTCAGAGTATTTAGTTTTCTAATTAGGCTGAGGGCCTTCGTCCATGCCCACCACCACCAGGAGAGCAAAATGAGAATTTCCTTTCAGAACTGTCAAAACTCTCCGTCTGAGACACACAGAGAAAAAGAGCAACGTAAATAGGGAGAGGGAAGGAGAAGGCGTGTGTGAACATTTGTGAAAGAGAGCTACGCGCACAGCTGAGGGAGAAATAAAAGATCCGGAGGAAAAAAAAAAGCCTTTGTTTATTCCAACTTTAATTACACATTGCCTTTAATGACTCCGCTGGTGTGTTTGAGGCTGCCGAGGGAGAAGCTGTGGAGCCTTAATGATCTGTAGAAGTGGATGTCAGCCGAGCCGTTGGAGACCTAAAGCCCATTTTTAAAAGTCCCTTTTGGTTTGGGCCTAGAGGCGACAGCACAAATGGAGTTCATGCTAAGCTGCACCAGACTAGACTTGGGGACTACTTCAGCGTCTGGTCAGCTGGTTGCACACATTTGGAGGCATCAGCAGCTGACCTCAGCAACTGTTAGACACGTCGGTGTGCATCAGGTTACACACTAATGAGATGTAAGGATGCTCGATATTGGCTTTTTCACCGATATCCAGTATCCTATATTGTCTAACTCTTAATTTCCGATACCGATATAAACCGATACCGATATAAGCGGGGGAGCCCTCATTAAAAAAACAAACACAGTATTTAATGCAAGGTGTGCCAAATAAATAAAAAATATCTCAAAAACTAAACATCAGATTTGTTATATTTTGACATTTTGGGAGAGAGGAGAAGCAGCCGAACAGTTTGATGTATAACATGTGCGCGGTATGTAAAGGTCATGTGTGTCGTCATTACAAAAACTGATACCGATATTTACCGATATCGCCGATATCGGCGGATATTATCGAAAAACCGATACCGATACCAACTTTTAAAGACTTTGATCTCTTTGCACCTTGGAATTTAGATGTTACACTTAGTGCAATAAGATGAAATAACACTATTTAAAATGTAGAGTCAGGAGTACTGACTATGACCAGTTTGAAATGTAAGATATAGTATAACCCTTAACTATATCATTGATCAACCAATCAGCAAATTGCCTGTGGCCCACCACAGAATGAAGCAATCACTGAGACTTAGATCTTGCCCTGGTAAATATGGATTAGCATGTTCAAGAAAAATAGAGGAAACTGCACTGAGTCACTGAATCATGTTCAATTAACACGACAGCGCTTGTAACCCTCTGAGAAGCCGTCTTATTTGTTTTGACACACAGCACTCTGAAAATTCAACCACCCCGGCTTCGGCGCGCAACGTTAAAACCCCTTGTTCTGTAAAACAAATTCTGTGGATTATTCAAAGCTTTGAGAATTAGGATGGAAAAATCCATGCGTAAAATTACCGTCCATTCAACTTCAGGCAATATTTTCCTCTAGAGGCAAATATGTTAATTGGGCTTCCTAAAGTAGCTCAATCCCCAGGTTATTTAATTTCCCCCAAAGCATTAGCTGTGGCGAATTTAGAGGGAATATAGTTGTATAACTCTTCAAACCGGCAAAATCGTCATCAAGGGAGGAGAATTCAGGATTCCTTAAATGGAAGCTCTTTTTTCTAAATATACTGCCAAAATATCAACGGTTTTGCAGATGAAACTAAAATAAGCCTGATCTAGAGAGTCATTGTCTTGGTGACTGTCATGTCATCTAATTGCTTCTGTCTGCTTTTCCCAGAGGCTGCGTGCAGCTCTGTCACGAGCCCTTAGTGCTCCGGCAGCCTGGACAAAAAAAAAAAAAAAAGACGTCCTGGCAGAGTCTCAGGGTGGATGCATCGCCCACGCACACTGCCCTCGCCAGCTCCCAGAAGCCTTTGTGGTGAACCACTGACCGTGCTGTTCCCTATTTTCCTCCAGCCCAGCAAATAATGTGTCAGAAAAAGATTATTGATAGCCTATAAAAGAGGAGCCAAAATGTTGTTGCCTCTGCGGTCCAACTTTAAACAACAATACAAGTGCTAAACCATCAGTTTGAAGGCTGCGCTGCCCCTGAAAGAGCGCAGCGTTTATTTTTCTCATTGTTGCTCAGTTTTGATAAGATGAGCTACAACTGGAACATGAACAGCCTACAATAGCTGCTGTTTATTTCAAATTGTGCAGCGTATTTCTTCACGTTTGAAAACCTTGTAGCCCCCTTGTTCTGATCCGTTTCTAAAGAAGAATAAAATAAAACTCGAAGGGAACATTTACATTTTTTTTTTTTTTTTTGCTCTGTTGAGTCGTTTTTATTTACCAGACAGAGGAAAAGCTGTTGCTCATCTGGCCTAAATGTGGGTGATTCTCCGACACATGAGAGAAGGAATGTTTACAGAATTAATGGCCCACTTCATCCTCCACACAGCAGCTGCCCGTTGCACTTAGCTGATTGAGACTGCAGGCCCTTTCTTCAGGATGAAGCAGCTTTATATGTGGTTTTTTTGTTTCACTTTTAACGGGTTGTTTTGCATCATTTGCTGCAAACATAAGAAAGGGTTCATAATGCTTTCAAATCATAAATAGATATCATTAACTTCAAATGAAATCAATGATTGTGTTATATTAGGCATCACAAATAACTTTAGAAGGATTCACATCAGGTGGGAGAACAATATACTGAGATTTACAAAGATTTGGGCCCCCTTGGTTCACACTGTGGAAGGTAAAATTTAAATATTCTTCGTTTTTTTTATTTGAGGTGAAATCAAGTTGATCTGGAATGCAGGGAAGTCCGTTTATTTAAGAATTTTAAAATAAAAATCATGTCCTAGTAAATCAGAAGACATGCTGCTGCTCTATTCAGATAGAAATACAACATATGATGAGATGGATGGAAGAGTCAGAATTAGAAAACATTTCATTTACCTTTTGATTCTGGGCCAAAAAGTTCTAGAATTAACTTTTTAAAAAATAGACACAATGTTCTTTTGTGCTTTTTTTTTTTTTTTTTTGTAAATAACTTCTGTGGACTGTGAAAGTCTGGATAGAATTTTGTCTGAAACATTTTTATGAAAACAAAAAGACATTTTCTTGGAAGGGATCACAAAAACATAAAAAAACAAGCTGAATCAAAAGCACAAAATCTTGTATGCAATCCCCACATTATTTGCATATATGTTTGTATTTAGTGAAGCACATCATGAAGTGCAAACGTTTTTTACATGACCTCTAAGTACACTCTAAAAAGTAAAACCATCATTTACTTAAATATTTTGGTGTAACATTTTTACACTCAAGAATTTTGAGTGGATTGGAGACAATTATATTGATAAAGTTGGCTTTTACTTAATATAATTGTCTCCAATCTACTCAAAATTCTTAAGTGTAAAATGTTACACCAAAAAATTTAAGTAAATGATGGTTTTATTTTTTAGAGTGTAGTAGGTAAGGTAAGTAGAATGTGGTATACGTTTTTCAAGGCAAGTGACTACACATGTGCAAAGTCGCAATATATTAAGTTCACATAACTATTATGTGTTGACAGAATTAATTTTTTTTAGTTTTAACCAAAATAGCATCATAATGTAAAAACGTGATTATATAAGTTCAAACAACTGTTCTTTAAGTCAGCTAAACTTATAAATTTAATTCAAATTTCATTACAAAAGCATGTTGAGTCAGCTTAATTTAAGTTTCAATTATTGGTTTTCTTAAGTAATTAGAACTTAACAATTAAAGTTTAAACAACAAAATATCATAATGTAAAAACTTGATTATATAAGTTCAAACAACTGTTCTTTAAGTCAGCTAAACTTAAAATTTTAATTCAAAGTTTGTTACAAAAGCATGTTGAGTCAGCTTAATTTAAGTTGCAATTATTGGTTTTCTTAAGTAATTAGGACATAAAGTGATAATATGCAGTTTTGCTTGTTTTGGGCGCCCTCTAGTGTCCGTTTTAAATTACTGCATTAAAAGTTAGCATATTGTTTCAGCTTCTAAACGCCTAAATCTAACAGTTGAAATGTCTCCTCAGCCTTCATAGTTTTCTACAGGAGCGGTTATTTACTCCTTCAAAGAAATCAGCTGTGTTCAAGCAGGGAGAGATGGAAAAAAATCAGGAATCATGAGCTAAAAACACTCCAGCGCTAGCATAACAGCTAGCCACTTTGGGTTAGCCTAGCCCTCGTGAGACACGTGACTTCCTGGGTACCGTGACGGCGATGGAGATTGTGCAATCGTGGTATTCCGGATCTAACCACCAGATGGGGCTAAGTGACTTCTCATTAACTCTGTAAAGGGTCATATTAGCACAGACTGGCTCAAGGAAAAGATTTAAAAATATGAAAAAGTTGCATATTATCACTTTAACAAATAAAGTTTAACCAACATAATGTCATGATGTTAAAACTTGAATACATAAGTTCAAACAACTCTTCTTCGAGTCAGCTAAACTTAAAATTTTTGAGTAGAACTTACTTGCAAAAACATGCTGAGTCAACTTACTTTAAGCTGTAAACATTGGTTTTCTTAAGTATTTAGAACTTCACATTTAAAGTTGACAAAACTTAACTCAGTCAAAGCAAAAAGTAGACTAGACTGAGTTTAGTTGTGTCAACACATTTTTTTTACAGTGTGAGCTGAACATCAGTGAAAACATAGATGTTCAAAGTGTATTACAGCTTGGCCGTTGGATGTTCTGGTCAGACGTTTGGTATTTTAGTCCCTTTATCTGACTGAAGCATGGCCTGAGTTGAACAAGATTAAAAATGAATAAATGAAAGAATAGGAACAGAAAATTACATTTAAAAAGTGTTGGATTATTTAAATAAAATGTTAAACATCCCTACCTTAATGCATTATCTTTACATAATATGTAACATTAAACTAAAGTAGTAAAAAAGGAATGCTAAGAGGGAACGTTTCCATTGCTTGTTATGGTAGAGTCACAGAATCAATCTTTGTTTTTTGTTGTTTTTTTGCATAAAGATAATTCTTCTTGCAAGGCCTGAAAGACTCTCAGCTATTATCCGTCTCTAAGCTGTAATACTGCTAATGAGCGTGTTGACCAAACCTTTGCTTTTTTCTCATATTAATCAATTTACTTTTAAGAATCAAGTCATCTGTTATTTGATTACCGGCTGTATTTGCCCACGCGTTCTCTGACCCTTACATACAATCATGGTTTCACTGTGTCTAAGAGCTGTAGGTTAAACACAAGACACCATTGGACAAGACAAAAAAAAAAAATCAACTCTTCTTTTAGATGTTCCTCAGACAAAGATGAAGTTTTATTTCATGGTTAAATATGACTTCAAACTGCAAAGTACAGGTGTTATATTCTCAGTTAAATCCAGATGTCAGTAACTCATACAAAGCCAGACGTAAGCAGGGTATCATCATGTATAATAGGAATAATGGCCCTTTGATTTTTGGTTTTCTTATTGGAACACCTGTCACTTTTTGGCAAGGGCACACCGCGGCACCAGGTCTTCTTTGGTAGCACTGGGGGGGGGGGTTTGTGTGGGTGTATGAGAGTGGAAGATGAAACGGCAGCCGAGGAGGCAGTGATCACACAGACAGAGGGGGTGAGTGACAGACAATACCTGCTGTAAAATTCCCTCACATCTCCCTTATCTGTATTCATAGATCTCGCCTTCCACGTACTGCAAACTGTAGCCCACACCAGCGGGCTCTTCCAGCGCACCGCCCCGCTTAGTTTGACTCCTGCAACTCACTACACAGACCCCCTTTTCTTTCTTTCTCTAAAATATTTGCCATCATTTATTCTTTGTCTAAATTATGTCTGTGATCACTTGGTGATAGATTGTTCCCGTCTCCTCTAATCCCACCTTGTTATTTTCCTTCAAATGTGGGGCGACCCTTTTAAAGAGGAGCTTCTTTTGAGCATAACACTTTGATTATCCATCTGTGAGTCCCGTGCATCGTCCGTTATTTCTAATATTCCCCCTGAATTTTTGTCTATTTTCCTACTTTGTTTGTACTCGGTGAAAGTCCATCAGAGGGGGTTTTCTCAGACCCATTATCAGCGCTATCAGAGCCCGTGTTTTTGTGCTGTTGCGCCCCCCCCCCCGCCTCGATGACTGACTCCAGGCCTAAAACTTCCTGAAACCTAAGCCACGTTTCAAGAAGAAACACGCACACTCCAAGGACACCACAACACAGCGGCTGCTCAAACCGGATTAGGTTTGTTGTGTCAGATCTGGGTTTCGGGTTTGACTTGAGTAATGTGTCGTTTAATTTCTGCGGGAATTGTTTTGACAAAACGAGTTAGCGTAAAGTCGGAAATGTCGTCTAAAACAAAAAGGCTGTGTGTAGCGTGTATGATTTTGTTTGTTTGTTTGTTTGTTTTCTCTTCTGTTTTTTTCTTGTTCACGCTCATGTGAAGCATATGTCAGTCATCAGCGAAGTGTTACAGTGGAAGTGACATCAGAACCCTGGAGGGCCTGCACTGCGAGAGAGGCTTTTTGATATGATTCCTGAGAACAGAGACTTTAGCGAAAAGAAAGGAGCTCCTTCTGTCTCTGTTGTTAGGGGGGTGTGCGTGTGAAAAAAAAAAGTGCCTATACAAACAGTGCCGATGAACTGGAAGGTGCTCTGCCACACTTTGACTAGATCTTTAAGCTGTCAGCAAAGGCAAGTGCCATTATTGTGTTGCTAAATCACATATTTAGCCTGACAAGGGTAATTATTGTGACGTTAGCTCACCCAGATGGAGATATGTGTGTCAGCCGTGATTATAATTACAATCATTCTGTTACAGTGAAGCTGAATGGTGTTGTGTTCAGTTGACCTGCATGTTTAAAGCAATTCATCGCTTTGTTCCCACCTTTCCAAGCTGTGCCAGTGAGTGCACAATAACTGAGAAGAACAGATAACTTGTGGCGCTCTCTTTTTTTTTCCCTGACCACCCTGCAGCGAGCGGCTGGGGAGAGGCTGCAGATTGGTCGGCGCGTGGAGGAGAGCTGATCTTTATCCTGGCTTGTCTTTAGGCTGGAGGTGATGATGCCCACAGCAGCCAGAGATTGATGGCGGGGCCTAGACAAACGGCGAGAATGAGCTCTGGCCTTTGAAGTCGTCCACATGGAGGGAAATTGATATATCAGTTTAAGCCCTGGACCCTATTAAAGGAGCCCCCGTCAGGTTAATGTGATAGCCTCTCTGTTACCCTGAGACCCATTCAGGTCAGCCCTAATTCCTGTCCCCGCTCTCAGCAATCTCATTTTAGTTTCTCATCAGTGATGTTCTCCCTATCGGGGGCGCTCTGCTATAGGGAGTATATCACAGAGTCAAACACTGTGCCATCTCACTCCCAGAGTGATTTAAGCCTCCAGCTAATCACCAGCCAGAAATTCCCATGGTTCCTTGTACAGGCTGGACAGTCTTTAAAGTGGGCTCTATGGAGGGGCACACTTCCCCAGACAGCATTCTTGCATCCCTTCTTTCTCTCAGACTCTCCTTTTTTCTTTGCTCCCCTTCCTTCAAGTCTGTCCTCTCTGAGGTCTCAGCCAATGGGTCCCCACGGTCAGCCTAGCAAAGCAGGGGCCCCAGGTCTGCAGAGGTGAGCTCTGCGATCATTCATTTTTAATTGCATGCAGAACTACATTTACATTAAAAATGTAGAGCGGTGTCGTTTTAATTCAGACATGCTGTATTTATTATTAAACCTTTGTCTTGGGGGTCAGATCACACGGATTTATCTGTCCATCATATTCAGGTCGCAGTGCGCACTCCGGATGGCCAGACGATCCCCAGATTTGAAACATGCTTTTCATTCACTTTGATTTTCTTCTTCTGTCATAAGTCATCTGGCTTGTCTGAGTAAACTAGATCAAAAAGAACTGCCCCATCGCTGGATATGAACTTAAATAAATCTAAAAGCATAAAGATGAGTGGTCAAAAACATGCATTTGTCTCATTATGGTCCTGCAGATGGTTGAATTTGAACTCGTTTTCTAGTTTTAAGCTGAGAATATTTCAATTATGTTAACAATAAGGGTTAATCCCAGGGCCGGATCTAGCCAGCCCCACTAAGGGGGGCAGGTAGAATATCAGGGGGGGCGAGTCTGGACACGCTAAGAGTTTTTTGGTCATCACATCCCCCCAATCCCTTAAATGCATCAAAAACTACGCCATCATCATATCAGTTCCTCTATCCATAGATTTATTTTCATATTTGATCCCTACCCTCTGCATTTACCCGGGCTTGGGACCGGCACAAGTAGGACACTGACTGATGCCCTGTTGAGGCTGCATTTATCTGGTTATGTTTTGGGTTTTTTTTGTTCTTTTTTGTGTTTTTTGTTCTTTTTTGTGTTTTTTGTTCTTTTTTGTGTTTTTTGTTCTTTTTTGTTGTTTTTTGTTCTTTTTTGTGTTTTTGTTCTTTTTTGTGTTTTTTGTTCTTTTTTGTGTTTTTTGTTCTTTTTTGTGTTTTTTGTTGTTTTTTGTGTTTTTTGTTCTTTTTTGTGTTTTTGTTCTTTTTTGTGTTTTTGTTCTTTTTTGTGTTTTTGTTCTTTTTTGTGTTTTTGTTCTTTCTTGTGTTTTTTGTTCTTTTTGTGTTTTTTGTTCTTTCTTGTGTTTTTTGTTTTGTTTTTTGTTCTTTTTTGTGTTTTGATTTTTGTTCTTTATTCTGTTTTTTTTTCTTTTTTGTGTTTTGTTTTTTGTTCTTTATTCTGTTTTTTGTTCTTTTTTGTGTTTTGTTTTTTGTTCTTTATTCTGTTTTTTGTTCTTTTTTGTGTTTTTTGTTCTTTTTTGTGTTTTTTGTTTTGTTTTTTGTTCTTTTTTGTTTTTTGTTCTTTTTGTGTTTTTTGTTTTTTTGTTCTTTTTGTGTTTTTTGTTCTTTTTGTTTTTTTTGTTCTTTTTGTGTTTTTTGTTCTTTTGTGTTTTTTGTTCTTTTTGTGTTTTTTTGTTCTTTTTGTGTTTTTTGTTCTTTTTGTGTTTTTTGTTCTTTTTTGTTTTTTTGTTCTTTTGTGTTCTTTTGTTCTTTTTGTGTTTTTTTGTTCTTTTTGTGTTTTTTGTTCTTTTGGGTTTTTTGTTCTTTTTGTGTTTTTTGTTCTTTTTGTGTTTTTTTGTTCTTTTTGTGTTTTTTGTTCTTTTTTGTTTTTTTTGTTCTTTTGTGTTCTTTTGTTCTTTTTTGTGTTTTTTGTTTCTCTTTCTTTCTGTGTCATTCATCAGTCGCTACTTTGAATGAGGACAAATGGAAGAGAGCGCTCACTCTGACCATTTTTCACTGAAATATTTTTGAAATTTGTTATTTCTGCATGCAATTGCGTTTGGGGGGGCAGTCATGGAATTTGGGGGGCAATGCCCCCCCCTTGCCCATGCCTACATCCGGCCTCTGTTAATCCTAAATCACTCCTGTGGTATAAATACTGCATTTAGTCTGTTTTTCTACCTTTGCAGAGTAGCCAGAATTCCAAGCTTTCATGAATAAAAAAAAGAAGAAAAAAAGGTAGAAAACTCTCACCCATGAATTTGTTTATACCGGCGTCCTTTTAGATCTACGGGCCCATGCATATTTTGTCTCCTGTGAGTCGAGAGTGTTGAGATTAATCCCATGTTGTTCCTATTATTGGCCTCTCCTGAGACATTATGATTTGAATGACTGTCTGAGTGCCATCAGATCCATCAATTGGATTCAAAGAAATGTTATCCAGTACTCTCTCCAACCCAGCAGATGTTGAGGTTTTTGTAAGTCGAATTCCTTTATTATGTTAATACCACTGTTTTGTCACACGCACCATTTCCATTTGAGTAGGGTGGAAAAATCATCAGATGGATTTTGGCTTCCTCAATAAAAGATGTTTGACATTCAATGAGATGAGAAACATGAAAAACACATTTCAATGGCAAGTGGCAGATGACAATCACAACAAGATGGCCCTTTGAATGAGCAGGAGATCAGAATATAATTGCGGCACCGTGTTGTGATTTTAAGACATTGCCTTGTATAAATTTTGCATTGATTACGTTGTTTTGAAATGTACAGGATGCAAAGGCTTCGTCGCTTGTGACGACGCCAGCTTTACCTGCTTTCAGCGACACTTCTACTCGTGATAAAAGCTGAGAACAAACATGTGCACCATATGGACGTGCAGCTTTGAAGAGTTCCTCAGTTGTTC
This sequence comes from Callopanchax toddi, assembly GCA_006937965.1. Lineage (NCBI taxonomy): Eukaryota > Metazoa > Chordata > Actinopteri > Cyprinodontiformes > Nothobranchiidae > Callopanchax > Callopanchax toddi. The sequence continues at coordinate 2,533,082 of SSNR01000042.1, read as the reverse complement.
AACATTAACACACAATTACCTGTTCCCACACACACACGCTACCATATTTACACACCACCTATCAGATACACTCAAAGCTTCCTTTGAAATATTAGAAATAATCTTAAGCTAAATGATTTGTATTTATGTGTGATATATGTCGGTGTTTATGTCTCTGAGGTGACGAGGCTCGGCGTGAATGTGTATGTACGCGCACCGTCTCCCCGAATGTCTCCATATCTGGAAGTGAGTGCGCGCTAGTCGTGAGCTCAGAGGCACGGCGTGGGTCTGCATGAGGGAGCGTGGTGGCAGAGCGCTCCTCTGATAGGCCAGATCCAGGGTGCACTGAAGCCTTTCGCATATATATGGAATTTTTGAATATCTAAACCATTATTTAGCATCCAAATCAGTTCTGCTTGTCTGACTGATGGACAATTTCAGTGTGACCCCAGTCTTTTTGCATGTGACCTATACTGTCGGGATTCTTGCATATTGTTTGGATGTTCACATCGGCTCCTCTACCGTTTTTTTTCTCTTCTCTTTGATCCTTTTAGCATGCTCTTTGTGTCGGAATTCATGAAATATTCATACCTGGACTGTGGCTTTTCCATATCTTTATGTACAATTATTGGCAGCCGTCCTGTTATGTCGAGCCATCTTAATAGTAGGTATTGGGCTCGGTTAAGTGTGACTTCAGATTTTTTTGACAGTTAAGCCGGCCTGTGTTATGAATTGATAAGGTGAGGCATTATATTTGCAGATTGTGTACCGCGGTTGCCTTTGTAGCCTAGCATTAATATTGATAAACTCGAATAATGTCTCATCTATAAATGGATAAACATTAGTAGTGAAATAATATTATTTTTAGTAGTGGAATTAATACTCCAAGTCATCTGTATCTTGTTCACCTTCATCGTCACCTTAGCAGAGTCCTGATTTGACGTATGCTGGTTGTGTCGATAATGCTAACAGGGTTAATAGTATGTTCCTCTCCATCATGACTAGTGCTATTGGCAGCAGGAGTAATTGGACGGAGGATGTCATTATCACGCCCCCCGTGTGCAGCCAAGGATTTGCAGGACCGCGGAGGCCCGCGGTGTGGCCCCTGCCAAACTCGCTGATGTCCTTGGGAGTTTCACGTGTAAATACTGTCTTATTCTCCAAGCTTTTAATAAACGTTTCAGGAGGTTTATTAATGTGCAAATGGGAGAAAGCGCACCCCACCACCCCCACCCCCACCCCTTCCACTCCAGCACAGTGTGTGCACAGAGGCGCAGAGCTGTTTAAGGAGAAGAGATTCACAAATCAGCCGCCGTGGAGCTAAGCCTGTGGCTCTCTCCACCAGGGAGCCACTAGGAGTATTTAATTCTGGCTCTTCCCTTATTTTTTTCCCCCTCTATGCATCTATGGAAAAGACCTGCATGTGTGTGTGTGTGTGTGTGTGTGTAAGTGTCTATTTCCAGCCTCGTGTTTACTTATTTGTACCATTCTCATATAAAGTTCTCCAGGTGCCTCTTTAGCCAGTGAATAGCAGAGGATGCACAAGTGAAATAAAGATGCGAGAGACATCCCGATACTGGTATCGTGCACGGAGTTCCTGCACTCACAGGGGGCATACAAATGGGCAAATCTAAGGATAAAGGCTCCCAGGATCCAGCTATAGCCATATGAATGCAAATAGGATTAAAGTGCCAGCTTTAGAGGCTGATATACAATTCACAGCCCTCACAGGAGTCAGTCAGACTCCATCCACCATCCTGGAAAATGAGGATATGTTTATGAAGATGACTTCCTTAGCCCACACCAACCTAACACACCCCTCCCCTTCTTATTATACACACAAACACAAACCTTTTTCTCCCATTCCCTCTAAAAAGGACTGTGATTAACAGCTAGGTAGGCCCGTCTCATTAGTATTCACTGTCTCATCTTTCAGGTGTTTTTCAGTCGATATTAGTTTGATCTTTGTCTGGGGGATAAATGATTGGCTTGATGTTCTGTGCGTTTGTTTTTACAAACCCAACAGAGTGAACTACAAAGGGCTTTTCATTCAGGTTTAGACAGCACTCGCACTAGCTTTTTTTTTTTTATTTATACTTGGCGGATTTAACAAGCATTTAAACTGATTGATCTAAAAAAAAAAAAAAAAGAAAAAAAAGAAAAATGTGTTTCATGCTGCGGCTCGCTCTTTCTGTTTTACAAAGTAGTTAGTGAGTGCAGTCAGGGCCTCTGTGTCCATAACCTCTCGATGACTGTTGATCGCTGTAAATATTATTTGACATTTAGCTGCTGTTTTTCATGTCGCGGGGAAAAAATAACAAGGGGCATTCTGCTTCATATACTTTCATTTATTTGGTTCTCTTTGGAAACTAAGCCCGGTCTTTCTTTCTCTCTGCCGTGCTCTCCGTCTCTCTTACCCCCCCCCCCCTCCTTAAGCTCTTAGCAGGACTCTGTCAAAACCAAGATCTGCTTTATCTCCCCCCATGAAGTTAAGGAAGCTGGCGAAGCTGTAAATTTGGACGCCCTTCGTTAGAGGTGCTCCCTCGGCTGTAATTCATCTCAATCCTCAGTGGTCTTTAGCTCCCTTTCAGAGGCTGTAAAGTACTGCCTAACACTCAGTGGCAGTTGTAGGGGGGGGGGGGAGACGGGTGCACGGAGAGCCTGGGGGTTACCAGAGAGGGGCTCGTGTCGGAGGGGACAGTCTGGGGTCTGTGACACATCGGGGTCAGGTGACAGACACGCAGATGATATATGGATGGTCGTGTGACACAGTGCTAACAAGCGCAGGCTTTTACAGTGAGTCTCGTTTTTCCTCTCGGCCTGTTTCCTCTTCTTTTTCTCTCTCCCACTTTCACAATCTTTTTTTTCTTTCTTCCATATCTCCTTAAGTTTCATTCAACACACATGATGTTTTATCCTTTTTAGAGCTTTAGGAGTGGCATTCATCAAATGGAAAGGCTGAAAACAAAACGAACATTAGAGTAGTTATAGAAACGCTAGAGCAGGAAGACAGTTATGGAATAAAAGTATAATTAAAAATGTTGTTTATTTCTTGAAAATTTTAAATAATTGTATTAATAATAATAGTTTTGTCAGGAAAATAAACTATTGTGAACGTTTTAGGAAAAACAAGACTCTAATATTGATCTTAAAGCCACACTCTGGATTATTTCAGCAAGAGGGCAGTTTTTGAATCTAACGTCCAAAGGCTCCTCCTCAAAACATCTCGACACGCGCGTGCACACGGCGCATATACTGTACTTCGGGCATAAACTGTACAGCTCAATGTGTAGGGTTTAATCACTCACAGTTCACAATCTTATTCCAACACTACGAGGGTCTGATGAGCCCTCTCTGTCCCTGCTGCTTCTGATATTAGCTCTGTTAGCACCGAGCTGCTGCTGGACTCTGAAGCTGAACTTGACTCGGCCCTGGATGAACTTTCTGACCAAAATAAACGCGTAACCCTGTCAAGCCTTGCCATTCTGTGAGGTGAAAGGTTTAAAAATAAAAATAAATCCATCTTTAGCTGGAGAATGGGTAGGTTTTTAGTAGAAATGAGCTGTGAGGCTGAGACGGTAAACAGAGAAACACACGGAGCGTCCTGTACGACAGCGCCCCCTACTGGTACAGGTTTGGTCGATGCGTGTGCATGTTGAGAGAATGCAGACATTTGAATTTCATTGGCTGAAAAATGTCGGCGGCAAGAAAAAATGCAAAGGGGTCTCTAGGAGGAAGGAGGGTCTTCATCAGAATGACAGATGTTGTGGAACTCAACCCATAGATCATAGTTTAGACCTGAAATATCATTTAAAACATTTAGAAAACTTTGATACAGAGAAAAATGCTCCAGAGAGCTGCTTTAAATCGTATAGCATTGATGCTGTTTTAATATCATGAGGCATTACTTAAAAATCTAATGACATACATTTTGCACATTGTCATTATCAGATCATTTAATGTTTTATTAGAGCAGACATTTTAACCTGTTAACCAGCAAGTCCACCCTAAATCCCTAAATCTTATAGAAGAGTTGACTAACCCTAACTGGAAAAAACAAAAATCAAAATAAATGTATTTAAAACTTAGAATGTTTGACTTAAACGTTATTTATTAGGTAATTTTATGAACTATTATTACCCTAGTCAAATTTATTTTGCCATTATTATTAATTTACACTTTATTGAAACATTTGCACCATTAAAAAAGCAACAAAAAAAAAAGACAATTTTTATTGTTTATTTGTCTTGTTGTGATTGTCAAACGGTCAATTTTATATTCAGCTAAATCCTAAATGTGATTCTAAACATTTGCATAGCTCCAAAATGATGAAACTCTGAGCATCCTTGTTTTCACATACGGACCAGCTGGCCTTTGCCCGCAGGAGGCTGCTGTATGTTTTGAAACCGTAGCTATAAGCTAACTCACTTTAAGAGGAGGTAGAACGTCTTGTACGTGTGTAAGATCAGAGTGTGAACTTTGTGCAACTATGATCTCTATTTTTGTGGGCCGAGGATGAAGATCCAGTAAAACCCATGGTGGCTTGACGGCAGCCAGGCGTTATTTCGGGATGTTCCCCTGGAGAAGGAATTGAGCGGGCTGCATTCATGAGGGAGTTTGTTTAAGGACTCATCTGATGGAGAGTCGGGGAAACAGATGGGGGTAGTAAGCGTGTGTGTGTGTGTGTGTGTGTGAGCAGAGGGAGTTTAGAAATAGCACTTCGAGCTAGGTCCTTACGTCCCATCTATCCACCCAGCACCACCCACTCAGCCACCAGCCAGCAGAGCAGGAAGAGAGGCCTTCCTCCAGCCTACATTCCAGCTCAGATCTGATTGCAAGGCAAACACAGCATCTCTCCCCAAATCCCTCAGTAAACATTTTCTGAAGCTGGGGAAAATAGAAAGGCTGTGAAAGTCTAATGAGTTAATTATGGCAATATAGTCAGCTGATTAGAGCTCTGTTAAGCTAGAGAGGTTTTATATTACAGAAAGGTGTTCTTTTCTCTCCTAGGATACAATTTAGAGTTCTTTCAGGGCAGCTTATATGTTAATTTTAGTGAAATACATAGACAATAATATATTTAAAAGTCACTTGACATAATCATTTAGATACCTTATATTTAAATCTTCAAATTGTCTGGACGGATTCATGTTTTTAATTCACTGGCAACATCTACGTCAACATTTAAGAGTGCTGCTTTGGGTCAGAACCTAAAAATAGTCCGGTCCTCAGAAGCTGTGCCACAGGCTGCAGGAAGTGCTTTGATTTCAGCTCCATCATTTTTTTTGATTTTATAAGAATATTCAGTAGAGCCTCTGGATCTGGCAAACAGGTGGCAGAGCTTAGTTTTCCACCCACAGTAAAGCAAACTTCCTCTACATATTTTTGCATCACAAAAGCTCTGTAACACACGCAAAGGAGAACTCATTTGCTGATGTTTGCAAATGGCGCTTTTGAGTTTTAGCCTGCAAGAAATAAAAAAAAAAACGACTGAAATGAGACCATCTGGTTTTAATGAAGAAAAAAACAAAACAAATTGTAGATCACATTTGTTTAAACATACAAACACAATTAAAATAGTCTCAGAATAAGTAAATACGTTTTTGTTGTTGTTGTGTGTTTTAATATGTGAGTGTGTGACGCACATTGTGGCTCGTCTTGGAAACCTGAAGCCAGGCTTAAGGGTCCACCTGTCTCTAGTTGTGGACAGATGAGGCCTGCCTGCCAAGAACTCCCATTCATCTCTGCTGCTAATGCTAATACTAAATGCTAACATTAGTGCTAACATTAGCTACTGTTCTTGTTTCACTCTGTCAGCCTCATGCCATCGCCTTAACCAGAGCCAAAAGTAAGACTGATAGCCGACTTATGCAGATGCTTCTTGCTGTACATCCATTATGGCCTGACTCTGGAATAAATGAAGTCAAATACACATATTTATATATTAAGTGATCACTTTTTAATTGCTGCTAAGCTTGTTGAGTGAAGCTCCACATGATGGAACTAATCTCAGAAATGTACCCAGTGATGTCTGATACCTGCAGGTACAGCTTTAGGTAGTTTTTACTTGAAGTGAAAAGTTGCTACAATCAGCTTTGATTCCAGAGCTTTTTGTGTGTGAGGGAAAGTAGAGTTGTTGGTGTGTAGCTCAGTTGGTTGAGTGTCTGGACTGGCGACCGGAGGGTCACCAGTTTGATACCAGCTCCAGCTGGGTTACTTGTCGTTGTGTCCTTGGGTAAGACACTTCAACCACCTTGCCTACTGGTGGTGGTCGGAGGGACTTGGCGGGCGCTGGTGCATGGCACTCTGTCAGAGTGACCCTGGGCAGTTGAGGCTACAATGTAGCTGATCGCCACCTGTGTGTGAATGATTGTTGTGTTGTACAGTGCTTTGGGGAGTGTAGAACACTCAAGAATGTGCTCTATAAATACAAGCCATTTATTCCATTTATTTCCTCCGCTTATCTGGGCCCAGGTTGCAAGACCAGCATCTCAAGTAGGGCACCCCAGACCGTCCTCTCCCCGGCCACGTCTGCCAGCTCCTCCGCTGGGACCTCCAGGAATTCCCTGGCCAGCCTGGAAATGTACTTCCTCCAGGTTGTCCTGAGTCGACCTGGGGGCCTCCTGCCACCGGGCCACGCCCAGGAAGCATCCTGACCAGATGCCTGAACCACCTCAACTGGCTCCTCTGGACGTGGAGGAGCAATGGTTCTACTCCAAGTCCCTCCTGGATGAACAAGCTCCTCACCCTATCTCTAAGGCTGAGCCCAGCCACCCTGTGGAGGAAACTCATTTCGGCTGCTTGTATCCGCGATCTCGTTCTTTTAGTCATTACCCAAAGCTAAAGACAATAAGTAAGGGTTGGAACGTAAATCGACCGGTAAATCCAGAGCCTTGCTTTCTGGCTCAGATCCTTCTTCACCAGTTCAACATCTTCATCACTGCAGACGCTGCCCCGATCCGCTTGTTGATCTCCCACTCCCTCCTTCCCTCACTCCTGTCCTGAACAAGACCCCAAAATACTTAAACTCCTCCTGACCAGACATTGGCAAACTACTCATTTCTGGTCAAGAACCAATGGTCTCAGATTTGGAGTTGCTGATCCTCATCCCACTTGTTTCACACTCAGCTGCAAACCTTACCCAGCAAGAGCTAAAGGTCAGGGCTTGATGAGGCTGAGGACCACATCAAATGCAAAAAGCAGAGAAGAGATCCTCCTGCCACCAAACTCAGCACCTTCCACACCACGGCTGCACCTAGACATTCTGTCTATAAAAGTTATGAAAGTGTACAAGTGATTTGTTGTGATTAATTATCTCACCCTTTTGTTTTCCATATTTCTATCAGTGAACAAAAAGTGTGGTGGTGTAGGCCACATGATACAGAGCTGTAATAAACAGGAAAAAATTATTAGAGGAAAAATCTAGGTTTGAAGAAAAGACAAAGGGCGTTATTTGTCCTCATTAGTTAAATAACTTTCCTAAAATCTTTCTTTGTAATCAGTCATAGCATATGATCAGTGCATATTTTAAAAATAAAACAGAAGCAGCTGGTTGTTATTGTAAGTGATGTTTTCAGGTGAGATGCTTCTGATGATATGCTGTAGCTAATCATGGCCCTTGTTTAACATCTTTTTAGTTTTAAAAGGTTTATTCAGATAATGTGCAGACAACAGGTTATGGGCCCAGAACCAGGGTTCTGGACCCATAACCTGTTAGCAGAGTCTGGACTGGAGACCTTGTACTTGTGGAGAGTAATGATTAATAACTCACAATACAAAGAACTGGATTTTCACTGAGAACTTCTGCTGAGACCTGTCACACAACGGATGTTGGCTTTTTGGCAGGGTCTGTCACAGAATGCTCTCCTTTTATTGGCTCTTCTACAAGGTCAAAGTGCAACATACACGTCTCCCATTGGTTAGGCAATTATGACATACATACTTCCTTTTTTTATCCTACCAAAATAAAAGCATATATACACACACACACACACACACACACACACACACACACACACACACACACACACACACACACACACACACATATATATATATATATATATATACGCACACAATTAAAACATAACATCAGAGCATACACTTATTCATAAAATAGATGTCCATATATAACTCATAACGCAGTGTCCTTTTTTTCCCTTTAAGATATTTTACATTTTAAACAGGAAGAATTGTGATTTTACTGAAACACCAAAATCACAACTCCACTTTAAGTATTAATTCACAAAACCTCCTTTAAAATAAACATTGATGCAATACGGATTTTATACTGTGTTTAATGTCTATCATTTTTAAAGTTAAATTGTATATATGTCTTCTGACAAAATATATTCAATGTTAATTAAAAGTGCAAAGTGATTTGGTTTTAAAGAGGTGGGGAAAAAAAGCATAAAGTCTGTGAACTCAGCTTTGGTTAAAAACTTATGGTCTCATCTGTTTGTGAGGAAATTTGACAAATTAAGTGTACAGTGCAACAACATTTGCTTTAATTTGCCTGGAAAATGGGCTGCATAAGATCCATGGTTATGTCTAAGAGTGTTACTTTAGCTTGTTATGTTTTTTTCCTTGTGTAATTACAGCATGTTTTCTTTTGGCAACACGCATCCTGGAATTAGCAAATGAATGTTTTAACCCTGGTGAACCTCTGCAGTGTTTACGCGCTCTCCTCCCCATTACATCGCATGGCTTTGGGATAGAACACAACCGCTAATGACCTTTAGCATCACTGGCAGGTTTTTAGTGTGATCAGTGCGTTTATGTTTAAACGTGTTGTCCTGCGCCTCAGAAGATTACAGCAACGATACCAATTAGCCCAATCTCATTAACCAGCAAAACTTCACTGAGTCACACAAATTAGGCATCCTCTCTAATCTGACAGTCCTAGATGTGGGTCTATGCCCTTTGTGTGTGTGTGTGTGTGTGTGTGTGTGTGTGTGTGTGTGTGTGTGTGGGAGAGAGTGTGTAAAAGAGACAAAGATAGGAGTCTTTCATTTTGCTTATAGTTAATTTGTGTGTGTGAACATGTCTGTGCATGCAACTGTGCAAAGCTATATGCTTAATTACAAGTCAGGGATCAGAAAAAGCTTCTATATGCACACCCTCTCTGTGCGCGCGCACACACACACACACACACACACACACACACACACACACACACACACACACACACACACACACACACACACACACACACACACACACACACACACACACACACACAACCATCCTCACACTCAAACTAAAGCGCAGCATCGGACTTTCATGTGTTTGTTTGGACATATTCACAGCCTGGTGATTAATTTATGAGTTCTTGAAAGATGGAGGCTGTGCTCACTCTCAGGTTTAAAAGCTCTGGGTTTTCTCTGCTGTTTTCAAAATACACACTCACTCTGTCTTGTTCTCTATGTTGGTGTATTTGGGGCTTTGAACACATTTGGTTTAGAATATTCTTTTAGAATATAAAAATTCTTAATCTGAAATTATTGGTAGTGGAGCACTATTGTTACCTCACAACAGGGCCGGATCTAGCCAGCCCCACTAAGGGGGCCAGGTGGAATATCAGGTGGGGTGAGTCTGGACATGCTAAGAATTTTTTGGTCATCACATCCCCCCCAATCCCTTAAATGCATCGAAAACTACACCATCATCATATCAGTTCCTCTATCCATATATTTATTTGCATATTTGATCCCTACCCTCTGCATTTACCCGGGCTTGGGACCGGCACAAGTAGGACACTGGCTGATGCCCTGTTGAGGCTGCATTTATCTGGTTATTTTTTATTTGCTTTTTGGTTGTTTTGTGGGGTTTTTGGTTCTTTTTTGTGATTTTTGTTCTTTTTTGTGATTTTTTTGTGATTTTTGTGTTTTTTGTGTTTTTTGTTCTTGTTTGTGTATTATTTTTGTTCTTTTTTGTGTGTTTTTTGTTCTTTTTTGTTTTTTTGTTTTGTTTTTTGTTCTTTTTATGTTTTTTGTTCTTTTTTGTATTTTTGTTCTTTTTTGTGTTTTTTTGTTCTTGTTTGATTTTTTGTTTTGTTTTTTTGGTTCTTTTTGTGTTTTTTTGTTCTTGTTTGATTTTTTGTTTTTTAGTTCTTTTTGTGTTTTTTTCTTTTCTTTTTTTGTGTTTTTTTTTTGTTGTTCTTTTTGTGTTTTTTGTTCTTTTTTGTTCTTTTTGTGTTTTTTTGTTTTGTTCTTTTTGTTTTGTTTTTTGTTCTTTTTGTGGTTTTTTTCTTTTTTGTGTGTTTCTTAGTTCTTTTTGTGTTTTTTGTTTGTTCTTTTTTGTGTTTTTTGTTTTGTTTTTGTTGTTCTTTTTGTGTGTTTTTTGTTCTTTTTTGAATTTTTTGTTCTTTTTGTGGGTTTTATTTTCTTTTTGAGGGGGGTTGTTCTTTTTGTGTTTTTTGTTTTGTTTTTTGTTCTTTTTGCATTTTTTATTTTTCTTTCTGTGTCATCCATCAGTAGCTACTTTGAATGAGGACAAACGGAAGAGAGCGCTCACTCTGACCATTTTTCACTGAAATATTTTTGAAATTTGTTATTTCTGCATGCAATCACGTTTGGGGGGGGGGCAGTCATGGAATTTGGGGGGGCCTACATCCGGCCTCGCCACACAACAAGATTTTCAGTTTGCTCAGGTCTTTCTGCATGTAGTTTTGATGCATGAGTTTTCTACGGGTACTCCAAATTTCGTCCCACCGTCTGAAAACATGCATGTTTGGTTATTTCGAAACTCAAAATTGCACTTAATTGTGTGTGTGTGCACACACATGGCTGTTGTTTCCCATCAACACAAAGAAAGATGGACGTGTCTCTGGTTGTGCAAAAGCATGCTGGATACCGGCCCTCGAGGACTGAGGATACCGCTGTTTGACACACTTTCACATTTTTCACCAGGTACCTGGTGAAAAATAAAGTGAGTCTTTGTAGTGAGTTTTGGGCACACTTTAGAGCTGCTGTGTCCTGTCCTTGTTGTAATAGAGTTCCAGGTCTAAATGGCTCCTGTAATTCCTTTGTGTTCATTATTATTGTCAGTTGCAGTCAATATTATTATTGAGGACATTAACAAAAGGAATATTATTTAGTCATTTTCATGACTTTTTTCACACAAAATGCTAGCTGTTACTATTCACTTACCTAGTTTATGCTAAGCTAAAGCAAACAGAATACTGTCAGATTATGACAAAATACCTATTCCCCACAGATCTAACTCTGGGGAGTACAGCAAAAGACTAAATTTCACTTAGGGGTGGAGTATCCCTGTAAAGAAACTTAGTTCAGGGAACAGTTACCATGAGTTAGTTACTGTTTATGAACTTTAAATCACTGTAAATTGTACATCTTATTACATAGCATTACTTGAAAGTAGAATGAGTAAAATAGTTACCAGGATGCACTTAACAACGTGAGTTTGCCTGCTTCTGGGTGTTTATAAATTGTAAAATGTTGTATTTTATCTGTAATAATTTGATGTAAATTGCTAATAATTTAAATTAGATGTTTTCTACATAATACAACCTCTATTTCTATGTAACAATCTTATTTGAAGTGCTTTAAATAAAAAAACCCTGTTTTGTGAGAGAAGCGTCAGTTTGGTTTTAATATAATTGTTTGAATCAACTAATGAAAACTATAAAGCCACACATTAAACATGTAAATAATTGTAAATTTTTAATGTTAAAATTAAATATTTAATTATCATTTAAAATTATTATTTAACAGCATGAATAAAGAAAAAATTAGTACAGCACTGTACTGTAAGAAGAATTTGTATACAGTAGTGGTACTGTATTCAGCTTACAGTTACAGTACTGTAAGTTGAAATACAGTACCACTACTGTAAATTGTACAACAACACTGTTGACAGTGAGTTACTGTAATTAATTTACAGTAAGTTACTGGCAACAGTGTTGCCACTAAGTTACTGTAAAAAACCCAATGAAATGTCTAACACTGGGTGGGTAAAGTAAGTTGTAGAGGTGGCAGGTTTTGAGTTGCAAGAAAAGCATAAAAATAATCAGAGACTATAAAGTATTCAGTGTTTGCATTCTAAACAATTACATTTATTTTCATTTCTAGTTTTTTCCCGAGCTAAAATGTAAATGAGTACGGACATCATGACTATAGTGCTGGGTATTGTGGCCAATTTCCCAAATCGATTCGATTTCGATTCATAAGGCTCTGAATCGATTAATCATGATTCGATTCAGTCTGGTCTTAAATAATTAAAACGGCTCAACTGTGTTCCAAAATACAAATATACTTTATTTTTATTTTCACCTTTAACAACAGGTTTAAAGTGCAACACTTTTCAACTGGGCAGTTTAAACTTTGACTGTACCCATGAGTTAACCAAATGGTTATGAGGAGAAAACACCACGTTGTTCCTGCAGAATAAGGTGACGTCTTTGACCTGAAGCAAGGATGTTTGTCTGAAGAACTTGAGTTTTTCTTCAGGCCTTTTTGCCTGGAAGAGTTCCCCCCCCCCCCCCCCCCCCC
>SSNR01000042.1:2438893-2520581 GCA_006937965.1 Callopanchax toddi | reverse complement strand
CCCCCCCCCCCCCCCCCCAAAAAAGGGAACGCTTATAGCACTTTTCAACAAATGTAATTGAAGCCTCTGTCATGATTGGTGAAGACTACATTCCAAAATTCACCCACATGTAACATTTGGTGTGTTAATTAGTAATAATTTAACAGTTTATGAACAAAAACATTTTTGTGAATTCCAATATATAATGCAAAGTTCAAAGGAAGTTGTTTAAGTGGGTTAACACAGGCCACAGTGTCAGGTTTTTTCCATTAGAGTGTCAACTCTGAGACAAAATATAATACAATTCTAAACTTGTAAAATTAAAATAATATTTATAATGGAGTAAAAAAACATGACAGCCAGGGAAAGACTCAAAACGTCCCTCAAACATAAAAAAAATCAGCATATTTTGGCGTTTCGATGTATTGTCTCTTAATTTACTCCTTTTTTCTATTTTAATTTGACTGAAAATCTAAATGCTATTGGCTGTGGCAGGTTATGCATTTCCGGGTGATGTGCAAGTCCTACAACTTTCAGGATTTTTGATTTTTCTTTGTAAAAACAATCTCTGAGAGACCACGAGAAAACAAATGCTGGAGATCTTCAGCAAAGAACATCTTGAAATGTTAAATTCTCTCTCAGGCCCACATCTGATTAGTCTCTATTAGAGATCAGAGGGCTGAGGAGGAAGTACCCTGCTGATCTCTGTGCTGAGCGCTGTGTTACCTTTGGAAGAGTCTGGCCTCCCTGCTGACTCACCACTGTATTTTATTACTGTTTTACTGAGTTCATTAGTGCATGGGTTTTTTTTCACCCTAAACATCCAAAATCAGTTCAGAACTGGATATTTATGAATGCATATTTTTTAACAAATTATTGCACTGATATGTTTCTAATAAAGTCTTTATAAAGGAAGCGTATGACACACCAATAAGCCTCACTAATGCCATCTAACCCTATTTCCCTTTCTCTTTTGCCTAGTCTCATTAGGTCAGGATTAACTGAGGATTACTGTAGCCATGGGCTACTTGCTCTTTAACACTTAAATCTCAAAAAGATGCTCAATAATTTTATTTTCATCTCCTCGTATGACTTGAAACAGGCAGGGTATTTGGGTTTTGGCAGCTAATCAAAGGGAATGACTCAGGGATGGCTTTGATTGCAGAGCACTTTCCACTTGCACCTTCACTGATGCCATGTTTATTCACCGTCCTCAGAGGCAGGAAATTAAAGCTGGCATATTTAGAATAATTAGACATTTTATGTTTTTCCATCATGCCTCTCCGTCTACCTGGGATTGCAGAAAATAATGTCTTTGAGGCAGACAATTTTAAGGGATAAAGGGTATTATTATTTTCTTTCGTTCTTTTTTCCTTCTTCTCTCATCCCTCCTGTCTTTACTTACAGCTTTCCTCAGGACAGATGTGGAGGATGAGCGCGCTCCAGGACTCGCAAGTTCTGCAGGGAATAAGAGAGACACATGAAACTGCATTGACGAACACCCAGGCCACTTCCCTTTGAAGGAGCCTGTGACAATCACGACATCAAATCCGGCGAATTCGCACATAACTCAGAGAGAGTCTGTCGCACAGCCTCGGTATCTTGTTCTCAGGAATGATCCGTTGCTGTTGCTGGTCTAGTTGGTGTAGTAGCTGCTGTTGTTTTGAGGGGGGGGGGGGATCTGAATCTGAAGAGAACACAGCAACCTCCTCAAAATGTCTATGACTGATCACTGTATTCTGTCAGCTTCTGCGCTTGTTGGAGTTCGAAACACTTTGCTTTCAAAAACTCTCAAATATGGAGAAAAGTGTATGGAAGTAAATTGGCATCTTTTTGGTTTGTTTGTGCGCCTTGCAAGTCTACCTAACAGCCACCAGGCCACAAGACAACAGAGGAGTGATTTGGGTTACATATCTGAAGTCAAGCAGCGATATAAGCCCGCCTGCCAAAATGACACTCAAGTGAGCTGTAATGACTACATTGTTTTTACCGCCTCTCTCTCCAGCCTTATTCTAAGCAGCAGGCAAACACGCCGTCGTAAGCTAGCGGCACACCGAAGTCTGTATGCTCTGAGAACTTAAGGAGTTTTGAAAGTTAAAAGAGGGCTTTTCTTCTCCCTGATCCTGTTGTGATGTTTCCCTGGCTGTCTTTTGTGTTGGAGTTCACTAGACGGTGCTATTATGTTAGAGGTAAAGTAATATGACTGTGACAGGCTTCAGTATCCATTTGAAACGCACGTTTGGAAGACAGCCTCGTGTAGTGCAACTCCTTCCTTTAAGAAATGCACTTTTCCCTCATGCACACTTTCAAGAATCTTGTTAAACACAAAAGGAGCAGCACCTGCTTTCTGTGGGACGAAGCGGGGGGAAGGAAGGGAAGAGGGGAAAATAACTTTCAACAAAAAAATATATTATAAATGCGCTTGCCAGGTATATGAACGTCGAGCTGAATTTAGTGCAGAGCATGAAACAGTGCAGTTAAAGAGCTTAAAGGCTGACCTTGAAAAGTCTGCCGTCAGAATCGCGTTAGTAGACCTGCTTCTCGCCTGTCAAGGTACGGCGGAATCACGACATTGTTTATTCACTTTGATTTGTCAGGGATGCATGCAAGAGTATTGACAAAAGATCTCTCCTCGCCGCGCCTCCTGCCTGTATATATTCCTTCTGTTTTCCCCGTCCCTGCGCCACATGTGCGCCCAAGTCGTGGCCGCGCACGGGCCTTTATTGATGCCTCGGCACTAATTACGTACCTCTGCTAGTGGCACTTAGGGGAAACATTGATGATTTTTTTTCTCTTTTTTTTAAGGGTCAGCGCCGCCCATTAGAATTAGCACCAACATAGGCTGAGGCGTTTGTCATGCGTGTCACACAGCGTTCTCTCCTCCAGCCCTGCCTCCCTCCCATGTGCTCTCCATATGGGGGGGTGGTGGTGAAGGGGTAGACGAGGAGGAGGAGGGGGGTGCCGTCCATACGGGGGCTGTGGTCCTCTCAGTGTGGCACATCAAACTCTATAAAGGGAATCATTTATGTGCCACTCCCTATTACTGAACAGCATGGAGACAGCTAATGAGGGCCAAGGCAAAAGGAATATATCCACCACTTTGCTGTTAGACAGACACTGGCAGGGAAAGAAAACCAAGAGTCTTCGGGGAATCATTGTTTTCAGGAAAGGAGGGGGGCGGGAAAAAAAAAGAAAGAACAAAAGGAATATATGTGTGTGTGTGTGTGTGTGTGTGTGTTTTTCTCCGACCTGCTTCATCTATCAGTTTATTTCTCTCTTTCTTCGCCCGCTAGCGGTGTACTTGAGCTACAATAACAGCTTGAGGTGAAGAGTCTGCAAAACACACAACGTTTTGCGTGTGCTGTGTGTGCAATCATTTTTTTCCCTTCCCTTCTTTTCTTTTCTTTCCCCCTCCCATCACCGGTGAATTTATGATTGGTAATGATGGGAATAAATATGTGTGTGTTAATGTGTAAATAAAAGTATGCCCCCGGATGTGTCGCACGCTCACGGACACTTAGTTATAATCGTCTGCGGTGCATGTGCATATGTGCGCATGTACGTGAATTCACACGTGCACATAGGGGTCTAGTGGTGCTGATAAAAAGGTAGCTGTGACATTTCCAATTTGCCATGCACCAGCCCACTCCATTTTCTTCCCTGCTGCCTCTTACATGGTAGAGTAAGCCTCTAGGATTGACAATAATTACAGCCTGCATAAAATGAAGAGGGTAATATGAACACAGCTTTGCCATAATTGCCTTTTCATTATTTGCTAACAGTGAGCTATTCAGTCATAAGAAAGAGATTGCATAGTAATTGGCTGACAATGGGAGGCTGAGGCTCTGTTCAGAGGCTGTGGTAATTTTTGTGTTGCTGTGAAGGTTTTTTGAGGGGCTTTTTCTTTTTTTTATTAAAAATCTCAAGCATTAAACTGTAATTTAAAACTACAATTTCCAGCATGAATGAAAATCTGGGTATTAACATGAGCTCCTATTTAGAGTGGAACATCCTATTAGCAGTATTAGCACTATTTGGTAACTTTCCATATGGGCCGCCTCTCAGCCCAAATGGGATTTGAGACAGCTTTGTTTCTCCTCTCAGTCAGTCTCACACATCAACAACACAAGGTTGTTTACACCGCTGGAAAATTCCTGTAAGCCGCGTGTGTGGTTGTGTTTGTAGTATCTGAGGGTCAGGGGGGGGGGGTGGGGGGGTGGAAATGAAGCTGGACACTTTCTGACATAAACAAAGACTAATTTAGAGAAAATTAGAATGCACTTTGCTCACCACATTAATCAACACAGTAAGCATATGTTAATGGTGTGGAACAAGTGGACTGGTTGTGGTAATTTAACACACTTTTGCTCTGTAGGACAACAAGAGGCTGTAAATGTGACGTGTTTCTTTAAAGCAATCCCTCTCTCTGGGTTTGAATTGTGATGAGAGTCGTAATGTTAATTTAGCTAAACAGGATTTTGTGGCCTCTAGAGATGGTGCTACAGTATCATGTCAAGGACGATGAAACAAGGCGAGCTAACCCTTTAGTGAGACCCTTTATGTGTGTGTGTGTGTGTGTGTGTGTGTGTGTGTGTGTGCGTGTGCATCCTACAGCAGTGGTATACACTGGTTTTTTAACCAGACCAAAAAAAATTAGGTCATTTCATGTTTTTTTTTTTCTTTCAATTTTTCTCTTACATCAACATATTTTATTTATTTATTTATTTATTTATTTATTTATTTATTTATTTATTTATTTATTTATTTATTTATTTATGGTACCAATTCACAACAAGATCCCTGTGTTGTCAACAAAAAAATACGATTGAACAAAAAAAATGGTGAGTTTTCTGTAGTATATGAAAAGTAACTAATTACTGCTTTATAAACACCTATTCCTGCTTTATGAAGTGTCTGTAAACTGTGTAATAAACTATAAAATGAAAAACCGTTATTTAGGGGGGGTATTTCTCTGTAAACTGGTTTATATTTGTGATTTTTGTTTCTTTGCTTTGTTTTAAATGATCTTAACATAACTTTTCAAGAACAGGAATATTCTTTTTTTTTTTTTACAAGTAATATATTTCAGTTGTAAATTAATTTTTTAAAAGCCTTTCAAAACAATGAGCTCTAATTTTAAGTGTGCTACTTTTTTAAGACAAAAATTCTATTATAGACGGTTGATGAGTTCTAAACACCAGTAACGGCCCATCAATAGGGGGCGCCGCCCCACCAGTCTCACAGGAAGAGAAGGAAGAAGAAGATTGGAATCAGAAAATAGTTTTAAAAGAACCATAAAAATTTAACAATTTATCTATTATGCATACTATAAGTGCTGTGTATAATCTGCATTTAGGTGTAGTTTAAAAATGTTCTCTCACTTTTTTTTACTATGACCAAAAGGCCATGTGATGTACTTCCTGTTTCTTTGGGGGTCTTCTGCGCATGCTTCAGGTGCAAAATTCTTTACCATATACCTACGCTATAACTGGTGCACTGGAACCCCTTCAATACAAAGTATAGGAGAATCTTAGGGTGCTAAATTTAGCGACCGAAGCATTCACAGAAGACTGGAGTCTGAGCTCAGATCAGGAAATTGACACCGAAGCTCGTGGAGTTTTTATCATGGAAGAAACAAAATGAATATTTATTTAAAGAATCTTTCTTGACAGCTTGTGACAACCCTGCTGATTGATTCCAAATTGTGTCCTGATTTAATCAAGTCGACGGTGAGTCATTTGCGTTGTTTGTTTCTTTTGCTTTATTAACAATGCGTCCCCATTCAAAAACGCCTATGAGCTAATGGCTAGGACGAGCTAGCTCTGTCCTGATAAGTGATTTTATTCATTAAACAACGACATGTCTTTGTTATTGTTGTGGCCGAATGTTAGAGTAACACTTATAGTGTCGATTGAATCTTTGGTTCATGTAGTTTAGCCTTTTTTGGAGGTTTTTTTTACTTTCCCTGTTAATGCCAAAGCGGCCTATGGGAGTTTTGTGTGTGTGATCTGAAATCGTAATTTAACTTATTTTGATGGGACATATCAGTGGATTTGACTTTATTTTGTTAATTCACTTCATTAGTTGAGCTGATCGTCATGACTTGCTTGGTTGTTGTTTGTTGTCTGAATTGTAACATTATCTGACTGTGTTAGTTACAGTATATGTATTTATATGTTTATGGTGTCAGTAGAAGCTGTACAAACTTAAAGCAGCACTCTGGAGGATTTCATCAAGAGAGCAGTTTTTGAATTTAACGTCCAAAGGCTCCTCCTCAAAACATCTCGACACGCGCGTCCGGTCGCGTGTGCTCGCGTGCACGCGGCGCATATACTTCGGACATGAACTGTACAGCTCAGTGTGTAGGGTTTAATCACTCACAGTTCACAATCTTATTCCAACAACACTACGAGGGTCTGATGAGCCCTCTCTGTCCCTGCTGCTTCTGATATTAGCTCTGTTAGCACCGAGCTGCTGCTGGACTCTGAAGCTGAACTTGACTCTGCCCTGGATGAACTTTCTGACCAAAATAAACGCGTAATCCTGTCAAGCCTTGCCATTCTGTGAGGTGAAAGGTTTAAAAATAAAAATAAACCCATCTTTAGCTGGGAAATGGGTAGGTTTTTAGTAGAAATGAGCCGTGAGTCCTCAGTGAACGAGACGGTAAACAGAGAAACACACGGAGCGTCCTGTACGACAGCGCCCCCTACTGGTACAGGTTTAGTCGATGCGCGTGCATGTTGAGAGAATGCAGACATTTGAATTTCATTGGCTGAAAAATGTCGGCGGCAAGAAATAATGGAAAGGGGTCTCTAGGAGGAAGGAGGGTCTTCATCAGAATGACAGATGTTGTGGAACTCAACCCATAGATCATAGTTTAGACCTGAAATATCATTTAAAACATTTAGAAAACTTGGATACAGAGAAAAATGCTCCAGAGAGCTGCTTTAATTGTGAATATTAAGTTATGTTTTTGACCTTGTATAGGTCAGGTTGTTTTTTCCCTGAAACTTCTACAACTTCTGTTGTGACCACATTGTGGTTGTTTTTTTAAAATTGTGATTTGTATCTGATTATATTTATATTATTCTAAGGTCTCCTTATGAAGACCTCATGATTTTGTTACTGTTTGATGTGTAGAATTAGACCTAACTGCACCACATTTTTAGTGAATTGGTGGTAGGATGCTGGTGAAGGTTCTCAGTCATCCAGGTCATGATAATCCAAAAAAGGGTTTTAAATAAAGACAATTGTCCAAGCCTTTATAACTTTTTTGGAATTGGTGGTAGGGATTTTTACCAGGAAAATTTTCAGTCAGACAATATTTTGCTTCATTTCCTGTGCCCTAGTGGTGGTATGTGGGTTTTTTTGCACATTTGAAAACTGACTTGCAAAAATGCGCCCCACCCAGAATATTTCACCAGCCTCCACGGCCAGTAACAAAAATCATTACCCTAACAAAACTTTCTTCTTTTTTTTTGCATTGTTAACTCCAGTTACTTACAGGATGCTGTGTTCGTTTGCTGATTGTGTTTTCATTCACCCAGCACTGTTCACATAGAGGAAAAAAGAACAGGCTTTTTGCACAGATACTGCACATTAATTGAGACAGAAGTTCTGTTTGGTTTTGGATATTAAGGTCCTCAGTTTCTAGTGAGTTGATCAAATCTAATTAGGTGTTTTTTTATTGGCATGAGACACCTAAACACCACTAGTTTCACTATATCTGCCATCTTGTCATTCCTCACTCAGACCTTATTCCTCACTGTAGCTAACAAACCATCCAGTCAATCAATATTTATCTTATATAGCGCTCCGGTCCTCAGTAGCCATAATCGTTTAGCTCGAGTGCTTGCATGAGTGAGAAATAAATTACATTTACAGTGCTATCACAGAGGGCCTGATGTTTCCAGGGCATTAGCGGATATTTAGAGATGGTCAAACGTGGTAGCACATTAAAGAACAAGGGTAAAGGAGATTGATTAGATGAGCAAACAACAGGCCAAGCAGATGTAGAGAGTAAGTGGAGGTTAATATGATTGCTGAACTGAGGAATTACCCATCCCAGTCACTTAAGATAACACTGATTCTTAAGTTTGGATTTTGGTTCCAATGACTGATATAGTCAGAGTGCTGTCCAGCCAATTTCAACTTAAAATGATGTTTTATTTCTTATGTTTTCTGTCAAACTGAATGGAATACATGGTTCGAGTGTAACTTTATTCTCTCAGACAAACTTGTCTTTTAGACAAATGTCATCCATTCATTTCTGTTGCTGCTTCATCCTCCAGAGAGGGTCGTGGGGATGCAGGTGCCTAACTCCAACAGTCAAGGGGCGAGAGGCGGGGGACACCCTGGACAGTCGCCAGTCCATCGCAGGACCACATAGAGACAAACCAGTCACACACTTACTCACACCTAGGGACAATTTACCATGACCAATCAGCCTAACGGTCATGTTTTTGGTCCGTGGGAGGAAGCCAGAGTACCTGGAGAGAACCCACGCATGCATCGGGGAGAAAATGCAAACTCCATGCAGAGAGGCCGTTGAGCCGGGGAGGCGAACCTACAACCTCCTTGCTGCGAGGCAACAGTGCTAACTGCGCCACCATGCAGCCCCTTTTAGACAAATTGTATTAGAAAAACTATGCGTTTGCTACAGAAGAGATTACAAATAAATGAGACAAATTGTAAAAAGGAAAAAATTGTTTTGTTATTTATTAAAAGATCTTTTTAGTTATGCAAATATACTGTAAATGTGTCAGCATATTAGCCGTTATGTGGTCAGATAGTACGCTTTCTTGTCCACTTGGCTGTCAGGCCCTTTGCTGATTCTATGATACTGGAGACACCATCCAGCCTGGGGCCCCTGTTTGTTTGAGGTGCACGTTGGTGTCATAATTATCTAACACAACGGGGCTGCTGCTCTTATTAGTAATTAGCTCCTACCAAAACTGATTGGTATGGGTTCCTCCGCTCATCCCTTTTAATGTTTAAACATTTACTTTGTGCTTGAAGGATTTGTTTGTATATATCTTGTGTGTGATGAGCTCTTTTCAAGTAATTGGCTCCTAGGGGACGACACTTTCTAACAGTTAAAGAATAATTACAGCCCTATGAAATGTTAAACTGCCCCGACTGTCTTTTCGCAGGGGCTTAATTGCATGCAACAAGTAAGGCAGGCTTTTCATTTTGTTCCATCACAGGAACGGACTGAACTCACATGGAAACACACAGAAATTTTGTCGAGTTGTAAATAGCTTCTCATATGGTAATTTTGTAGGACACCAAAGCAGTTTGAAAGGCGTAGCTCTCACTGAAAGCGATGCTTGTAGCTTGTTTTTTTGTGTTGTGAAGTGGGGAAGCAAGGGCTCACAGTCTGTGCTTTTATGCTCTAATGGACTTTTGAATATATTAATTGTGAGAAAATCTTTAAAGGGGGAAATATAACATAATACCTAAAAAATTTGGGCTTCTAACATGGTTGGAAGAGTTCATTTAGATGTGTTCACTGCTGAAGCAAAAGATGTATGAATACTTGAATAATAAGATCTTTAGCTGCATTTTAACAGTCAGGTTTATGAGAAGTTTAATAGTTAATTCACTGTCAGTGTCGCTATAACCTAGTATCTCATTTTTTCCTTTTTTTTAAACAATTTTCCAGTGTTTTGGTCATCTTTCACGTCTATCAGTGGTTTTATGGATGACTTATCCAAAAAAACATCAAGAAGAACTCATTTGTGACAATCCGGGGTTTCTTATTTGTTAAAGAAACACACTTTTTTCATTTAATGAAAAGTTGAATTTTTTGGAGATACAAGATTTTTGACCGACAGCAACAATATCAACATTTGAAAACACGTGGTGTGAAATGAAAATATTAATATAATAAACTTTCCAAGTGTCTACTAGTATAACTATAATACATTGGCCTGAATTTAATGCCATCTAGTTTATAAACTCTGATGTAAAATTTTTTACACAAAACTTGCTCTACTTCAACATTAGGATTAAACAAAGTCAAGGAGAGAAAATAGAAAATTACTCAGCAATAATCTCAAAAAGGTTTTAAATAAAGGCAATTGGACTTATTTGGTTCTTTGAAGACGTTTCGCTGCTCGTCCGAGTAGCTTTGTCAATTCTGTCTGTAGTAAAGGAGAACCCACCAGAACTGAAGAAAAACAAAAGGAACAGAAACACGTCAAAGAAGCTCTCCAGACCTGCAGTTACCCAAACTGGGCCCTCGTCAAATCAAGAAAGAAATCTGGAAAAGACTCCACAGCAGCTAATAAAAAAGACGAGGACAACAAGCGCAAAAGCACCGTCATCCCACACGTAGCAGGAGTCTCAGAGAAACTGAGAAGAATTTTCTCCAAACACAGCATCCCAGTAAACTTCAAACCCAACAACACCCTCAGACAGAAACTGGTTCATCCTGAGGACAAGACTCCCAAACAGAAGATCAGTGGCATTGTTTGTCCATACAGATACAAATAATTTAACCAATCACAGACTTCCACATCAACCAATGAGTGTTTAGAGAGGCAGGTTTTAAGTCACGGGTGGAGTTTAGAGATATGATAAAGACATGAAGCTGAAATTTCCCTGAAATATTTTCGAACATATGTATTCTGAAGCAAGAACAGTTTTAAAGAATTACTGTACATGAATGGGTTTTAGAATTAGCTAGTCTGACTCATTTAAAAAAAAAGATTCTTATACACCATTTTAGATATAATGCAGATAAATGATGTGGTTCTTTCGATCCAGAGGGTGCAGCAGGTCAGCCCATAGGCATTTTCACTCTCACATAAAACAGAGATTATTCAGGTATGCTGTCAGTGCATAGCACGAATGAATATGAATTGAGTCATATATTTTCAAATATTGTGTCCCTCATGAGTTGTTGTACACCATATGAACTTATTTATATAACCATTTGAATGCACACCAGACAGAAATGTTGGAGCAATTTGTAAGTCGTGAACTGCATTGACCAAAATGCTCTTATTTCACACGTACAGAGAAAGGCTGCAGTCCAATATACTTTAACCATAGATTAATATTTTTATCCTCCTCTGCTGGCTGCTGCAGCTCCACATGCTAATGATTTACAGCAATGTTTGGTATGCGTTTGTTTCCCCCAACTGTGTTCTGAAATAGTGTGTTTTATTGATTTTGACTCACTTGGTTTCTTGCTAAACGCACCATTGATTTAAGAGGAGTGAATGGAAGCCGCGGTCTACATGCTTCACATTCCTTCCTAAAGTGTCGTCCCTTTTCTGTACAGTAGGTCTTACTACAGAGAAATGAAAGGACTTGATGTGTCATGTGGGACTCCCCCTTATGATCCTCATCGTGCTTCAACTTCCTGCTTTTATAGGGTCCCCGCTGCTCCTTTAGGCCTATGCATGTTAGATTAGGTTTGCTTTACAGGTGTCTGTCGGCTCCCAGCTCTAAAAACCCCAGTGTGACTAAAGCTTTTTTTTCCTATTCCTTTCCCCCAGTTGTATTTGGAGAATATATTTCATTCAAGTGGAATACGGTGGGCTCGGTTTGGCAGTATTGGTATGCATTGTGCCCAGTGGGCTCTTTGTAAATAAAATGTTATTACACGCCTGGATATTTCATGCCCTGTGCGAACACAGGGCTCACTGGTGCCATACTTCCACAAGATCACACGCAGATGTTAATCAGAGATTAACACACTGTCAACACAGGCCTCAATCAGCTTTTCAATTGCCATGCTTCCCAACGCAGTGATTAAGAGAGGAGCCTACCATGCAGAACTCTCCTGTAGCTTTTTATTCAAGGATCATAGGTGCTGATAATGATATTCTTAATTAGTGGATGGTGTGTGATGCTGTGAGGTCTGTGCTGCAGTAGTGCAGCTTTGGTGTTCTGAGTGCTTAATTTGACCATTTTTCTTTATTTCTGTTTTAATTACAGAGGCTTGTGGGTGGAAAATAGAATCACTCTCTCTCTCTCTCTCGACAGTCAAAGTCAAAGAAATTTATAATCAGATTAAAACCATCATCCGTACTCATCTGGTGGTTTTGGTTCCTGGATTCTTGATTGGGTTATAATTCAGATTTAGAATAAATTGTTTTAGTCGTTCGCCAGCCTAAAGTTAATGAATGACTTATAAACGCCCAAAAGACAGCTCATGGAACAAAGTTCATGCATCATCAAGAAAGCTGTCCTCCAGCCTTGTTGTCCAAACTTTGAGGCTGTTCAACCGTCAACTGAAGTAAATAAATAAGTAAGTAAAGTTTATTTCTATAGCGCCTTTCACAGATATAAATCACAAAGTGCTTCACAACACAAACAAAAGAACAAAACTGAGAAAACATTGAAAATAAAAACAAAACAGAGATTTGGGCATACAGGGGATCTACATGGTAAATGATGAGACTATGTGGGCTATGACTTGGGCAAATACTAAAATCTTGGGCAGAACAATTTTAGGGAAAACTTCAATAATATATTTGGGCAAAACAATAAAAGGGGAAAAAATGGGAGCAGGTAAGAAAAGGGCTAACGACAAGAAACCTCTGCATACAGGAAACAGCACACTGACAGTCCACAGTTAAAAAACACATCCGGGAAGGTGGGCGGGACCAGGAACTCTGCCAGCAGGCACAGACTTCAGTGCTGACGCAGCTGCACGCCTGCACCCCCCAGCAGGGGTGAAGGAGAAGACAGGAGGAGAACGTAGAAAGGAGGGAGGATTCCGAGCAGCTGCTCCATTCATTCTGTAGCATGGGGGTTTGTTTTCAAGGGCACAGATAAGATTTGAAGTTGTTTGTCAGGCAGCAGCCATGTTTTCTCCACTGCCTTATTGTTCATTACTGTTCGTTTTGCTGCTTCACCCCTCCAAACAGTTGATTCATGGCCATCCCCACTGATCTGTGCAGTCAGACACCTCAGTTGTAATTTTCTCCGTGCCAGAGTTCGCTTGCAGCCAGTCCTCCAAAACAACTCCTTCACCGTAAGCGTTTCAGTGTTCAAAGCACAAATCAACCCCTCCAGGAGTGCAGGACATGTGCCAATCGCTCCCGCAGCTCCGTTATTTTCAGATGATTCAAGGGATGACTGAAGGAAGGAGGGTGAAGAGTTTATGGGCCAGGAGGACAAGGCAATGGTGTAGATTTGCTCTTGACATTGATTGGGAACAGGACGGGACGTGGAGAAACAGGAAGGGCCAATTAAAGCAATCCATCTGCCGGTACCAGACCGGACCAAAGTTACCATCACCAGCAAAATGCATGATGGCCAGTCCAGCCCGGTCCGCCTCCAGACCCAGAGCAGGTGCCACTGTCGTAAGCGGCTCGTCGCGGGCTGCAAGGGGCTCGCGGTGGTCGATCCAGACACGCCGTCTTACCCTGGACACAGGTCCATCCACGGACTCCACGCACAGCAGCACAGCACCTGGTCAGTTGTATTATTGGTGGGGATGCAGCGCTATTTCTGCACCCTTGGATCAAATTATTGGTGGGGACAATTCAGTGATTGCTGGGTACTGGTGGAGACACGTCACCTCCGTCCATATCAAATCTATGCCCATGGGACGAGGTCCTATGTTTATTGCTCTGGTTGTGCATCTGCTGGTGCAACAAATATAAAAAACAACAGAGCATGTTTTATGACATGTTTTAATGTATTATTTTTAATGTTTGCCTTTGACATTATGGTGGTTTTGGATGAGTTTGATTGTTTCTGACTGAACCTCGCCAAGAGATAAACTAACCTTAACTGCACTGTAGATTTGAGATAATATCCTTTAATCTTTAGAGGTATAGTACTTATGGTGTTTAGTGTTGAATCTAACCTAATTATGTGGCTTGTAACCCAGTGTATATTTGGGAATTCCATGGTAGATGTGATGAATTTACCAGATAGTGCTTAATGCCTGCTAGACTGAGCCCTATGATCCAGAGGGGAAGAAACACAGCCCATGGCTAAACAAATCCTCCTTTGTTTTGGGGTGTGCTGAGTGATCTCCATTGAGAGGAGGGGATGGGTAAACACTGCTAGCTCTATAGAGCTACACATTGTAAACACACAGCGCTCATTAACTATAATGAGATGTTATGAGGAACCCTTGAGCTCATTGTGCGCCTTCTACAGAAGAACCTGCCTGCTATTGTTGTTGTTGTTGTTTATACAAAGCAAATCACGGCTTTAGGTAGAAAAAAGGAAAACACTGCATTCTTCACCCACTAATCATCAACACCAAGGGAGATGGCTCAGAAACACCTTTTTGACGTTTACTTTTTGTGAACTTTGTTTGCCCCAGCGTTTCAACTGGTCTGCATGTTAAATACGCACACTGGTGTGGTCTTGGAAGCTCGGTCCTCATGTGTGCGTCTCATCCTCTTGGTGAAACCTGATGCATCCGAGAAAATAAAACTTTCTCCTGGTCTCACCCACTGTGACATTCTACCCAGATCTGCCCACTTATCCACTCTCATAATAACCGAGGACACACTTTACTCTGTGGATTTGTGCTCCCACTGCTACTGTGCTGCACTTATGTGTCATTTACAGCAGTACCAGGCGACTGCCATGCAGCACTGCTCAGCATTTCCAGCCTAATTACTAATGTGCAAGCAAAGAAACAAGGAGGGTAGAAGTCTAACATGCATGGCTAGCATAGACTCTTTGACAACAATGAGGGGCTTCACCTTGACTGTTAATTGCCCCCCACTCGGTTCCCTGGTTCTCACTTGCTGGATCCTCTCCTTCCTTTTCTTCCCTTTTTTGTCTTCCTACTGATTGGGAGCAATTCGATTCAGCTGACAGTTGGCTGAGATTTCTCAGCCACATGCAGCCTGACACTCCTAATTAGATGCTGCTATATGGCGGTTTACATTAGACAAACATTTGTGCAGGCCATGGGAGATGCCAGCTTTTGTTTGGAGAACTCCTTACACACACACACACACACACATTTGTGCAAATCTTGCAAGAGAAACAGACGAGTTTGCTCATTTGCGCTTGCTTCCAGACTTTGTGTGTTGTGTGTCTGTCTGAACCATAGCATGGATTTGGATAACTGTGCAGATAATGAATTTTAAATCCTATCTCAGAGATGGCACATTGGTAAGAAACCCTTAAAGTTAATTTGCTTCCTGAAAATCATTAACATATTCCTAGTTATTGGCATAAGGGCTGCAGAGAAGCTTCACTTTTTGTTTTTGTTTCCTGCCTTCAGGTTGCCAACAGCAGAGTATGGATTCATGGCTACTGTCTGCACCCCCTTTTTTTTTTTTTTTTTACTGCAAAGATGCTCACTTGATAAGCGTCCTGCTTAGTGCCAGTGCTGACATATTTCCAACAGGCCTGCCTTTTAATTTTCTGAATAAAAGCTACCCCTTCACACCCCCTCCAGTTATCAGCTCCACAATCACCGGCCCTTTCACAGCCAACAAACCAGGTTTCAAATGGCCTGTTCAGTCTGTGACAAGATGTAGCTCATTTCCCTTACAGACCCACAGCAAGGTCACCAATCTTTTAGCTTCATTCTGTTGGAGGGAGAATGAGAAGAGGGGAAGGGGAGGTAGGAGTAGAACAAGGCCTTGTCCTCTGCCTGGAGGTCACTCCAGAAGCCAGTCATCATATTCAGCTGGATAAGGGAATTGGAAAGATAAGTGTGTGCCTTTGTGAGTGCTCATCGTATGGAGTGGTTTGTTTTTTTTTTGATGAAAACATGAACTTGCATCCATAAATACGTGCATGAGTTCCAGTGCACCTGTATGGATGTGTTGTAGAAGTGACAACACATCATATGCTTCACCATTGGCCACTCTGGGAGATTTTCTATAAAAGGAGGGCCTTTGTACTTTTGCCTGTCCTCTTGAGTGGCTGCTGGGCTTGTCAGCCTGATAGTTTAATCAGCCAACCTGTCATAACTGGCGCTGGAGAAGGACTCTGTCCTGTAAATGCAGATTTATATCTAAGTTACATCATTGAATTACATTTTCTGTCTAAATAGCAGAGAAGCTGGTTAAGGGATGTAATAAAGCTAATCTACATACAGCCCTGGGTGGATAATCACATCTAATAAGTGGGACTCACGCCCCTATTAGCAGGGAAACGATGGGGGGAGGACGGAGGACAATTCAAGGAGTCAGCTGTGCTTGCTAATTATCTCTTTGCTGTCCTGATGCCTGTGTGTGTTTGTGTGAGTGCTGTTGTGACAGATGAGTGTGAGGATTTAGATTCCAGTGCTTGTGCAGCAGGTTTTCTCACCCTGCAGACTTCTCCTTCCTTTGTCAAAGTGGTGATCAGTGCCTCCGTGTTTACTGGAAGTTATCAGAGCTGATTTAAAAAAATTTGTAAAAGAAAAAAAAAACATCCAAGTAAAAGCCAACAAAGGGTTTTAAATAAAGGCAACTGGGCTTATTTGGTTCTTTGAAGACGTTTCGCTGCTCATCCGAGTAGCTTTGTCAAGTCGAGTCGCCCAAGTTTGAGGCCTGGCCCCGCCCCCTGAACATTTACGAAAACTCACAATTTTAAAAACTTAAGCTTCTCCATGCCTTTTGAGCAAAATCACCAATCATCTCTAGGTGGAATATGACCAGCTGCGGACCCTCCAAACAGCCAAAATGAGCCTAAAATGGCGTGCTTGACACAAAATGGCTGACTTCCTGTTTGATATAAACCATGATGTCAAGAGACTTTTTTGTGCATCTTGGTATGTTCTACAAGTGTACTAAATTTCATAACTCTACTGTAAAATTAGGTCAATGGGGAGGATGATTTTTCATTTTCTAGGAGGCGATGTCGAGCCAAATTTTTTGCAACTTTTGCATCGCCTTTAAAATACGTAAATTTACACGGGGTTCTACAAATCGCCCAAATTTGGTGAGTTTTGGAATATGTTAAGGCCTCCAACAAGCCAATTTATTTTAGTAGGGAATAATAACCCAAAAATGGCGTGTTTGACCCGAAATGGCCGACTTCCTGTTTGATATGGACCACGATGGTAAGAGACTTTTTCATGTGTCTTGGTAGGTTCTACAAGTGTACTAAATGTCATAACTCTACTGTGAAATAGGGTCAAAGGGGAGGGTGATTTTTCATTTTCTAGGTGGCACTGTTGAGCCAATTTTTTGGCAACTTTTGCGACACCCTTAAAATACGTAAATTTTTACCAGGTTCTGCAAATCCCCCAAGTTTGGTGAGTTTTTGAATATGTTAAGGCCTCCAACTAGCCAATAAATTTTTGCCGGGAGAAAGAAAAATAAACGGAGGAATTACAAGAGGCCTTCGCAGCGCTGTCACTGCTTGAGGCTCTGAACTTAATTCCCAGACAATTCACGCCTCTAATCAAAACAACTCACCGGGACTCCAGTTGAATACAGTGGAGCGAACACCTCCTTAGGTAGCAGGAAGGAGGTGTGTCACAGACAGAGGAAGATAAGCACAGTTTATAAGATTCTCTCTCCTTTACTACAGACAGAATTGACAAAGCTACTCGGATGAGCAGCGAAACATCTTCAAAGAACCAAATAAGTCCAGTTACCTTTATTTAAAACCCTTTTTTGGATTATATGACCTGGATGACTGAGAACCTTCACCAGCATCCAAGTAAAATATTTCCTTTTCATCAAAACTCTTGATAAATGTGGTTGTTTGGGACGACAGAGTGTGCTATCTTGTGTTTTGCGAAGCATTCTTGAACTTTTATTTGCCTTTTCTTATTTCTTCGACATGAAAGTAAAAAACAAAAACAAAAGAGAGGAAATGTTTCCGTTTGAGGCTTCTGAGTTTGTGTCCAAACCCTCTGTGGTTTAGCTAAAATATAAGTGTACATGCTTAATAAGTATTCTTCCCAGGGCTTGCCAGAGGCCACATCCCCAAAATAATCCCTGATGCTTAAAAAAAAAACCTGCCATCTGCTTTGCACGAAAGCAGGATGTGGTTTCGGTGTCTTCTCCATGTTTTGGGTGGAGGCCTCTAGGTGACAAACCCAACACCTCACCTCCTTAATCTGCTTGTTCCTCTGACCTCCCGTCGGCATTATCCTGCACCATGCCCCCTCTGGGCACTATTATTCTAAACAAAGGTCTTGTGTCATGCTGGACCCCATAGCCATGTGTCCTCTAGCCTTTCA
The DNA here is from genome assembly GCA_006937965.1 of Callopanchax toddi. Taxonomy (NCBI): domain Eukaryota; kingdom Metazoa; phylum Chordata; class Actinopteri; order Cyprinodontiformes; family Nothobranchiidae; genus Callopanchax; species Callopanchax toddi. The sequence goes on along the minus strand of SSNR01000042.1, from coordinate 2,502,481 downwards.
TCACAGGAGTGATTAGTGACAATCAGCAATGATTTGCTGCTGTTAGAGCAAGTCACAGCAAACCCTCTAACGTTTGCTCAACATGGGAGTGAGCAAGAGTCCTTTCAGGGTAGAGGCAGGCTTGCTCCCCTAGGTGGAGCAGCTGAGAGTAGAAGAAGATGCACATCTCTCTTTTGCATGCACTCATTCTGCTCCAACTCCATGTGTTAGCAGCTTCGTCATCACGGCACACACAGCAATCACCACACGTCATGCCTTCATCTCGTTGCATTTTTTTTTTATACTCTGGAAAAGTACAGAGGGATTTATCAAATGTTCCTCCCAGATGATGTTTTTAACAGAAACATGACTGCTTGATCTATGATCTACAAATGATCTTTCGCGTGATTTTGCTTTGAAATTGAATAATTCAGAGAGCTGCCCCGTTCGTTTTGAATTAATGAAAAATATAATCGGAAATTAATGAACCGCTAGCCATTTATGACTTTCCCCACCTTACTTATTAATGCCAAACCACATGTAAGAGTTGATTTAGTAATTGCAGAACAAGTATCTCAAACATGATCTCCGTTTCTGGCTGCATTTGATTTTTGATGAATGCTTAAAATAAAAAAAACAAACACAATCAAAACATGTTTTCCCTTTATCTAGCTGGGATGGGAAAAGAAAGCAGGAACTGAAAACGACAGCTTATGACACCGAACACGGCCCTGTGGAGAGCCTTATTTTAAAATGACATGTTTGGGTGAAATTCACAAAGACGTTATCATCATCTCCCCTAACTGTGCAATCTCGAGGCTCCTGTGTGTACCGCCGTGTGCCACTGGCTGCTGTTAGCCAAGCGGTTAAACGAACGTTGTTTTACCCTGATTGAACTGTCTGCGTCGCTCGGAGCAGTAAGGCCGCAAAGCCAAGCCCATTTAGAGGAGAAGACTCGGCCCGCCTCGCCGTCGCTGCGCGCCAAAGTATTACCTTCCTAACTAGAGACTCCTGTTTCACCAGAGAGCTATCACATTTCATAACATGGAAAAATAACACTTTAGCAGGGGGGTCAGGTGGGGAAATGGCACCTCTAAATGAGGGTTAAGGCCATATCATTGTCTTCTCTGGCAGAGCCACCCCCGCCTCCAATAATTCTGCTGACCTTCGGTGCCATGCGGCTGGTTCGACATGGAAGGGTGAGCTGCCGGGGAGGCGATCCTTTTCACGCAGCCCGTTCCCCTCAAAATGGCTTTTTCTTCTCCCAGACAATCATCTGATACGGAGGCTGAATGAAATCACAGATTACATAAGAAAGGTCCTCTCTCTGCCGCCGATAAGGGCTGCACCTGAAGTGACTGCTCTCTCCTCTCGTCCTCGGTACCCTCATCTTCCCTCTTCTCCACGCTTATCAGCTCTTTTCCCTTCGCCACGTTCCTATGCTCTCTCTTTTTTCCTTTAAAGCCTGAGCTCTTTATTTAAAGTATCCTGATTGCAGACAGCTGAGCAAATTATTATGTAAATGTTGAAGCTTTTTTTAATGACATAACATTAGCTGTGATTTGATCAATTTGACAGCCTGTTGTTGTTTTTCCTCATATTTCTAACTTCCACTTTTATGTCTTCTCTGTGTAATATAGGGTCATCATCAGATGAACTGTTCCCCCTCAGCGGCACATGTGGAGTTGAACTAAATAAGGAATGATATCCATTATACATTTGAGGAGGAAAAATAATACTTTATTTCCCTTGTGTACATACACTATATATGAGAAGAGAGAACGCCGCTATTGATCTTGGGTTTCATTAGGTGAAAATGCCTCCCTCGATGTGCAGCTGCAACTTTTCAAGCCCATCGAAATCTGTATAAGAGGGACACTTGGAAAAATGCACCCCCCCCCCCCACCCCACCTGAGGTATTCTTCAAACGAGACGAATGTAAATGAAGGGACTGCAGTAGATTCAGAGAAAATGGCAGCATTGATGGTTGCGAGACGGAGCTTTAATCAAACACAGAATTGCTCACACACACACTCGATGTTTAATAGTGTGGAAAGCAAGGGGACAGATGGTAGGTGCCAAAACAAAGCTCATCTCGATCCGCTTTAAAGAAAAAGAGAGCAGAGCGCCACACTGTGGACTGGAGGAATACTGAGGGTTTGATCGAACGTGGAATCGTGCAGATATTCTTTTTCCTTTAACTTCCTTTAAATCCTCTCGCTTGCACCTAAAAGTGCTTTTGTCCGCATGCAACCAGGCTGTGCTTCTAAAACGCTAAAAAGCCACACATGCAGTGCTATCGTTTTGCAGCACTGCTCCCCTCACTGTTCTCTCACACAACAGAGGCAGAAATGGGCCTGCAGGGCTCAGACTGGGTTTAAATCAGTAATCAGTAATTAAACTTGAACATGGACCTGATGGTTTCCCTTTTGTGTCCTGGGGATCTACTCAGTAAAATTAAATATTTTAGTGCTGGGGGGGGGGGGGGGGGGGGTGGGGGTGGATGTGTCACTAAATCCATCAGGAATCAAAATGGGCTCAGAGCTTTTCGCATAGATTATCCAAATGCAGTTTTGTCTGTAGTTTTCTCACTTTGTCTTGCTTTAAATTAGTGTTAATAATAATCTTTAAAAATGGAAATATTACAATAGATTAGCATAGATTAAAGCACACCAGTGTTATATGACTGAGGGCTGTGTTATCGTGGGCTCAAAAAAATCGACGTTTTGATGCAGCAAAGGAACATTTTTTTACAATGTTGTTTGGAGGGTGGGAGCACTAGTTGTTGCAGTTTTCCTTGTTGTGATTAATCGGATATATTTACATCACAATCTTGAAAGACTTATTCATGCACAGAGTTTCTGGTATCAAGTGTTTGCGAGATAAGAGGAGGAAGCCAGGTCTTGTCAATGGCTGTACTTATCTCGGGGAAGAAGTGAGAGGCAGATTGCATTTCAATCCACGTGTATTATCTTAGACGCTTTGAGGTATTTTGTATAGGAGCAACTCGGCTACTTAGGAATGCTTTCAGTGTTCATCTGGGGATGCACTTCAGAAAGTTTTCTGAAAACAAACATCTGCATGGATTAAAAAATTAAAAGATTTCTTGGGGAGAAGTGACCTGAATACTTAATCTACAAACAATACTCCCCGACAATTTCACTTATTTACTCACAACATGGGGATCTGATTGGCTCATACAAATACGAATTGTAAAGTAAACTATTGCACAAAGCAGTGGCTCAAACTGAACCCTGTCCCATATAGTATACGGTTTCGCTTTTCCCTCGTTCTTTGTGTAGAAAATGTCTAAATCAGGCGTTGTTATCTTAAGAAGCTCTTTCTTATTAGAGAATGAGTTTGTGAAACTCCTTCCAACTTATTTAGTCTGATTTGTTTATCTCTGAGTAAAGTTTTTTTTTTTATATTTTGGATAAGCATTCCCCTGTTGAAATCCTCTTTAATTCATTGGTTAAAAAAGCACAAAGGAATGCAAAGGGCTCTAATGCTGGGACAAACCCAGGCAACGGCAGAGTGCACATCCAAGACAATCCCAGTGCTACCTGTGCCATGAAGATTAGACCATTGTGTGAGGGGAATGTTATCGTATGCGTGCCAAGCGCCGGCTGCACTGTAAAAGTCGCCAGTAAGGTGCTTAAGATATGCAGTTTCGTCCCAGGATTTATTGATACTGTAACGGGGAGGAAAAAAGGTGACCTGGTATCTTGGATATAGTCTTCAGTAGAACTCCTTTGTGGGTTTTTATGCTCACATATATATTTTTACTCCTCCTCAGCAATGTTTAGGGACGGGGGTGATATTTCGACACTGTTCGCTGGTTAAATTTTATCTGTATTCTACAGAGATCAAGAGCCTCAGCTCGGTGCTTTGCGAGTTGAGTGCTGCTGCCAGAAGAAGTTGCAGAGCTCAGGGAACCATGAAGATCCCTTGAGCTCCCCACCCATTTAGTCCCCCTGAAACTGCTAAAGCTCATCTGACTGCCACCACAGTGGGTACCGCATCAGCTGGTTCAGACCGCAGTAAATCCCTGCGAACTGACTAACAAGAAAACAAAAATCAAGCTGAAAGACTGAACTCGGTATGTAAAAACATCACAGGCGAGAAATAATGGCTTGCGAGAGCATGAAAAAGCATTATGATCATATAACAATGGTCATATTTCTCAAGCAGGCCTTATTAAAAAGACAAACAACCATGTGAAATGAGCATGCAGCCTCGGAGCCATCTGTAGAGCGCTGAGTGGACTCTGGACGCCATAACCCTGGAGGCTGCTGGGACTGGTGAGAGCAATAAACAAATGAGGAGAATGAGAGGAGAGTGGCAGAACGCCGTGGATCAGGGCTCTGCTGTGTCGGCACTCTGATTTCGTTTGTGCTATTACATAATTAAATTTGGACTCGGATCATGCTTTTTAAGAGATTATGTGGCATATGTTGCTTGAACATGTGCCAGCCTGTGGAATGGGCCTCCTCCTTTCATAAGTACTGTATTAGGTTTACAGAGTTTATAGAAAATAAGAATTAGTTTGCTGCCAACAGTTAATGAATTGATGTTATGATCTTAGTCCAAGAAAGCTTGCTGTAACTTAGACTTGACATTAGAATATAGGAGAAGGAAGTCCACAAAACAAAGATTGTAAATTGTATTTATTTATTTTGCTTTCCCCTAGTAAATGAGGGTTCTGTCCACAGAGTGCACCACTCTCTTATTTGAGTGTGTGGTTTATTATTTACTTGTGTAATGAGAAACTTAAACACACTCTAGTCCAGTGGCTCCCTAAGCTGGGGTTGTGACCCTACCATGGGCGTAGATTTGGCATGGACGGAGGTGACATGTCCCCATCAATAATTTGATCCACGGTTGCAGAATCAGCGCTGCGTCCCCATGAAAAATACGTTACGCTCAGCGAACCAGGTGCTGCGCTGCTGAGTGCGGATGGACCTGTGTCCAGGGTAAGGAAGCGTATGTGTCTGGATCGCCCGCGCCGAGCAGCTTACGCCGGTGGCACCTGCCCTGGGTCTGGATGTTGACCGGACTGGATTGGACATCGGACATTTTCCCAATGATGGCAACTTTGGCCCAGACCAGGACCAGCGTTACAGGACAGATCGCTTTAATCTGCACTTCCTGCTTCGATGCACACACGTCCCATGTCCTGTCCCGGTCTCCACCAATGTCAAGTGGTGCTCGCTGCAGAACCAGAAAGGTGGAGCTGCACCAGGTTCAGCCCCGCCCATTCAACCAGAGTCAGCCCTGCCCCGCTACACAGCCCCGCTGACTTGTTTTTTAAAACTTTATTGCAACCAGGGTCAGCCCTCCTCAGCTGTTTTTTAAAAATAACTTTATTGCAAAAGAGTGAATTTACAAGAAAATAACTGAATGTTTCTCCTTCTGTTTCCCCTTGTTTTCAGGATAAAACATATCCTCACAATTGATTAAATATCTCAAGGTTTCAGTCATGTTTTTGTAACAGTATTAGTTTGTGAATGAGAAACGTTTTCTGTCATACGGACTATAACGAGAGACAGTGAGCCTAATAGAGAAAGCCGAACTAGCCCACTTTGTTTCGTAGAGTTAGCCGCCATTAGCTGCTGATAGTGGCTGTTAGCTGCTATCAGCTAGCAGCTGTTAGCTGCTCCTGGCGGGGGCCAAAGCACCTGGGATAACCCTGAGCGCTTCGCGGACCCGCAGCACGTAGCTCTGCAGACCCAGCGTAGCATTAGCCGCTGATAGCAGCTGTTAGCTTTGCCCTTGGGCTCTGTGGCTTAACCTGGCGGGGCCCAAAGCACCGGGGGGAACCCTGAGCGCTTCGCGGACCCACAGCACAAAGCTGCGTCGGACCAGGAGCACCGTACGAAGCTCCGCGGACACGCTCGCAGCATTACCCGACAACGAGGTGTTGCATCTCCACCGGACTTTGTGCTCTGGATCCGGCGGAGATGCAACACCTCGTTCTCGGATCTAACAGCCCAGTGTAATAGTCCAATATAATCAGGTCAATCACACGGGAGGTGTGGGAGCTGACTCTGATGGAATGGCCGGGTCTGATTGGTTGAATGGGCGGGGCTGAACCTGGTGCAGCTCCGCCTTTCTGGTTCTGCAGCGAGCAGACTCTCACCAATGTCAAGAGCAAATCTACGCCATTGGACCCTACAGTTTGAGGGGTCTTGAGATGGTTTGGGGAAATTAAATTATATTGAGAAATTATTGTTTTAACATCATTGTCAGGAGAGACAAAAATACGGTAGTCAAGTATTGTTAAAAATTAGGGAGAAAAAGAAAGAAAAATAATTGAGGCTTTTCGTATGAATTTTTTAGAACCTTTAAAGATTCTTTATTTATTGTGAAATTGGATCACAAGTCAGATTTATTTTTAAGTTTAAAGAGCAATAAAATGATGTAATTTGTCCTAAAACCATTTTATATTGATCTTTTTTTTTTGTTCCTCTGGTAATTCTTGATCCTGAAGCAAATACTGTAATCAAAGTACGGCTGATTTTAACACCTAAGTCCAACAGCAGTGGGACGTTTTTTGTACAGATCAGCCTTTCGTTGACTTTTTCTCTAATAAAAGACCAAACAAACACAAATTCAAGTACAGTTCTTGTGCCATTTTCTCCCCACGCTTTTACTCATGTCTGCTTCCTCGTCCACATTTCTCTCATTCATCAGAGCTGTGCATTCATCAGGATGCAAACGGAGCAGCCAGTTGGCCCGACTAAAAGAGACACACATATCAGGGTAGTGTCCTGTTCCATCTGTCATTTTCCCTTCGATTGAAACATGGCCCCTGTCAGTGCCCTGGCTGAATATATCACTCTCGCTTTCTCTCTCCTGCCATGCTCTGCTGTCACTAATACCATGTGGTTGTGCAGGTCTTTAAAGGTTTAAGCGGTTATTCCAGTCATTATTGGCTATTAAATCTGGTGATGGTCGTAAAGGCCCTGCCTGTTCCCCCGTGCCTCAGAGGTCAGCTGATGGCCTGCTTTATGAGCTTGCAGCGCTGTGCATCACTGCCGGCCCATCGTTTCATTCACGCCCCCTCCTCGTTCATAACGGATGGATGGGCAGGCTGCAGCTTTATTTATTTGCTCCCCATCTGCTTATATCTTACCTGAGCCACCAAAAAAAAAAAAACCTTCAAAGTCTGTTATTACTCCTCGATGGCTGTGGCTCTTTGTCATTTGTGGCTTCAGATTATATGAAGTGACTTAGACTTGCAGGAGCAACCATCATCATGGGGATGGCAAGAGCAATTCAGCAAATTTATGGCACATTTCAAGAAATTGTCATTTTTTACAATCCCATAAGCGCAAGAGTGAGTTACTCGCACTCGTAAGTTGTGTCGTTTTCCCATGCCGTTTGTTGGAGTGAAGTTCCCCAGATTGTTATTAAGTTTCAAAAAGTGAATGACATCAATTTTATTTGACTTGTTTAAAGGCCTTTGCCTCATAATGAGCATTGTTATATGAAACTACTGTTTTAAACCACTGTGCCACATCAGTTATGACTCAAGGAGAGGAGAGGACAACTTCCGTCATTATCACTGGTTTTATTGAACATTCATTCATCACAATGACACATTATTCCCAATAAAAACACTGAAAATTTTCAAATGGATTGGAAGGTGGTCGGAGTCAAAGGGAAAGGCAGCGATTTCCTTCTTATTTAGGAAATCCATTTACTCATGTGAACTTCTGTTCTTATAAAGGAGAGCCACATTTAATGGAGCCCCCACCACTACGGGACATCCTTCTTCCTGTAGCTTCTCTCTGTGCTAATAATTCATTGGCCTGCCAATTATTTCTTCTACAATAGAGATAAGAAAGAAACGAGAAGAAAAGGCAGGAGTGAGAGGAAGTATCGTTCACTCGCCTCTTGCTGAAGAACTGCTACTGTGGAGCTAAAGACACTTGGATGTTGTCCTCGGTGTTTTTTTACCCTCTTTTTATTTGAAGGGCTTATTTTTTTTGAAAACTCCACACAGGCACGCTGTCTTTACTGTGAAGTGCAGCGCCTTTATTACCAGGCCTCTGGTGACCTCACCCCGCTGAATGAAGTCATTGACTGAACTGCAGGAAGACAAACCAGCGTTCCGGGGAATTAATCAGGTCCATCAGCGGCAGAGCTTCTGGGCTCTGGGCAGCCATGCTGGCTTGGCTGGCTCTGTTGCCCCTGGGAGCGATGCAGGGTAGTTACCGAGTTGACAGCTAGCTGATAGCCCACCGTCCTTCATATTACGAGCACATCAAAGACGGGCCTCCCAGATAACGCGTCAGGGTTGAGGACTAGAGAATGAGGCCTGTCTTGCTGAGAGCAGCATGACCTCATCCTGAACATACCAGGATGACGGAGGAGACGGAGAAGCCTCTGGGAGAGGAGCAATTTGGATGTTTAGCCACCTGAAACTCGGTTTTCTTAAAATGTCATTTCCCAGCGGTGAATAAAATAATAATAATGATGATCACCCCCTCCACCCGCTGTACTCTCTGCACTCGTTTTTTCTCCTCTCTTTCTGTCATTTGTGCATTCTCTGTTGTGTTTCAGCCTGTCGGTGTAATTCGCCTTGCGTGATGGCATGCTGCTCTGTCCAAAAAATAAAGAGAAGACCCCCTTTAGACACCACCAATTAGAGAGACAATTAGACTGAACCAAGCCACGGTAGGGCTACTGAGCAGTCACTAGACTGCACCGCCTGCTAAATCCGAGGGTGCGTTTGAGTAATTGTGCCTGTTTCATTATATCTTTTTAGATAAACTTCAACTCCCTCTGGCATGTTTATTGTTTTACTTTGCTTTGTGTCTGTTGGAGAGTAGATGTGCACAGACTCGGCGCTTGACAGTGGGGATTTCCTGTGTTTGAATGTAAGGAGGTCGAGAGCAGAAGTAAGCTGTTGTTTCAGGACACTTTATGTGAAGCTCAACAGTGAAAAGCTTGTGAGCTCCTCGTCACAGATGAAGAGCCATTAGCTCGCCAGCAAATGCTTTGTTATGCTAACGCTTCAGCGCTCTATGCAGAAAATGACCCCTTTTTACCCTTTTTGAACAAAATAGACTTTATTTTATCATTTTATTGCGCTCTTTCTTGTCGTCGAAAGGCAGTCATTTGGCGATGTTTGATGGTGCGAGTGTATTTGTGTGCGTCTGAGGAGAGTTTGGGGGGGGGTTTGCGTCTAAATTCCTGAGCTGTGTGAAAAGGATCGCTTTCTTTGGGGCTGAATTTAATGAGATGATCAATGACCCTCAAGATTCACATTCACAACAGGGAGAGAAAAGAAATGAGGGAGCTGAAGACTCAATAGGTTTACTGTGGTTGTATGTCAGCTGTGGTCCCTTTCCTTTGAAAAAGCGAATTGTTTTTGAAACATGAAATCCTTCTTTTTGATTGCTGAGGGGTTGGATTACCTTTGATGTAGCCAAAAGAGACAGAAACAGGTCCAGGATTCTTATCCAAGCAAGTTTGCGCAATAGACCAGATATCGGTCGATGAGAAGTATGAGAGGCTGATTAGACAACTGGGGCTTTTTATGCATGTTGCTGGAGTGCATGGGTCACGGTAAAAGGGGTTATCTCACTATCAGCAAATGGACTATGATGTCTTCGCATTGTACGATTCTTGTCGGACAATTTGTTCTGACTGATTTCAACTAATTGTGCTCACCTTGCCCTCTCCTTCCCTTTGAACTGCAGAGGTAAGAAGAGAGTGGGAGAGGTATGCCTGAAACTGTACTGACAGATCGGACGGTGTTCTCACTTTGAATTACAGAGCACAAAGTTAGATGTCAGAGTGTGTAGCTTTTGAAATGGCACAACTCTAATATTTACTAACAGAATGGGCGTACTTGTTGTGCCTTGCATATAAATTAGCCCTGCATTCTGTATTAATTATAGAGTGTGGTTATTTACTCTGATATCAGCACAAAGCGTTGTACAGTAGCAGTTCAACGCTCATATGAAGGACGCTAACTGGTTGTCCTGACGAAATCTGTGTGCATAACGTTTGCATATAGAGTGCATGCACATATGCAGGATGTGAACACATTGAAAGGACACTCTCCACTGTTGTGTTTTGTTGTGCCCTCTTCCTTAATTTACCCATTGTGAGTGTGAGGGGGAGCCAGGGAGATGACATCATGCAGCAAGCAGTGTTTGAAGTGCCAGTCCTGAAGGAACCACTTATAGCAATTAGGATATCCTTGAACAAGCGTTTGCGAAACATTGGCTGGTTTTTGGCATTTGCCTCCCGTTCCTGCCTACTAACTAGCGAGGTTTGATCTCCCATAATTATCTACCCACCGGCTCCTCACTCTTGACAGCTCTCTCCCTGGAGAGGGCTGAATGCCGAGGCTACTCACTGATTGCATCAAAGTGTCAGAAATTGCAACATCAAAAATAATAACTGATATTCCGGCGGCAGGCTGCTCTTTGAATATTTTCTTTAAAACGCTCTCTAATTTGTGTCTCGCATGGTGCCAATGTGTGTATGACTGTGAGGGCTTAAAGCAAATAAAAGCAGGGGAAGTGCATTCATTATTGAATCCCTATTTACATATGGCAGACTATTCTGTCTGAACTGGCATGAAATAGATACGCGTTTATTCTGCCATTGCTTTTGCCCCATTCTGCACTTCTTTCAGGTCTTGCTCAGCATCTATGTCTCTCCACTTCACTTTTAAACATTTTCACATTACCCTACAACACAAGTCTGGCACCAACATCTTAAAAGGTCTTCTGAGCAGACAAAAACTGACAAGGTGTCAGGGAGGGATGACTGGCCATCCCACAATAAAGCTTGGGAATGAATTGTAGCCACATATTGTCATGAGTAAAAGTATCAGATGGTTTTACTTTAAAAGATGGTAAATCAAATGGTCTGGATAGCTTTGTATATTTTCCTGCTGAATCCATAAGACAGCCTACAATAGTCCCGTTTCCACTGTCGGAACTTCGGGTAATTTTACCGGAACTTTGAGGCGCGCGACTGTTTCCATTATGTGGGCAATTTCGAGAGGGCCATCTTCAGGGACCAACGGAGTCCCTGATCAGGGGCAGGTACTCGGATCGGCCCGATAGACTCGCGGAGTGGGAAATGTGGTTAACTCGTGCTGATTGGTTGTGGGATGAAGGAAAATGATGAAAGCAGACCGCGCTGAGATAAATTACCTGTGTGTTGTTGTCGGAGCTTGCAAAATGACCGTGTCTCCGAAGTTGGATTAGTTCGTCATGAAGTATACTCATCCTTCTGTTCAGCGCTCCATCACTATGGATAAAAACAGAGAAATACGCCGCAACCATCGTTTCTTCGTCTATCGTTGATCTATTTATTATTCTCCACTTCCTTGTCTGTTCGCGCCTTTACGCTTGTCAGTGACGTCGATGCTGACGTCTTACAAAAGTTCTGGAAAGGTGGGGGCTGTAATGGAGACACAACAGCTGAGAGGACCGAGCCACAGGAAGGTCCCGGTCACTTTCCCCCCTCACAGAAATTACCCCGAAGTTCTGATAGTGGAAACGAGGCTACTAACTGACAAGTAGATAAGTTTTTCACACATGGAGTGTTTCAAAGACATTGCCGTTAAAATCTCAAGGCTGTTAGAACCAGGAGGAGGACTGTCTTCAGATGATGTGTGCTGAAATCTGAACCTGTTTGCAGGCATAAATATTCTGTAAGGCAGTGTGTCCAGAGGGTCCACTTGCAGCAACGTTAGCGGGCTCTTTGAGGGTGACATCCATATTTCAACACCTATCTTGACTTCCCTGACCTTGCCACGTTACACATTAATAACACATTTATAATACATCATCTCTTCCTTGTTCTTACCATGTACACTTCTCTCTTTTGCACTATTCGTTTTTAATTGTGGACATCACAGGGATAATTTGCAGCGTCTCGCATGCTTTAGTGTTTCACTACAGATCATTTGCATCACCTGCCTGGTGTCTGTGGATGAGGGCTTGCTAGTGGTGAGGATTTCTTCAAAGAATTGAAAGGGACAATTTTGTGTGAAAGCAGCAAATTGAGAGAGACAGTCAGCCAATGTTTTGCAAGGATGAAATTAAAGTCAGTGCAGCTGTGGATGGGGCTGCATTACTAGAATAAATTAATGCCCGAAAAGAAGGGAGAGGCAGGTTTGCTTTGCAATGACAAATGTTGATTTCCCTCGAGGTATTTAAAGTGATTTGACCCAGTCATTCTTTTAAATCACAGACAGGAGATGATAAATGTGCTACTAATGAGGCCTCTGCATTTTATCTCTCACTCTGCCTTCTGCAGGATTGCCCAGGCTCCTGGAGGCATCTGCTATGTCTTCTAAAAAAAACACCCTTAACCTCACTAAACCCCAACAATGCAGAAAACAGGGGGGGAAAAATCCATCCACATGTATCTTTTACATGCTGCGAAAGATTGTCAGAAAATTAAAATCAAACACGCACTCACATTGTTCTCTAAATGCAACCTTCTTAAAAGCCCCGCTAATCTGAAAAAGAGGCACTGAAATTCAACCCTGTCAGCATTTGTAGACATTATAATAATCTTCGTACCAAGGCCCCTGTTTTTTTTTTTTTTTTTGCTTCTTTTTTCTTTATCTGTCTCTTCCTTCCATCTTAGAGGTAAGCACTATGTCTATTTACACATGACAAAAACCAGAGCTGCAGGAGCTGTTAACAGCATGGCTCTCATTATCTGCTGCATTGAGCGTGTTGCGGAAGGAGACGAAGGCTCTTTTCAGGTGCAGATGTAGAGCATCATTGATAGGGCGGGCTGCTTTACTCCTTTACAGCCGGCCTCTGATCAATCAGTGCTGACAGGGCGGGGGCTTTGTGTGCCACATGGCGGGACAAATGTCTGCCAGGGGAGTGGGGCGCACCTGAAAAGGGGAAGCTACACACACCACCCAGCCCCGCGCCTGCAGATTAGCCCCAGCTCGCTTTGATGGATTAGCATGTAGAAAAATTTGCTTGATTATTGATATGAAAATGTTTAAGGGGGGGGGGGGGGTTGAAGGAACTACAGTGGTGTGTTTCTAAGGGATGTGTGTGCAGCGGTGGTTATTATCTACCTCACCTGCACCCCCTCTTTTACCCTCAGTCTCAGAGAATAGAGCGGTACAAAGGAAAGATGAGGACATGGGGAGGAGACCGAGTGTGCCCGAGCTTTCTTCAGGAGAGACACATTCAGCCGCACTTCATGAAATATTGTTCATCATCATATTAACAGGGCTGAACGTGTGGAGATAAGGCCCGTCTAAAAAAAAAAAAAGTAAGCAGAATGTCCCTGTGAGATATTTCAATCCTCATCCCCGTTACCTTTATTCATCCTTTCAGGGTGAATATGAAATGCAGCAAGACCCTTTTTCAGCCAGCCCAAGAAAATGATGACATAATCACCTCCTCTTTAATTGCTTGATTTGTCAATCTCTCCCAATCCCGCGCCGCTCTCCTTCACGTCTTTGGTCTCCAGGATTCTCCAGCTGTCAAATATCATCCTCAGCAACTAAGTAAGACCTGGAATTTGCATAGTGAATTATGTATGTTACAGTAAGGAATAAATACAACACCTGCAAAAGTATCGCATTATACTACGTGATCATTCAAGGCTTTGAGAGGAGCCTGGATTCCATGACATGAACCTGTTCAGCCTCAGATAGAACCAAACCAACAACATAATGAAAGAGCAGAATCTCACCTGTGATGCTGATTTACCTTCAAAGAACAAATTATTAAAAATAAAAACTGTTATGAGGGTTTGATGTTCACCTGTGGAGCTGAGTGATGTGTTCTGAACCAATGGACTCACTCTCAGAACAAATGCACTGCATGAGGTGGGATGGTTGTTAATTTATGGTATATTAATGAGTGAAATTAGTACAAATATTACAGATTTCATGTCATTTTAGTGTGTTTCACCAATTTCTCTGCATTTGAATCAAACATTTTGTCAAACGTTATTATTTTTTAAGCAATTGGCATTTATTTATATGGTCTCTTTATAATCCATTTCATAATCCAGAAACTTGGGGGCCAAAATGGCATTCCACCTTTTAATTGGCAGCTCAAAAGCTAACACATTGTTCTCCCTATTGAAGCATCCACTGAATTTACAGAACAAAACAAAAACAAATGAAGATACAAAATTAAAAATGTCTAAAAACATCACATTATAATCAACCTATTATTATGTTTGCATCATTATTACTTTACATTAGGGATGTCCCGATCCGATCACGTGATCGGAAATCGGCCCCGATCACATCACGTGATCGGAAATCGGCCCCGATCACGTGATTTTTGGACTCGATCGGAATCGGACGTCACCTCTTGATCTGGACTCGGGTTTCCTCTACATGCGCACAAACACGGCAAAACAAAAGCCGCCACCTTCAGAAGGAAGTTTGGGTTTTTAAATATAGGTTAAATAATCTAAAGCACATGGGATTTATATATAGTCTATATTTGTGCACTTATATATTAACCATAATCAGAGTTTGAATCAGTTTCCGGTCCAGGAGGAGGGAGGGGACCAGGAGACACGCGAGCTTATGGAGCAGCGACCGGGTTTGCTGCTCACTCCACACCCGCCGAGACTCGTCCTCCCCCTGAACGGAAAGCAAGCACTGACGGGAGTACTCGGTCTGGAGGAGGTGGCGAGGCCGGCGTGGAGCGAGTCACACCCACACTCACCCTACGCCGCGTCTCTATCCAGGCTCAGGAGGAGATTCTGCTGAGTGCTGCACGTACGCAGCACAACACCCGCCCTCTGTCGGGAAATAAATTGAGCGATGTTAAGATTTTTTAAAAGCGCTTTCTGAGGAGGAGTTTCGTGATTAAGTGTTGCTCCAAAACACACACAACACTGATGGATTTCTCCAAATAGTCTAATTAAGAAGTTGTTCAGAGCTGCTGCAGTCAGAGGCTAAAGCAGCAGGAGTGAAGGAGGAGCTGATGACAAGAAATGGTCGGGTGATTGTCAGTAAACAAGTTTGTTCTTTCTGGGCAAAAACTGGACCAGAGGGTTAAAATAATGTTGACATTTCTGCACCTGAACAGCTGTAGGAAAAAAAATGTCCTCAAAAAGTTACTTTAACCACAAACTATTCATGGGGATTTTGTGCACAGAGAATATATGTTTAAGTATTTAAATATATATGGATATGATAGATTTCTATACAGATGGATGGATTTATGTCTGCAGCATGACATCATTTTGTGGCTTGTTTGTTTTTATTAGTTAAACATCGGCAAAGTAGAACGAAGAAAGTGTTAGTATGTCAGCAGTCTGGAGGCATTAAAAAGTTGATAACAACAACATATTAAAAAGATCGGATCGGGACTCGGTATCGGCAGATCTTCAAAATCTAAGGACTCAGACTCGAGGGCAAAAAAATCTGATCGGGACATCCCTAGTTGACATTACTTTAGCCTCGTTTCCACTATCGGAACTTCGGGGTAATTTCTGTGAGGGGGAACGTGACCAGGACATTCCTGTGGCTCGGTCCTCTCAGCTGTTGTGTCTCCATTACAGCCCCCACCTTTCTGGAACTTTTGTAAGACGTCAGCATCGACGTCACTGACAAGCGTAAAGGCGCCAACAGACAAGGAAGTGGAGAATAATAAATAGATCAAGAATGAACAAAGAAGCGATGGTTGCGGCGTATTTTGCTGTTTTTATACATAGTGATGGGAGTGCTGAACAGAAGGATGAGTATACTTCATGATGAACTAATCCAACTTCGGAGACATGGTCATTTTGCAAGCTCCGACAACAACACACAAGTAATTTATCTCGGCGCCGTGTGCTTTCATCATTTTCCTTCATCCCATAACCAATTGGCACGAGTTAACCACATTTCCCACTCCGCTAGTCTATCGGGCCGATCCGAGTACCTGCCCCTGATCGGGGACTCCGTTGGTCCCTGAAATGGCCCTGAAGACGGCCCTCTCGGAATTTCCCGCATAATGGAAACAGTTGCGCGCCTCAAAGCTCCGGTAAAATTACCCCGAAGTTCCGACAGTAGAAACGGGACTATTATAATCCTTATTGGAGCCAGTTGGAAGTGAAAAATGAACAATGGTTTAATTATTTAGTTTGTTTAATTCATTGTATCCCTTTATTTCAATATTTAAAGGCACATGTCTCTACAAACCAAATTTGACAAGAGATCCAACATTTTTTAAAATAAATATATGAAGAAGGAGGGATGATAATATTTTTAAGCTGTTTCACAACCTGTTTTGGAAAGCACTATAGAAATCCTGAATAGAATTCCAATAGAAAATCTAAATAATAACTGCCTGTATGGTATGATGGAAAGAGGCGAGAAGGTGAGAAACTTTTTATAAATGTATTTCTCAAAGTAAAGTAGTATTTTGATTGGACAGATCATGTTTGCATAAACATACAAGCTGAGATCTGTGGGTCACCACATGTGACTGCTGTCCCACAGGTATCCAGTGTTGAACATCTCCACCAACACGATGGACTGTAGCAGCCATGGATCAACATGGTCGCTGGTATTCTGATGACAGGAAGCTGGACTGTGTCTGTTAAATGTCATCTGTGACCAACTGACGACATGTCGTCCCCTCACAGCCCGGCTGTTTTAAAGCAGACAGAGGCCTCTCGGAGGAGCCCTCCCTGACTAATGGAAACAGTGTGTGCACGGTCTGAGCTGCAGAACTCTGATGACCAACACAAGTAACGCAAAAAGTGTGTGCTTTACAACCTCCCCGCCATGTTAAGGTTCAGTTGTAAACTGAGAATTTATGTCCTTCATTAGGGGTAGCACAATGCACATAACTCTAATGTATAACAATTGGGATGGCTATAAAGAAACCGTTTTATACCTTCTTAAATCTGTGACTTGTAGGTGACCCTGGTAGAGGCAATGTTAGGGCAGGCAGATTTACAGCGGCTGCAAATGCCCTCTGATAGGCCTCTGCGTTTTTAGAGAATTAAGGGTGCCAAAATGTAAAATGACTTAAATAATAATTTTATGTGCCTGGTCAGAAATATAAGTCTCAAATGCATAATTTACAACTTGTTACTCAAGTTTTTTAAAAATGTAATTCTAAAAGACTTCACATTGATTCATGTCTAACTTTAGTTTTACAGCTCAGCAGGGAAGGATAGAAACCCACCTCCATTTTCCTGTTTTTTTTTCCTGTCTCACCAGACCAGTCCATTAACATGACATATGAAGTGTAAAAATAGCACAGGTAAAAGTAATCAGTATTAACCGTTTATATGTAGAACTCTAGACATCTTTCTCTTGAGATTTGATGGTGGGT
The DNA here is from genome assembly GCA_006937965.1 of Callopanchax toddi. Lineage (NCBI taxonomy): Eukaryota > Metazoa > Chordata > Actinopteri > Cyprinodontiformes > Nothobranchiidae > Callopanchax > Callopanchax toddi. The sequence goes on along the minus strand of SSNR01000042.1, from coordinate 2,485,193 downwards.
GCATGGCCTTTTAATGAACTATGACCACATCTTTAAAGAAGTCATCTGTGTATACCAGGGGTGTCCAAACTTTTCAACATGAGGGCCAAAATCACCAAGTGTCAAGTCCTCGAGGGCCACAAAAGTTAGAATATTTCTTTAAAAAAACAAGCAAAAATGTTTTTTTCTGCTCAAAAATTCATTATAAATGCAACATTTTAATGAACAGAGTTTTTCTCAGTACGACACAGGGATCTAGGATGTTTGACTCAATAACAAAAAGCATCCAATTTACTGGATCTGATTGGTTTTCTGTTTTTAGATTTCTAGAAATTAAATTTCCCTCCGTTCTCAGCAACAAGACCAGGATCTGGGTCTTTCTTCAGTCATGTTGCCGGATTTAAGCCTGGGACACACAGAAGACGGATGCGTCGCGCCCACGCCGTTTTAAAAAAACAAAAACATTATAGTTACTGAGAGTGGCTACACGGAGAGCACAACGCAAACGCCGGTCCGTGCGGAGGCGCTAAAGATCAGTGCCGGTTCTATCTCATGCGCAGCGGCGCGGCATTTACGTCTTTAATACGGCGATTTTCCAAGCAGCATTCAGCCTTCCATAGGCTGCATAGCGCGTCCTGTGCACCCCCTAGACCACGGCGATTCTGTGGCGCAACGTATCCGTCTTCTGTGTCCCAGGCTTGATTCACGCTGTATGAACAGAGCTCACAAGTTTGCATTTTGGTAAAAGTCAGTGACGGTTTGTGGTTTTTTTTTTTACCAGGAAATTAAATTATCTCAATATATCTTGAATTGTCTTTTAAAAAATTGAATATTTTGATTCTAATTTACTTGGATTTTTTTGTTTGTTGGGTCTCATGGTAGTACAAATCTAAACATAAATAAAAAATAACATAAAGCATCTTTATGCATCAAAATCCTGCAGGAAAACTAAATTATATCATTTTTAAGATGCAGCTGAGGGCTACAAAAAAATCACTCTGAGGGCCGCATGTGGCCCCCGGGCCGCACTTTGGACATGCCTGTGTATACAGTCTTGTGCGTGCATGCTAAGTGGACAATTTGCAGCTTTACTATTTTATGAGCTACTGACCAAAGAGTAAAACATTTATTTATTTTTTTTGCTTTCATGCATGCTACAGTACGTGTGTTTACACGTAGTTCATGGTGGAAGAAACACTCAGGTTGCAGTCCATTATTTTTCCCTGCTGCAGTCAGTCACCTGACTACCATTAGTGTCAAAGGGTGGCACACACTCAGCGGGGGATCCTGAGCGGAGCCCATTGATGAGATGAAACAGGTTGACTTCTCCCTTAGTCTGAAGTGGAATGAAAAACAAATGTCATGGAGGGTGACAGAGAGCGTCTGTGTCTTATCAGCCTGGACAATGTGAGTGATGGCTCTTATCTGGCCCCCTGCTCCGTGGCTGTTTATTATCCCAAGGTGGCAGGGTGGTGCTGGGAAGAGAAGAGGACTGGGAGCCCCTTCGTGATCCATCACTCTGGAGGTCTTTTTCCCCCCTCTTATCTGACCGCTACACGGATAACTGCAGCTCTTGTTTACAGACGGCTATTTGAATGAGCAGCAGGCGTAGGAAACGATTCCTTTGCTCTCTTTATCAGTCCAGGTGAGTTATAGGGAGGATGGGGTGCGCCATACTTTTTTCTCCTTACACTGCACTCAAAATAAAAATAACACCAGTCAGTTTTTACCCATATGAACATTTTTCTGTTAATAAAAAGAAAGTTGAAGGAAGAGGCAGGAGTGCACGCACAAGAGGATAAGCGTGTCTGTCGCCGACTTTATCTCTTTTCATGAATTACATTCATTTCTGTTATCATGTCTTTTTTTCTTCCTTATCTGAGTCAGCATGTGTTGTCAGTGTATACAAGAGTGAGCGCTGATATGAGAAAAAGAAATGATCTGTGTCTGTGGTGGTCTCTGAGTCCTCTGTTGGGGTTATTGCATTACGGAGCGTCATATCCTGAATAGGAAGTGCGGCTCCTATATTTACTTGTGTTTTTGAAAGGAAAACCTCAATAAAGATGGCTATTTTTTTTCACTTGTTCCATTTCCTTTCACCGTCTCTTTTGGGATATTCCTGGATCTCCCTGGCAGGGCAGAAATGCGTTGGTTTCCATTTCAAACAGGGCCCTCATGTCCGTCACATCAACAGGGGTCTCTCCTAAAATACATACCTTCTGTCAAAGCCGGAGGATAGATGGTGGACGGAATGAGAAATGGCAGGAGGGAGGGGATGATGTGAGGAAGAGGTGAATCAGGCTACCGGTCGCTCATTTCCGTGGGGTTCAGTGACGGGCTCTTCCGATCCTCGTCACCTCTTGCTAAAGCCAAAGACTTTGCTTGAACACGGCGAGGAGAAAACTCTGCCCAGATGCCTCTGGCTGTGAACTCACCACAATAAATCCCAATGAATTCTGTCTTTCTGCCCCTGACTGAAGCTTACATGCTGTAGCCTGCACCCACACCGGTTTTAGCATGGCAGTGTCCACCATTATCACAAGGGATGCTAATTGTAAACCGCGAGAGACAGACAGAAAGCCTTTGTGAGGTGGGAGCTGGGATTGCCTATGTTAGGGTGACCAAACGTCCTCTTTTCCCCAGTCATGTCCACCTGATTCATTAGAAATTGCACAGATCGCTGAAATCCACTCCATGTTTTGCTGGTTACACTGCTCCGGTACAAAACTGATCAAAGTGATTGACAGGCAGGTTGTCAATAAAGACAATGGACGCACGTGAAAAAAGAAAAGTGTTTTTTATTTTAAGCGCGTGAGCGTGAAATAGTCCATTTAAAATGGCATTATGACTAGTAACAGTTGAATTAGAACTACTTATCTAAACACTATCAAAAAGTTTCACAAATGAACCAAGTGTCCTCTTTTTTCGAAAATCAAAACATGGTCACCCTAGCCTATGTGTCAGAGTTGGGAGCAGCAACATGGTATGGGAGGGTAAGAAAGATGGGAATGTAAACAAAATCACATGCACTCATTAAAGAGTTGTGAAAAGGCCTTGAGGTCTGTGCAGCATGCCAGCCTGCTCTTGTGGGAGGATCTCATTCCGGTGATAAAGATGAGCCAAGTCAACACAGGACAAAAAAAAAGAGATTATCCATTTATGTTTTTCTAATATGAAATAACTTTCTATCTTTTTACCATGCCACTTTAGTGTTGTGGACTCAAACCAGCATTAGTTTCCCCAAAAGCTATCTCTGCTTTTAGATTAAGACCTAAAATCTGATGTAATATTTAGAAAAACAGCGGGAGCAGTAATTACCAGCAAGGACTAGACTATGGTCTGGACTGCACACAAATCCAACTTGTTACCATCATTATCTTTTAATTATTTAACACATTCATTTAGTTTCACATGTATATTCAAGGAAATACCAATAAATACTTAAAATCCATCTGCTGTAGTTGACTTCAGGCTGGAGGAAACACAACTCAGAGCTCATTCTTTCCTCTCCAAGATGAAGAAAAAGCCAAATTCTTCAACCTGGTGAGCAGAATGGAAACAGTTCGGTTTTGTACCCAGTCATACGTAATGAAGAAATAATTTATCTATATTAATTGTAGTGAATCCTAATAATACAAAAAAAACTGAGCGCCACCAAATAGAAATGTATTGTAATCTGCCTGTGATTAATATGCACCATAAAAGCAGCATTTATAAACAGGCACGATCAACCTCAACATAATAGTATTCAATTAATCACAGTCTGCTCTCAGTTGCAGCCAAAATAATGGCAATTTAATAACGCCGTGCTTATAGCCTCACACATTACCAAGTATTTATAAATGTCACTGACTAGTCTGTAATACACAGTGACAGGAAAACATGTGCAGGGCTCAGCAGTGTCTGCTTCTATGCAATGCAACAAATGCACCATCCCCATAGCAAAGGCGCTATGAATAACGGTGATAATCACCTCACAATGACTTCATTTATCAATGTATGAGGAGCACAAATATAGACGAGATTACCCTGCTGCCTTTTTGTTTTCTGGAGCGAAGCATTGTTTTTGCTGGAGAAGAGGGCAGGCTTCTCAGCAGAATAATATCATAGGTGTTAGTTTTATTATTTTTTAATCATATCAACCACATTAGGATCTTAAAAACTATAATTAATCAGCAATAAAAATGATAACTAAGGCAGACTAACATTTGTTGTTGTTAAATGAAATAATTTCTTATACATATTTGGTGCTACTATAAATTAATAAACCTTTCCTGTGTTTTCCTTTGAAATTTAGCAGTCCTTTAAAACTTTTAAAAGTGTTTACTTGAAAAAGTTTCATCTTCTTTGTCAAATTTTTGTGCTTTTGTTTTAAAATAATTTGTTCATTTTATTTATTTCACTAACTTTCATATTAACCCCCTCACTTCTTAACTGTGATAAAGAGTAAGCCAGAGCAGGTGATTTAGTGTTTCCCACCACATCATCTCTTTATTATCGCCGTGTAAATTTGCACCGCTTCATGCAAAAGTGACCCCTGGAAATTGAGTGAACCTTAGTAAACCTCGTGGAATTTCCAATTAATCACAGTTGTTATGTACCCCCCCCCACACACACACACACACACACACTTTATATCTCTAAAATCCCACCCACCCCCAACACAAACAGATGCACAGCCACAGCATACTGTCTGGATTTGTGTACACAGATTATTTACATATATTTCTCCAATTATTTGCAGCAACATTTAACAGCAGAGCTAGTTATCTGAGGCACTTCCTGTGCAGCACGTAGCAGATTCAGTTGGAATTTCATAATTTTCTGCTACAATGCAAAACTGGTTGCAGGTTAAAGAGAATAATACTTAAACGTTTTTGAGATTAGAGTTGATTAAAGAAAACTCTGGCTCTGCTTAGGCTGTAAACTCCTATATATTTTTTAAAATTATTTATTCCTTCACAGCTGATGTCATTTTAAGAGTTAATAAGATTCGATTTCTTTTGTGTATCAGAACTGCTCTGACTTCTAGAACTGGTTTGGACTTTAGTGTTGTCTTGTGCTGTCTGGCATCAGCACATGTTAAAGTGATGTGGGTTGCTGGAGGAAAAATTTTTTATTTTGTTTTATGTTTCTCCTACATCTGATCATTTTGGGGTGTTTTATTGGAGGAAAAACCACGAGCATTAAGTTAAAGATCTATTTTACTTTATTTACTAAATGTCAAAGCAATGTGATCAAATTTAGTGTTGCATGTGTTTTCCGGGAAAACATGATAATCAGGGTTAATCACATCTCTCAAAAGTGGTTTCATTGTTGTGGCTTATCATGATTTCGCATTTCGATCCAACCCAAAAAACTTTTCTTTGAACGTAGAACATTGAAGAGTTTAAGTCCAGGGTCTGTAAATCTGTTTCATCAAAATTAGCTTTAAAATGACAAAACACAAGAGTGTCATTGTGAATTATGGCTTCTTAAACTTTTCCCTTTTATCACTCTTTTTGTTTTTGGAAAATCGTGCAATTACGAAGCACCAAAGGGGGAAAAAAAGACTATAAACTTGGTGCTAAAATGTTCAGTTTCAAAGATCTGCCTGTTGCTAAATATAATAAAGCATCTCAAAATAAACCTATAAAGATAACAGTGAAAGCAGCTAAAATCGAGGGCGTGTCCATAAGTTTGCGCAGTCAGCCGGGTGACAAACAGCTTCCCGGCATTGTCGGCAACAGAGGACGTCATCACGAACGTTTTAATATGTGGGTAGCATTTGGTGGCTGAAAACAATACTAACAGACACTAAGAATAGCTTTGGTGTTGGAAAGCGATGACTCCCATCCTGAGAGGAAAATTCACTGTAATTAAAGCTGCATTTAGAAGTAGTCGGTGGTCCTTAATTTGATCTTAACGTGTTTAGATGTAATTTTCTTAGTATTCATCACATGCATATATTGGTTACGCATGTGCACTTTGAGCAATGCTAACACTTAAATCGGTGCAAACAGCTGATGAGAAGATAGATGAGCTATGGGAATTTGATCTGCTTGTTGGTGGGGGGTGGACTGTTCTGTGCTATCCATGTAAAAATGTGAGATGGATAGGTTGACAAATGAAGGGGGAAAAAGAGCAGTGCAGCAGAGACTGCTCAGTGGGGATGTGAGAGGAAGGAGGTAGTGCTGTGCTGACCACCACTGGGACCAGAGAAAGGTCATGGTGAAATGGAAACTGATTCTCCACCCAGGCTCCCAGGGTACTATCCAGTAACTCTCTGTACAACAGCATTACACTCTCTCTACAATCTAAACTGTGTTCAGCCCACACTGGTGAGGACAAAGTGAAGAAGACTCAGTCTTGGGGTAACACTTCATTGTCTCCAAAGTATGGTCTCTGTCATTGTGCTGCTGCATCCTGATTCTAGAGGTTCAGGATGGAGCTGCATGATGCAGCTTTCTACTGGACACATTTCCTGCTCATCTCTCAAAAAAAAAAAAAAAAAAAGCATGGAGAGTTGGATTTAGCACACACATGTTAAACTCCAGTCCTGGAGGGCAGCTTTCCAGCATGTTTTAGATGTTTTTTTTTTTTCAGCTCCATCACACCTGATTTGAATCAGTGGGTGATTAACAGGCTTCTGTAGAACTTTTGAAGATGTGATTTTAACAAAAGATCCTGGTGCATTATGGATCAGGATAAATACTAAAACTTGTAAAACCCTTAAGGAGCTTGACACCTCTGACAGTTCCATGTAATTTATTTGAATGTGTTATACACCCTTTTTTTCTACACTTAAATATAGAAGTTCCATTAAAAAGTTTCTCAGTGGAGAATTATTTTTTGCAACTGCAGCTTATTACACCAATATCTTCCTCTTTGTACAATAATTTGGGTTTCAAACATGTGAAAACAATACTTTCCTTTAGGCCTGGGCGATAAATCGATTGAATTAATTCGAATTTTTGGTTGCAGGCGATTTAAAAACAAGTAAATCGAGTTTTTGTGTAATGGCATATTTTTGGCTCCCCGAAGCTTCCGTAGAGCTAGTTCCACATAGCATTATTGCTAGCAACAACAACCACAGCAAAAACAATCACCGAAACAGTCGCTTTGCACATATAGGGCCCTATAATATCCGTTTTAACTTTTCCCAAATTCCAATAACCTCACGGCTCGTTTCTATTAATTTAGCTGAATGTTCCGTATACGGTTCGACCGGCTCCATGCTGCTGCCTGTTTTCAGACGTGACTCTGACTCGGAGCTCATCACGTTACGCTGCCGGTCCATTGTCTGTCGACTAAACTTAAAGAGAAGTCATTCTTCAGATTCATAAATGTCATCTGGATATTGTTCTGCCCTGAGCTTTGCACTAAACTTCGCGGTGTTGAATTTTCTGGAGGTGTTTCAGTGAGACAAAAGCGGACCGTCTTTTTTTCCTCTGTGTGGAGACTGCGCTCTGCGTGCGCAGGTACCGTGGCGGCGGTGGCCAAAACACTAAGAAAAATATTATTTTCTTTACTAATTTGCAGATATAAGAGAATTCCGTGAGATTCCACATTTTATACTGAATTCCATTTTGTTTGGGAATTACCGTGATTCCGTCCGTTTTTTCCGCATCTGCCGTTTGTATGTGTAGGGGGGGAAAATATTCGTAATTCGAATTAAAAAGAAAAAAATCGGAAATTTTATTTTTAGGCCATATCGCCCAGCCCTACTTTCCTTACTCTTTGTTGTCTCCTTTGGCTTTTCATCTGTATTATTTCATCTAATTATGATTTGTTCAGTAAAATGTTTTACATGTGCACAGTATTCTTTATGGAATTATTCTGGCAACCACAGCCGCCAGTTTTTTACTGTAAAAATAACTTTTTTTTTTACAGTGTACGGTAATTAGACTATGCATAGTAAATCTTTCTAGGTGATCTCAGGCCATTTTCATATGTAATCCTCCCAGTAACTGATGACCGATGTAATGTTTTAAATTTGTAAATTGTCATTGTGGGATTATCAGATGTTAAAGCCATACTCAGTAGCCAATGTAACTTTTAACGTTTTTTTTTTTTTTAAAGCCTCTTAACAACGTTCCAACATAGTATAGTCATAAATATATTGTGGAGATTAAACAAAAACCCGAAAGAAATCAATAAAGTGGTTGTCCCACAGTTCTCTAAAAACTTCAGCCAATCCTATCGTTCGAACCGAACGATAGGATTGGACAATCCAGCTGTCTGTCTGCCGCTTTTCCGCACTGATTGGATTCACCAATAATCCGCCCGGACACATTTACCGTCTAAACATTCCGGAAGTGAAAGGAGGGCAGAATTAGCCGGTGGTCAGTGCTTTCATTTTAAGATAAAAATACCAGAGTCCCCCCCAAAAAACACCTTTTCAGCTAGCAGAAAACTAAAATCATTTGGAGGTGAAAAGAGGAAAAGCTGGGGGAACGTTTCTACTGCTGAAGTTAAACACTGCATTGTTATCACCGCAAAACGGGGTCCCATGTCCGCGGGAAGGCTGGCGTACCGATTATACCGACAGGAGGGGTGAGTGCTCCGAGACGTGTCTCTGTAAACTAACTAGTGAGACCTGGCTACTGAGTATGGCTTTAATTTTGGTCATTTTCTGCCAGATTTTTTGTTTGCAACATCTGGTTGATGCCAAAAGCAAAAGGCAGCTTTATGTACAGTAGTTTACAAGGAGTAAATTAACTCAGCATGTTGAAAGATAAGAAGCTGATTGAATTATCAGCAAAAAATCTGAGGTTCATTCAAGAACTCACATCCTTCAGCTGACTCCCAGCTATTGAATAAAAATAGCCTCTTTTGTACTTGTACCGCTGCTGTTGAGTTTTCTTTAAATTTTCTAAAAGAAATACAAATTAAGATTATTCCTCCATTGTCACTATATGTAGGCACAGTGAAACTGTGACATTTTTCTGCTAACAGATTTCGAACCAGGACAGTGCTTACCTTGTTAGATCTTTAATAAAATAGAAAATAAGAAATTTGTAACCTCAGAATACGTCTGTTTGTGCGTGCTAACAATGTTGCAACATCACCTACTTTCTTACACCATTAATTTGATTTTATGTCTTTTGTTGAGACTATGGATACTTCTAAATACATGTAGCTTTACTATAAACACAAATCTGAAGACTGATAACCTCGTCCATGTTGTCTGTAAATCTCAGTCATATGTAAACACTGATAATATATTGTCAAATGATCCTTCTTTTTTCACTTTTACTGGTCACTGCTCTACTTTGAAGTAATTTTAGTACAGAGTATGTGTCTCACTTTGAGACAATCTAGTACATTTGTCTTCTGTTTTTTACATTGTTCATGTGTAAAGTGTTTGAATACATTGCTTAAACATTCAAAACAAAATTCCTCCTGGCTCTAACTGGTCCAGCGGGCTATGGTAACGCCAGTGTTTATGTTTTAATTTTTTTCTGTGTGAGGAGACTAGTACTCAGAGAAGATCTATGTACTGCTGTGATTTTGACCGACCAGTACAGGACAAAGCAGCAGAAGCAGTAGAGTAAACATTCAGAGGTTTTTATTTATGAAAAACAAAAACTATCCAGAAACTAGAGGACTTGCAGGACAAAACATGCTGTTAACCACAGACTTAACAACAGGAGTGACGAAAAACTGAAGGTTAAATACGTATACAGCGGTTGATTACTGAGGGATTACAGATGAGAGGCAGGTGAGGCAGAGCTGAATCAGGGAAACGATGGCCAAGGTAAAGCAAAACACAGAAAACTATCAGTAAAAAATCAGAAAACACAATCACTGCAAAAAAATAAATAAATACAAACAGACTGGGAAACAAACTGATCACCCATACCAGGGTCATGCAGAGGGAAAACATACAAATGCCACAGTTCAACATTGCTAAGTTCCACTTCATTAGATGTTCATCATTACAGAAAATATTGAATATGTCCAATTTGATTGCAATCATCACTGGAACTACATTACGATTGTACAATTTAACAGTATTTGAGATCGTAGAAGCTAACCTTTATTAATCTTTTAAAAAATGCTGATTTATTTCTCAAAAAAGTGGGCATTGCGTCTCAAACTACTGACTATGTGTTCAAACCATGGATCGGGGGAGGAGCAGCTTACTGTGCAGGATACCAGGGTTCAAACACTGGCCCAGGCCATCTGTTAGTGTCCCTGGGAAAGATACTGAGCCCCAAATGGTCCCTGGATGTCATCCAAGTTGGCAGCCCACTGCTCCTCAAAAATAAGGACGGGTCAAAAGCCTCCTTGCCTCGCGTTGCCTTCCTCCACTTATCCAGGTTGGAATCGTGGGGGCAGCATCCCAAGTAGGGCATCCCAGACCATCCTCTCCTTGTCCAAGTCTGCCAGCTCCTCCACTGGGATGCCCAGGTGTTCCCTGACCAACCTGGAGATGTACAACCTCCAGGTTTTCCTGGGTCAACCTAGAGGCCTCCTGCCAGCAGAACATGCTCAAAACACCTCCCAAGGGAGGCGTCCAGGAGGCATCCTAGCCAGATGCCCAAGCCACTTCAACTGGCTCCTCTCGATGTGGAGGAGGAGCAGTCTCGAGTCCCTCCCGAATGTCAACTTTGGTACAGTTCACTGCCTTCCCTACCTCCCTACTCTACTCCGAGTCCCTCACCATGTCTGAGTTCCCTACCCTATCTCTAAGGCTGAGCCCGCCACCCTGCAGAAGAAACTCATTTCGGCCAAAGCACAGAATCGATTTCCCTAGGGGGATGAAAGAAAGATAAATCATTATTATTATTCAATTGTTCTTGAGCTAACAGATTCCACGTTTATAATACTTTCCGAATACTAAATGTTGTAAACTTAATATTATAAAGTAAAATATAATCTGGTTTGCTTCAAAGCAAAAACTTTCTTTTTTCTTCCTCAAAGAGTTGAGTTAAATGGCTGTGATGTCCTAAACTCCGGAGTAAAAAGCCACAAGCGGTGTCAGCTTTGTCCTTCTTTTAGCCCTCTAACATTTTACACTTGGGAAGGCAAATAACACAAGACAGATTGTTAGGTAGGGAAGGCAGTGAACTGTACCGAAGGCGAGATTACTTTGTGAGAGATTTTAAGGTCCACCTTTTAGAGCTACAATGGTGTGGTAAATAGCCATCATAATGTGTGGTGTTTAACAGAATTGCTTCTCATTTTCACTTTCATGGATGGTTAGAAGATCTCCTGCAGTAATGATTGCCCCTTTGTCAGATGTTAATCAGTGTTTTGTATTGTATTGGATACGTAAAACAGTGTTAAACAAGTGTAAAGGGCAGACTCAGCTGCTGGATTTCTAACTGGCACACTGCAGCGGTTCCATGTGATTTTTGGGGTTTTGGGAAGCTGTTTTCAAGTAGCATTTCTGCAGTTTCACAAGCGCTGACTTGCTTTTATTTTTGTGCTTTAAAACAAACAGTTATACTGTGTGTTTATTGTGATTGTCAGGATAAGTTTGCATAAAGCGGAGCAACATGCAACCGCATCTGCTTTGTTTATTCTTTTTTTCACATACATGACATGCATGGAGGACCAGAGTGGACCTTTCAAAGTGTATGTGTATTTTTTCTTCTCCCAACCTTTAAGACCTCACAATAAAACTAACATTTAGAAAGTTACCCAGCCCAAACTATTATGGGACATTTGCTGCCAACTATCCAGAAAATGTGTTTCTGGTTCCTTACACTATTATATGGTTTTCGCCAGCAAGGGGCAGAGAGGTTGGCTGGTTTCCTGATAGAGATTTATACAGGCTTCATGGTTCTTTCTTGTGTTAAAGTCTGTGCATGTGTGCGAGGGAGCATATTTCAACGTGCACATATAAACTTTAAAGCTATAGTTTTTTTCTTGCCTGCAAAAAAACACAACAAAAAAAAGGTGCAGTTGTTCCACAGCTCTTTTTTTCCCCCCTCACACTTGTGAAAGAAGCAGACAGGATGTTAGGGGTATTTTGTTTCACTTGTTATGTGGTTTCCATGCATCCTATTTAATCATAACTTTAAACTAAACAATGGCGGAGACATATTCATGGATTCTTTGATCCAAACGATTTCAACAGCAAGGTGTTGATAAAGCTCAAGATTAATGGCTCAGCTGTGGAAAATCACATTTATCCCAGCTTTTTTTTTCTGAGCAGCAGTAACACAATCACTTGTTTAGCTCCTAACGTTGGTGCTCATGAGAGAAACGGCACACACGGTTCTGTCAGAGAGGACGTTCTACATGACAATCACTCACCTTTCTCTACTTATTCGGATCCAGGTCGCGGGGGCAGCATCCCAAGTAGGGCATCCGAGGTCATCCTCTCCCCGGACAAGTCCGCCAGCTCCTCAGCTGGGACACCCAGGCGTTCCTTGACCAACCTGGAGATGTATTTCCTCCAGCTTGTCCTGGGTCGACCCGGGGGTCTCCTGCCGGCAGGACATGTCCTAAACACCTCCCGAGGGAGGCATCCTAACCAGATGCCTGAACCACCTCAACTGGATCCTTTCGATGTGGAGAAGCAGCGGCTCTACTCCAAGTCCCTCCTGGATGTTTGAGCTCCTCACCCAATCTCTAAGTCTGAGCCCGGCCACCCTGTGAAGAAAACTCATTTTGGCCGCTTGTGTCCGCGATCTCTTTCTTTCCGTCATTACCCAAAGCTCATGATCATAGGTGAGGATTGGGACGTAGATTAACTGGTAAATCGAGAGACTTGCTTATCACTCACAAATATATACTGTAAAACATATGAATGAGGCTCAGCAGGCTGATTTAGTGCCATATGAAATCTGTTTGAATCATTTTCAGAGTTTATTTTTGTTCCCCAACGAGGCCAGATGTAGGCATGGGCAAGGGGGGGGGGAGCATTGCCCCCCCAAATTCCATGACTGCCCCCCCCCAAACGCAATTGCATGCAGAAATAACAAATTTCAAAAAATGTTCAGAGAAAAATGGTCAGAGTGAGCGCTCTCTTCCGTTTGTCCTCATTCAAAGTAGCTACTGATGAATGACACAGAAAGAAAGAAAAACAAAAAACACAAAAACGAACAGAAAAACACAAAAAACAAAACAAAAAAGAACAAAAACCACAAAAAAAGAACAAAAACACAAAAATAACCTAAAACAACCACAAAAAACCCAAAAAACTAAACAAAAACAAAAAAAACCACAAAAAAGAGCAACAATAAACACAAAAAAAACCAAAACAAAAAACACAAAAAGAACAAAAAACACAAAGAACCAAAAAAACCCTGCAAAAAAGAACAAAAAACTAAACAAAAAACCACAAAAAAAGAACAACAATAAACACAAAAAAGTACAAAAACATAACATAAACAGATGAATGCAGCCTCAACAGGGCATAAGCCAGTGTCCACTTGTGCTGGTCCCAAGCCCGGGTAAATGCAGAGGGTAGGGATCAAATATAAAAATCTATGGATAGAGGAACTGATATGATGATGGCGTAGTTTTCGATGCATTTAAGGGATTTGGGGGATGTGATGCCCAAAAAATTCTTAGCATGTCCAGACTGGCCCCCCCTGATATTCTACCTGCCCCCATTAATAGGGCTGGCTAGATCCGGCCCTGTTCCCCAAATATCTTTTTTCCCCGTTTTATATTTTGGAAATCATCTTTGTTTGATCGAAAGAATACAATTTTTGAAAATAAAGCAGAAAAACTACATTTTGCGGGAAACAAACAAGCTCCAAATGATGGAAATGGATTTCACAGGGCCCTAGACTGTCCCCTATATGATGGAGTCCCACAGTCTGTGAAAGCAGCCTTCACTCAAATCTATGTCATTCGGCCGTGTCCCCCGTCATCTTCATTATCCTTCTCTGTGTTGCAGATCTCATGCACTTCTTTTGGAATATTCTCACTTTGTGACCATAATTCACTATGGTCTGGCTTTTTGACATGCATGCAAATTGGCAAATTACAGGATGCCGAGCTGTCACTAGTCAGATTCATGTGGTCACAAGGGGCTTGTAGAAGGTAGGGAGCTGGGGAGGCGCTGGCAAAGGGGGTAGGGCAGAGCAAAGCGGACATTAGCCCTGCCTGCACTGGCCTAAAATTGTTAACGCTGCCTGCTTGATTGACACTCACTGCTGCCGTGATGTGAAAAGGCCTTCAGTTCTGAGCTGCTTTAGCGGGCCTTCTCCCCTCCCATCCCTCCTTTGTGTCTGTGTTCCCCACATGTTGTTTTTCTCCCTTTGCCTCCACCGCCTCATTTGCATCAGAGGCCAGGAGGTTTTGTAGTGTACGGGAGGGAAGCGGGGGACTCCCTGACAAACCTTCTCCATCCCATCTACCCACCCTCTATCAAACAGTCTTTGTCTCATCCGCCCAGGCCAGATCGAGGCCACAGCACGCCTCCTGCGTGGTGCCTCTGGCTGAGATGGGGCTGGTGTTTCAGGGCAGGCTGCAGGGATGAACAGCATGAATGTGTTATTGTAACTGGGCATGGCCAGGCTAAAGCATCATCCACATATCTATGTCTGGTTCATCCAGCTGATCCCCCAGGAAAGGATGTCTCACTTCAAGGGAACAGGAAGCTGCTGTGGAGTATGGGATTTCTGGGTAAATAGCCAAACTAGACCAATGTCTCCTGTCCCTCTCACATGGACAGCTGTGTGCTGTTTTTAAAAAGGGGAAAAATGGATATTAACTCTCTTTACCGCTAACACAAAAAGACCGATTCTTTTCAAAACAGTGCCCATTGAGTATTTCATCAAACTCGATCCGTGTTTTCTGCTGATTAATACCCATCTTCTTCCCTTAATACATGATCTTAGTCTGATTAATTACTCACCCCCTCTCTCGACACTCCTTGCCAGTGTTTTTGCTGAGTGTAGTCGTGGCTTCACGTGGCGAGTTGGTGGTAGCAGCACAGAATCCTCTGTTAAGGGGAGCAGTTTTAATTAACGTGGAGACAACACCTCTCTCCCTGCTCATCTTTCACCTGTGAGACATGGGGGGAACTTTGACACCATCCCTGCATGCCGCTGATTAAAGCAGGGCCTCATTTACCGTTGCCTGCTGTCAACAAAACACCACTAATGGCATTATGCTCAGACCTGGGGGGTCGCAGGCCTCGGGACTATCCCCACCTAGGTTCAAACACGAGAAAACAAACTTTGCTTAATCTCTGATACAGGAGCCTAATCTCTGTGATCTTATCTGGGAAAGGTCTCATATGTTACTGGACTTTAGCCTTTTGACTTAAGCAGGAAAAAGCTGCTCTGTTCTCTTGTGTTTGGGAAGGTAGTCAGCATTTTAAAGGTGACTACCTTTTATGCTAGATACCATATTAAGTAGTAAGTCAATGACCCTGCACTGGTAGGGAATAGGAATTTGCTTCTCTTTCATCACCCAATGGATGTTGGCAGGGCTCTTCCTTCTATTCTAACGATGACCTCATACTTGTCCGACTCTCTTCATCCATCACTCCTCCTATATATAGATGGGAGTCATTGTTCAAATAGCTCAGCTTGTCACTTTGATGTCCTGGCAGTGCAAAGTTGCAGTGTCCCTACACTCTTAGAAAACCCTCAAGCATGGAATCCTGAATACGATGCTTGTGTCAGCTTGTCAATTAACACGTCCGTGATCCATGTCAATGTGTTCTACATGTTAACTGGATCTAAAACCCGAGCCAAGTTTTATTTTATAACCACAATCTGTTGTGCAAGTGGTGCCACTGGATCTCTTTCATGGCATGCAGAAGTTTTGGTATCAAGTTAAATAAAGACTGGTAAGTAGATAGACCTTTATTGTCATTGCACAATAAACTCTGGAGCAATCCAGTAGCAGCGTAAGGATAAAATATACTTACTATATACCACCTTAAATTGAACTGTAATGGAAAACAAAAAACAGAGACAGTCAAAACGATGGGTGATTGGAGCGTATTGCAATTGTGGCTACAAATTCAAATTTTGTTTATTTTTTATTACCACCAAATCACAACAAAATGTTTAAGCAGCATACAAAATGCAACAAGTTCAATTTATTTCAGGTCCAGATGAAAGCTGAATGTTTGCTGCAAATTAAATTCAGTTTGTAGCGTTTTAAACTGTTTAAAGATTGTAGCTGCACACTTCTGCAAGGCTATTAGTTTAGCTTTGTCGGTTTTACACTAAGCTGTTTGCTCGGATACCTTCACTAGAACTAATGGTTTATACAGGAACTTCTAGGCTCTATTGAGAGAGATTACAGTGAGTAGATTACGTACCTTTATATTGACGAATGGAAACTGAGTCAGGAATAAAGACTTTACAGTATTTATTATATAAAAGCTGACGAACAGTAGAAACAGATTAGCAGAGAGGTAGCAATGGTTTAGCATTCTTAGCACGGTGGTAAGGTGTTCTAAGTTGATCTTAATTTGAGTTTAACAACCTGAGTCTTTGATGTTTAGACTAGGGGCATTTTATCTTAAAGGATTTAGTTACTAAGGGTAAGTTAGGAGGTTTTAACTTGTTGATATAAGCTACGTGGGAGTGTGAGCTTATCAACAGGTCACCCATTCTGAGCAAGCATAATATGATGGGTGAGAGTGGGGAAAAAGACTTGTTTTTCACAGGAAGAAACTTCCATCAGAGCTCAGAACGGGCAGTTATCTGCCTCGATGGACTTGAGTCTAGGGGACAGGAAAGAGACAAACAAAGAAGGCCTGGACCAGTACTCACCTTCTGGAAATTGGAGTAGATAATGGATCACCGGTGTGCTGGGGGCTATTTAATCAGCTCCAAATTATCTACAGGACCTGCTAGCAATAAATATTGCAAAACATTAACAAAGTTTGATTCAAGTTATCTCAAATTTGTGTTCAGTTGCTTTATGGCAGATGAAGAAACAAGGCCGCCATATATGTGATGCTGAGCTCAGTGATAAATGCACAAACTATCAAATCTTATACTGCGTCATTCAACCAGGGTTAGTGTTGGGGGTTTGACCAGGTTGCTTATTTATGTCCATTTATCTATCTTCTTTAATTGCTTGTTCAGAGTCATGAGGAGCTGGAACCCATTACCGAAGTCAATGGGCAACAGAGTACAAGTTGCATAGGTTACCATGCCATCACAGGGCCAAATAGAGATGGTAAACAGACAGATATTCACAACCACTCACATCTACTGACTATTTAGAGTAGCTAGTTAACCTAATGTGCAAGTTATTTGGTCTGTAGGAGAAAACAAACCAAATAAAAATCTATGCATGCATTAACGTTAACATGGGGAGAATATGCAAACCTTTTGCAAAAAGGTCCCGAGCTGCAACCTTATTGCTATGAAGTAACACTGCTAAGCAACTGCAAAATGTAAATGTCCCAAAATTGTAAAGTGCTTTTCTAAGTCATGAACTACAAAGTGCTTTATAAATCAATCATTCACATGCTGATGGCAGTAAGCTACATTGTAGCCACAGAAACAAAACAGCAGGCGCCACCAGACCCTCCGACCACCACTATGCACAACCATGCAGCTCACTGTTGGTGTCAGACATGACTTTAAGCTTGCACTAAATTTTTGTATGCCTATCATAAAGTTTCTGATGTGGTACTTGTTATAAACGTTTGAGAAACTCTATTTTCTAATATTTGATCTGAAATCATTGTAAAGTTTGAAAAGAATCAGTGATAGTTTCCATATATATTTACATTTTACTCGCTAATTTGTAGCCAGCTGTACTTTGACGCTTACTGTGCCGTTGCCCTCATTGTGCATTTTGACAAGTTACATATTTGAAACATGAACAGTAGGGCTTTATAAACTTTATTGCCTAAAGCTGGGTCACTCCTCTTTGGTGTGCATTGTACTTTTACAGCCGTCTTATTGGTTACCCTAAAAAAGGAAATTTAATAACACCTTTTTATTGATTTATGTCAATAGTCATTAGCTAAAGTTTTGCCTTTCATTCACCTTTATTAGGGGCATGCAATAAACCTAAAGCACCGTTAAAGCTTGGGGGTTATTAGCATGATGATTAATTAGAAAAGTTTGTTTCTTGTAAAGTAACAGCTCGTCTTTAAGCAGCCCCCGTAAACTTTTATAGAAACGTACAGCTGACCTCAAATTGGAAATTTGTGTTAGAAGCTGGCTGACTCACTATTACAGCCTGACTGTTGTTAATTTTATATTTGTCCAATAAAAAGCACCAGGGGTTACGGACTTGTGCTGTACGCTCCCCCATGAACCCCGTTTCTCTCCCATTCTTTTATGTGGTTGATGAGGTAATGAGGGGCTTCCCAGGTTTTTTTACACAATGGTGTAATGTTTTAGTCATTAAACCTGACTTAGAAAAGAGCCTCTACAGCCAAATCTCCTTTTATACAGAGTGATATTAAACATACTTAGCTTATATTCAGAAAGTCCACATACCTTAGGTCTCATACTGAGGTTGCAGTTTAGCTGGCTACCATTTTTCTTCAGTTAATAGGGTTAGAAACAAACATGGCCGCCTCAGATATGTCCGTCATCGCCTCCAGTGATGGAAAATCACTACTGTGTGTTATTAGTTGTGCCGTGTAAGGCGGACTCCTGTTATAACAGAGCTTCTGTTGGTTGGCTTTTTCTCAGCTGTTTATACTGAGGTCAGCATAATGTGAGCGGGCAGATGAGGAAGTCCACAATGAAGCTTCTTGATTACCGCCCTGGGGAGACCAAACTGTGGAACCACTTTAAAGATAATGCCAGAATGATGTTTTTTAAACTCTGGCTGCCTATGATGCGAGTTGAAACAATATCAGTGATGTAAAGGAAATGGGACCTGAATGGCACTGTTTACAGTTTTTGAATGTTCACACATAAGCAGCAAGTTCCAATATAAACATCCACTTTGGTGCATGTAAATCTAAGGGCTATTAATAAGCCCTTTTATCTTCTATTCTGGAGAGTGGCCCTGCAGGCCTCGGGGTAATCTGGCCCTCACTGATGAGCTCACCAGCATGTTTCTCTTCCCTGTTTCTTTTTAGCAAAGCCCATGCCTTTGGGCGCAGAACCTCATTGCTACTTTTTCTATTGACTGCTCAAAGAAAGTTTGTTTTAGCCACGTGTTTACACTGTCTGTCTAGTTTGCAAACTGTTGTGTATATACCTGCATCCCAGACACAAGCCTGCCAATGTCTCTGTTGATGTGAAAGGTTTTTACTCGAGGTTTGCTCTGCTCAGTTCGCTCTCCAGCAGCCTGTCCCTCCCCGTCTTGCGTTCAGGAGGACAGTGACAGCACTCATATGGTGGCATCTCCCTTACATATTTTCCCTCTGCAGACTGATGAGTTCTGACGGAGCCACTGCCTTTGACTTGCGCTCTCTCTCTTTCTCATGCAGACCCGCTTTCAACTGTTGTTTTTCTTATTCCTGTCGACAGAAAGTTGTTTTTGCTGCCTCCTTTCCCTGCGTGTCCGTGACAGGCATACTTCCTGCATTGTGTGCGCGTAAAGTCGTGTGTATGTGTGTGCAGGAATGTGCAGATATGTGTTCATGTCTGTCTTTGTTTCTATGCATGTGTGTGTGAGTACTTCAGTGGAGTAGAGGCAGCTTTTATGTCAGTGCCAAGTGTGGAGAATGGTTCCGCTAGTGAAGGACAGCCTTTTTACTGCACTGGGCTTCCCACTCTGTTCCCAAAGAGCCAAATGCCTTCATCTGATGTAGGATCTTTGTTATTCGTCCATGAAACTACAACTGAGAACATCTTTTACCTTTGGGACTGGCCGAGTGATCTCCTCCATACCAGCATGTGGACACGAACATAAATGAAACTGTTTGCTTTTTTGCCATCCTATATTGCCATTAAGTTGCCGCCAGCCTCTTCTTACAGCAGTCTTTGAAATATCAAATACAGTTGGATACAAAGTCATATTATGATGGTCACTTGGGTAATATCCTTCGCGGTCTAAAGCTCACTGGCATTGTCCCAAAAGTTTAAATGTCTGTGTCACTATGTCACACCTAAAGTGGCTCCATATTTCAGTCCCCACATCCTTCAGACTCACTGTAGGTTTGTGTTTGTGAAGCCAGCTGCCATCATGAACTGTGTGTTTCAGCCACTGTCCGGTGATTTGGGTTGGTCTCAGGTCTCGAAGCAGATGGTGGCACAGTTTAATGTGTGCAGCACACTAGTGCTGCTAATTTTAATGTCATAAGGTGTCCGGTAAAGTGTTGTCTCTGAAGTCTTGTTTCCTCTCTGTGTCCTTGTTTACACATCTTTGATTTCCCCACAATTAGTAATTTAACACACATATTCCTCAACTGACAGCCCCCTGCCTCTAAAGGTTTTGTTTGAGCAGGCTGTGTGTTTTTATTTTGTGTGTGTGTCCAACTAGGATTTATGTCTAAAAAAGGCATGTTTTAAAATATTAGACATAAAACAAAAACTGGACACGTTATACATTTTTGAGTAACTATTTAATATTGTTTACAAAATTAAAACTAAGGATTTTCAATCATTGTTTACATTTGTTAACATGTTTTTAAAAAATAGTTTGAATTTTTGTTTTTATCTTTCCTACAATCATTAATGTAACGTTATCAAATACTCTATAGTCGTTGACCTCTGACCCCTGTGACCATCACAAACAATAATCCATCTTTTCCCAATAACTCGGATTATAATGACTCTGTATTATGTTTTAACCTCAACATTCCTCCAAGGGTTCGGTCGTGCCGGAAGACTCCACAGGACCCTCTTTAGTTATAATAATAAAACTTAAAGACTCTTGGTGTCTCCACTGACGACCGCATCCATCGAACGGCTTCCGTGGCCTACGGCGGTCCCCCGACCTCCACAGACGTCCGACCCGGACCGAGGGGGGATTCTCCACCTCCACGTCGTCCCATCTGACTCCATCGGCGTCGATCCCGGAGCGGCGTACAGTGAGTCAACCCACATTCTGGTAAAGCTGACAGGCTACTTTGATAAAGCTAACAACTTTAGCTCACTCAAACCAGTAACTGATCCATCAAGTAACTCCTCCATTCAAGCCTTAATCTAAATTAAACAACCCTAGCCTAAACATCACAGGCTCAGATCATTAAAACTTCTTTTAAGATGAACTTAGAACACTTTAACATCGTGTTGACAAAAGCTTAAACAACTGCTACCTCCTGCTTATTTGCTAACTGTTTATAACTGTTTGTCTGCCTCTTTTGATAATAAACTTGTAAAGTCTTATTCTCGACTCAGACTTCTATTCGTCAATAAAAAGGTACGTAACTAACTCCCTGCAATTAAAGAATCTAGAAGAATATTCCCGTAAAAGTACTAGTGAGTGAAGGTATCGAGCAGCCAGCTTTGTTTAAGACCGACAAAACTCAGCTAGTGATCGTACGGAAGATGTACAATAAAACGTCAGGTTTTATAACATTACATTAACATATCTCAATTAATCTAAAAAATTTTAATGAATTACCTACAGTACACTGTTGTTGGCGTCCATATAATGACATATCAAAATACAGAGGAGGAAAATGTGCATGGATGCAAGCATGTACAGCTGCATGTAATCAAAGTTTAATGGTGACTGGTGATACAAGTATCACATAACAACCAAAACAAAATTTTTTTAAAGAAAATTACCTTGTAAAAAACAGTTTCATTGATGTTTTTGTTTTTAGGGCACAACGTACAAATGTGCATGGTTAAAATAATCCTAATTTCCAAACTAAACAATAAATAAAAAACAGAGTTTAAAGCTGCTATTGGTAATTTGCAAACAAGCTAGGTATAGCTAGCAATTTTACACAAACGCGTCTCAGAACACTCACCCCTTCCTTCAGCTATAGTCCTTTTGCTGCGCCTCCCCCGGACATGGGACCGTGCATTACCACAGTAAAAAGAGACAGCAAAATACCAGCCATTTAAACGCTAAGCTAATGTTCACCCTGGTTTTTCCTCTTTCTACATCCAAACATTTTTTGTTTCTTGCTAGCTAAAAAGGTGTTTTTCTTTTTGGGACTCTGGTATCTTTTATTTTTATATTTATTCATTTGGCTGACATTTTATCCAAAGTGACTTACATTATTACACCTATAAGGCATGTTGTGATATGTAGGGGAAACCGGAGTACCTGGAGGAAACCCACGCATGCATGGGGAGAACATGCAACTCCACGCAGTTTCTTCCTAAAATTTAAGCTGTTTCTGTCCATCTCTCACTTCTGGGATGACTACAAAATGCTCCAGCGTGGATTCAAGCAGTGCAGACGTGATGCTCTTTGGCGAGACAGACAGCCAGATTGTTCAATAGTTGCTTTTGGTCCGAAATGTATGATTGGTTGAGATTTTTAGACAAATGCGAGAGAACCACTTTATTAATTTCGTTCTTTTTTTAAAATCGGCACAACATATTTATTGCTATACTATGTTAAAACGTTGTTAAGAGGCATAAAAACGGTTTTAAGCTAATTTGTTTTGCCAATTGCCTATATCAACTTTTAAAAATTAGTTTTTTGGAAAGTGTTGCATTTAAAAAATGTGTGTCTGGACAAGAGGAACAAAGACAATGAAAAATGTCAGTTTTACAGAATATCAGAGTAGTTGAGAACGCTTTTTTTTTTTTTAACTTTAAGTGAAAACATGTTAAAATTTGACCACATCTTGAAAATAAATAGCAGAAAGGTCCTACCAGTCAAAAATTAGTTCTATTCCAATAAAATATTGGCTTTCCCACTTCTTTCAACACTGTAAATCAGCAGTTTTTAACGCTTGAGATGGAAAGTACAGTCTAGGCGCCAAGGATTGACAATCCAGGTGCACGCTTTGATATCTGTGCATGTATTAGTTTTCATGCTCACAACATTAGAGAGAATTTTTTTTGTTTTTTTTAACTAAATAAAAGTAAAATTTCCTTCAACAGCTGCATTGAATTTGGAATGAATAGAAACAGTTTTATTTCGCTGACATTCAACAAAAACAGCACTTTTGGGGGGGGAAATGGAAGCTTGAATGTTTGGTGAAATTCAAATCCACAAACACAGCATGTATGTTTTCAAAAAAATCAAGCTAGATGTAATCTGGCATCAAAAGTTTGCGTGGAATTTGTTGCCCCTAATTCCCAATGGACTGGTTTCATCTTACAGTCCAGGAGCATGGAAAACTGATAATTCCTAATTGGTTCTGACTGTGCCTGGTTGCTCGTCTGTGTCAACTTTTTGATGGAATGACTACCTGTCAGCATGCAGCCGTGTGGAGAATAGCTCATAAAGCATTCTGAGTGCCGTTCAACAGATGTTGACAGCAACCCGGGAAAAAGGGACGATCAGGTCTTTCTTATAGAGAACTCTTGTCTTTTAGACAATCAGCAGTAAAATTTGTAGAACAGGGTGTTTTTTTTTGTTGTTGTAATAACAGGTTTGCAAATTACATAGGTGTTAAAAATAGAGAGGTATAGAGCAAAATATGTTATTATGTGTTCTCATAGAAGACAGATTTGTAGCTTAATGCTGTTGTGGCTTCCTCGTATCATGATATAGACTGTGGCAGTGACTGGTCGGCTTTGTAGTGTTTACACAACATAGTACTTTGTTCAGATATAATTCCCCTAGGTGGTTAGATGATGTGTGTTTGATCAGGATTTATTTGTCATGTTAACAAAGTGTTCAGCGTTCTGCCTGCAGCCATTTTTCTTTTTTTTTTAAAGCTCTTCCTGTCTGTGTAGAGAGTTTAATGGACATCCAAACCCCCTGTTCCATCATGGCCTTTCTTTACCAGATGGTTGAATCAAATGATCCGACAACCACCTGTAACCTAACTTTTATTTCTTGTTGCCACTGATTGAAGCAACCCTTGTTGCTCTCTAATTTATTTATAAAATTAATTTCATTTTTCATAAAATAAACATGACGTTATCAAACAAATACAACTTATAATACTTAAATGAAAAGGAGCAGAAAGAAGAAAATCTTCTATATGTTCTGCCCCATTTACACCAGCAAATAAATCAATAACCGTAAAAATAAAATGTTCACTAATAAAAATGACTGAAAGACAGCTGCCAAGCAGCACGCCAACCATTTGCAAACAAATACTAATTCAATCTATTAACTACAATTCTTTGCCGAGCAATACAGGGAAAAGAGAAATGAAGAAAGTACAATCAGGATTATTACATATAATTATTTAACATTCTTTTTAAACATTTTAATTGATTTTACCTCTTTCGTTTCATATTCCAGATTGTTCCATAACCCGACTCCATACACAGAAACACATCTCTCCAACACTTTAGTTCTACATCTAGGCTTTAGAAATATCTCACTTCCTTTGAAGTTATAACAACTTTGCCTTTTTTCAAAATTCATTTGGATATATTTTGGTAAGATTTAATGTGAGCTTTATAAACCAATTTTAATATATTATGGTCAACTAAATCTTCAAATGTTAATATTCTCAACTTAGCAAATAATGGACCGGTTGGAGCTCTAGAACTACTCTGAGTAATGATTCTTACGGCTCTTTTTTGTAGAAGAAAAACTGTTGTGTTTTATATGTTGTTCCCCAGATCTCAATACAGTAAGTCAGATATGGAACAATCAAGGAATTATATAAAAGAAATAAAGCATTTTTATTCAGACAATCCTTTACCTTATGCAATATACCAATTGTTTTTGCTATTTTAGTTTTTACACCATTAATATGTGACTTCCAGGTAACATTTTCATCAATAATGACCCCTAAAAACTTAATTTCCCTCACTCTTTCAATAGCAACATCTTCAATAACTAGTGACATATCAATATTTGTTCCTCTTGGACCAGATACCATAAAATGAGTTTTATCAAGATTTAGAGATAGTTTGTTTACATTGAACCACTGTTTTAGTTTTTCTAGTTCTGTTTGAATTACATATGTTCTACATTTTCACTTGCATGAAAAAAAGTTGTGTCATCTGCAAATAAAATACAATTCAATATTTTAGATACATTTGTGATATCATTAATGTATAGATTAAACAGTTTAGGACCTAGTACAGACCCCTGAGGAACCCCACAGCTGATGTTAAACGTGTCTGATTTGACATTATTTATCTGAACATGTTGTTGCCCATTTCTTAAATAACTTGTGATCCAACTAAGTGCTACTCCTCTGATACCACACTTACTGAGTTTTTTTTTTTTTTTTTTTACAAAGAAAGTTATGATCTATCTAATATCCTGCTTTAACAGGAAACTAAACCGATTTTCTGACTGGACACAGAGCATTTGACGTGAATGTTTTCTTTTCTAGATATATAAACAGCACAAATATGCTGAACTACTTTCACAGTCAGAAAACAAGTGATCAGAAAACATAACTAGTAAGATCAGAGAATAAACTGCAGGGGATCCAGGGAGAGCTAGGCTTTTATTAATACGACATGAGCTCCCCCCAAAACTACATGATTTGTGAAATTTGCCAATATGCTGTTTTTTGTTGTTTTTTTTTTGCCACACATTTCTATTTCCCTTTAGCTTTCTCATAATGAATCATCCTTAAAATTAGGCTATTACTGATGTATGATTCATGCTTATGATTCATAACTAATTCCCTTTCAGAAAGATGCCAGCGTTCTTGCTACTCTCGGCAAGTGACTGTGTTCCTTATTTTATGTGAGAAACTTAAATAAAAGAGTTGTTATACATGTATGAGTCATAGCATTCAGAACAGTTAGTTATTTGATTGGTAGTGATTAAAAACTTGAAAAGTGAATGTTAAATGTACTTTCTCTGGTTATACTTTCTTTCTTTTTCTTTCTGTTACAGTGATCGATGTTTGAATGCTAACATTCCACCTGAAATGTATTATTTTTTCAGCACTTCAGCTGAAATCCTTTCAGCCACCTTACACGAGTGTTGAAAACAACCCCAGAGTGAGTTTGAGTGACGGGAGTGGCTTTGGAGCAGGGCCGGCTCGACAGCCCATATCCCTTTCACAAGCTGGAAGTAGAGACTGGCTGAAAATGGCAGATCCCGGGGAACGCCAACAACTGGCTATCACCCTGACCGTTTGTCTTCATCAATCAACCTGCGTTTGTTGACCAAGCAACATGATGTCACGATTAATTTCATGCATTCCCTTAATGGGGTCCAGAGGGGCATCCTATCCTCACAGTAGGCATTTCCTGCCCTGTTGCATCGTGGGATATGTCCACTTCCTTTCAGCAGATCGTTTTTTTAAACTTCTTGTTTTTTTCCTCCCTCTATTCCCGTCTGTCGTTTCTCCGCCTATTTGCTTTGCTTTGTCACCGAGCTTCTCGTTGGAAGCATCTCCGCTGTGTTTGTACTCTTGTTATGTGAACACTTGTGATGGGTTCCACTTATTTGCCAAGGTATACAACTGAACTGGATGTAGCGAACCTTTTGATCAACCCTCAGATTTTATGAACAGATACTGGCGCTGTGCGCTCAGATCAGCGCATTAGCGTTTCATTTGAAAGAATGGTGTCACTGTGTTGACAAGCTCATGATAAGTTGGTGGCTTCTAAGGGAAAAATGTTTAAAGCAGATAAATGCCTCAGGACTCCATCTGTCTGTCTTATTGTCCTGATTGTAGTTTATTTTCGGTGATTATGAGAACCTGCTTTAAACAGGCTTCGGGGATGTTGGTTTATTAGCTTCAGATAAAGTCTGCCCCTCGCGCAACAATTTTGCACAAGCTACTCAATGTTATCTCTTCTGACTTCTGTGCATCTGTATTTACTGTCTACGCAACTGCTTTTTTCTCATCATTCCTTTGATTATTACAGAAGAGAAGGGAGTTGCTCTCGGTCTCACTTACTCCCTTCCCTCTCTTACTTTCTCCCTGTTACTGCACCTCTCCTCTGGCTTTAAGAGGCTTAGCAGCAGCTTAGCGCCCAGGTCAAACTGGCCTTTGCCCTTCATCTGTCAGCCTTTTGATGTGGTGCCAGCCTGAGCCGCTCGCTACGCTCTGCCTTTAACAGCACGTCCAGAGGTCAGAGGAGGGCTCTGCTTCAGGACCCAACCCCACCTTAACACCTCCCGCCTCCCTTACAGATGTGTATGTCTCTGATACTTCACTCCCCGCCTCCCCCTCCTTGCCTCTTCTCTGCCCTAGTGCCCATTATTATTTTATAGTTTGGTTCTGCATTCCTTTCTCTCTGGCTGTGGTGAAAGGCAGACCTTTGGCTTTATTGCTTACACATGTCCATGGCTTTCTTCCTCGGAGGGAAGAGACAAAACAGGGAGAGGAGATGGCCAATAGGGGCCAGCCATCTCCCCCTCTCCCCACCTTGAACTAATCGTTAGGGGCCAGGGTACAGCTCTACCTCAGCCTTGTGCCAGTGGGGTTTCAATTTGTAGAGACATAAACAGATACTAAAGCCAAGGTAACAACACAGTGATTTATCAAGCTAGTTCACATCAAATTATCACAGCGCCCCCCTGCTGTCAGGCCCCATAATAGCCGCCAGCCAAGCTGCAGCTTCAGAGGTGCACCGTGGTCACACTTCATTTAGGAGCGCACAAACATGTGTCCCTGTGTCTGGTTTCCCTCTGAGCGTGACCACCAGCTTCACACCAGCCAAAGATCATCTTGGACAAGACTTTAAGGGGAACGTCTGTTGTGTGTGTGTGTGTGTGTTTATTAGAGTTTACAAAGTGTGACGGAGCAAAAGTTTAATTTATTTAAATAGATCTTAGAATTTGTGTGCTATTATTGGAAAAAAAAATTGTATTTGCACATTACAAATGATTCCAGTAAACATAAATCTTGAAGGTACATGGTGATACTTATGGTTGTCATGCAATATGTCAAGCACATGTTTCTTTCTTTCTCCATTTCATCACCTGAAACATGCAACAGAAGCAGTTTTTGGTGTGAAAAGCACCAAAGTCAGATTAATTAAGGTGTGTAACAGAATCTAACTTGAAATAAACATTTTTTTTTCCTCTTTTTGCAGTAAAATGGTGTTTCACTTTAATACAGTGCCTGACAGAGTGCCGCCTTTGATCTCCACTAGCAGAGCACCGCACATGGATAATATATCTTTCGGAGATAAAAGTAAAAATGTGCATGAGTTGATGATGTCATTCAGTCGTGGCCTGGGAGAAAAGCAAACTTTCACAGGCGAGGCTATCCCAGGGATCACGAAGGGTGCTCTCTGAGCCTTTTGGGAAATCAATTACACATTTTCCGAACTGTGATTCCTGCTGTAGGAACTTAATCGAGGGGCCCTTCTGCAAAGGATCATCTCAATGAGTTTGGACAACGTTTTTGCTCCTTGGTGTCTGCTCTACCCTCTTTTCATCCCCCAGCCCGGCTCCCACCTTTGCAATTCGCTACATTTGTGCGGAGCTTACAATTCTGCAGAGAGTCATTCATCATCATTTGCTGGCGTATCTGTCTTGAGTGTCTTAGCTTTGATCATGTTGTATTTTACACTTTACATCTGTTCTACATTTAACCTTCTTCATGGCCGCCTTCTACATTTATCCTGGCAAAACTGCAAAGGACCCTATACACAGGGACTTTGTAGCCATCATAAATCTGGTATATTTGTCATGGCCCGGTAAATGAATGATCCACCAGTTGAAATGCTGTGATAAGCAGAACACTTTTTGCTATTTCCTGCCTTTTGCTAGAGGACTGACAGCAATCCTGTGCTTCCTCTTACGTGATCGCCCCTTCTTTCTAAAAGCTTATCTACTCCTAAATCATCCTCTTTGAGCAAGGAAGGACAGAGAAGATTTTTTTTTTATTTTCTCTAACTCTTTCCAGACCCATCATTTCCAGTCCACGTATGTTTGCTGGCACTCCACCTATGCCCCCTGCCTCACTTCCCTTCCTCAGTTTGCTCTTTCTCTCTCTCTCTCTCTCTCTCTCTCCCTGTCCTCAGGAACCCAAGATCACAAGGCCCTGACCCCCTCCTCCTACACCAGCACACTAATCATCTCTAATCAGAAGTGAAATGCATTTTTCTAAGGAAGTAGCTGGAAAATTTCACAATCTGCATTTCTCCGACCAAGCTGATTAGGGAAACATTATCCTGCTTTCACAGTCACTTCCAATCTGCCTTTAATCTGTCACTTCAATCGCCTAATTATTTAGTCAATGACCTGAGGACGCAATCTTACAAAAGAATGAAATGCATGCCATATCATTTTCCCTTTCATTTATGCATGATATCACCGGTTACACGTTATGTTCCCTTGAGCTAAATATGCAAGCCTTGTTCATGTACACATAAATGTCTGTTTTAAGTCTTTCAGAGTGCATGTACTGTATGTGTGTGTGTGTGTGTGCACTGTTGAGCGTTTTATTGTCCTTGCGACGCATCTATACGTGCAGCATGTGGATGTGTGTTTCGGTGTGTGTCAACAGTAGCTTGTTTAGAAGCTGCTGAGCTGTGAATGCTGGCTGGCGGTAATGTAGTTTAGCCCTGAGTCGGAGAAGCCTTCAGGGAACGAGACTCTGTGGGGGAGTTGTGTTATTGGAAAGGTCATGATTACAGTAGGGGGTCAAAATAACTCGCTGACACTCTTTTATACACAAGTGACTGCTATTGGGCCTCAGGGTGTCAAGAACTATATTGAGTATTGACTATATGTCACGGCAATAAAAAGGAAACCTGTTCTTCATTGGTGAATGCTCGAACTTCAAAGTGTGAAGTCAGGACAAAAGGTAAAAATATCTTCAATGTCAATAAGACTGTCATGTTGACATGCTTATTTAGCTGCAGAGAGAGCACCGCACAAAGCAAACATAATGCATTCTGATCCTGATAGTTAAGGCAGAAAAAAATTAAATATTCTGCTGCAGAGTCAGATTTCAGTTGATTAGTCTATCAGGTTATTTGTCTTAACAAAGCTGCTCTATTTAGTCTATGAGTCCAAATGCAAGTTAGTAGATAGATAGAAAGATAGATAAATAAACAAACAGCGAGAGGGACAGAAAGAAAGAAGAGAAAGAGCGATAATGTGTTCAACAGTTGATGTGAAAAATCAGTTCTTAACCTAAGACCTGAACTCTTTCATGGCATGCATTTTTAATTTCTCTTTACTATTTGGGCTGATTGGGACCTGATGAATGTAAAAACAAATAATTATCTTTGTACCTGATGTAGTTCCTGAGAAAAATGGTGTCCACATCGTTTTAAATTGAGATAAAACACTATAAAGTCACCATTGAGTAATGATGTGCAAAACGTTATTTGGTGACTGAACACAGCAGTACAAAAACAAACTGAGAGCCTGGTACTGGTTGACTCTCCAGTACCAGACTCTAGTAGTGTGATGTCCCCATCTGTGGACGCCCAGGTCCTGGGATGTGAGTTAATGGTTCTGATAGTCTGTATTGGGAGCAGCTTTAAATTAATCTGCATCACTTACGATGACAGCATATAAAACAACCTACCCTGGTCTATTTTCATTCCATTTTTTACTGTGAAAAAAAAAGAAGTTTTTGTGATGTAATCCTTGTTGTGGTGGTTGAAATTTTTTTATTTACAACTTGTTGAACTTTCTCTAGGTGTAGAAAACACAAGGCAACAATCCAAAAAAAGGGTTTTAAATAAAGGCAACTGGACTTATTTGGTTTAAATACTTTATTTAATACCTTTATTTAAAAGCCTTTTTTGGATTATCATGACCTGGATAACTGAGAACCTTCACCGGCATAAGTCAACAATGTACTGAGGAGAACTCTGTGCAGTGATGGCACAAGTTCCAGTCTGACACCTAACCCAACAGCCTGATACAGACCCAGAGCCATCCAGGGCAGCTGTTTCTCTTTCATCTCTGGACTTCACTTCTCTTATCAGCCACAGATTCTGAAGAGCCAGCGTGCTTATTTGTTCCTGACACACAATACGCCACTAAACTTGCTTAGAAATGTGCTTCAAAAAAGAGAAAGAAAGCATTCCAAAGTGGTGCTGGGCCTGTTGGGCCTTAGTTGATGCCAGTGCTAAACACATTCACCTAGTGGCCATCGGAGTTCATGAACTCCTGCACTCAGATCAGTTTGGCTATATCAGGCATGTCCAAGGTGCGGCCCAGGGGCCACTTGTGGCCCTCGGAGTGATTTTGTGTGGCCCTTGCCTGGATTTCAAGAATGATATAATTTAGTCCTCCATCAGGCTGTGGATGTACTTTTTAAAATTCTTATACTGAGATCTTTACTAATGTGAGGCAGATCAACAAAAACTACAGTTGAACTAAAAATCCTTTTTAGACGTTAAGTCCATCTTTTGTTATTCAAGGTTTTTCTCTTAATTTAATTCTCTGATAAATAATATCTCAAACCTTCATCGGCTTTTACTACAAAGTACTTGACTGAATATGGATTCAAATTTATTCTCAAGACCAAGATACTAGAAAACAATCGACCAATCAAATCAAAGTAATTTGATGCGTTTTTTTTTTAAGGAAACCTACAAGACCCATGTTTGTATTTACAAAGATTTAAGGATCCTTTTCTACAAGAATGCAAATATTTAGCTCTGTTTATTAAAATGCTGCATTCATTAACAATAAACAAAATTCACAATAAAAAAGTTTTTTACATAAAAAAAAAAAAAAATCAAGATTTTGTGGCCCCTACGGAATTTCTATTTGGAGATTTTGGCCCTTGTCTTGAAAAGTTTGGACGCCCCTGGACTATATGAAAATCAAATTAAAAAATGTTCAGTTTAAGGCAGCTCATTTTATTATGTTGTTTTTTTTTTCATTGTACAACATTGCACTTGAATAATGACACAAGTATCTCTGACCACAGAAAGAAACAAGTCATTGTTTCTGTACTGTTTTCATTCAAAAAAAAAATAAATTTTTTTTTGCATTTCTTAATTCCATCTAAAACCATTCCAAATGTATCAATTTTGCAAAATGAGTCAGTAATAACTCAATTCTTTCCCTTGCTCTAACATGGTCTCTATTTTTTCCACACAATACCTGTAATATAATATGATTTGTTTTTGTGTCTTTTCCCTGTATAATTTGTTATTATTGACATCTCATGCTGGTAAATACAGAAACAAACTGACAAATCTGTTCTGATGCACGAACATCAAGGTTGAGAGTGACCCACAGTACGCATAACTTTGGTATAAGAACAGTTATTGACTTGTTTGTATGTCTGACTGGCAGAGACGCTCAGTGATCAGACTATAATAACAGATGGTTCTGTAACAGAGAGATTCGGGGGGGGGCTGCAGGAGCGAGCTGATGTGTGAGCTATTTCAGGAATGCCTGAAAGGAAACGTATTGATCGGGACACTTAAACTTGATAAGGACGTCAGGTTTAAGAGGTGCAAGGCAATCATTAAGTACACCACTGGCCGCTGTTGTTCAAAAAAATATATTTACTGCTACCTCTCCACCCCCCACCCCACTTCTTCTTCTTTTATTTTTCCACTTTATTTGTCTTTTTCTTGCCAGAGGTGAAAAGAAAATCTCATCTCCATCAGGCTAAATTGTGGTGGGCAGCATTATCAGTTCAAAAGACCTGGGGATTTGACAGCTCCCACTCCATGGTGATTAATTACTTCTCGACAGTGGTGGGCTCTCCTCTCCCCTCTCTTTCTGTGCTCCAGTAGAGGTGGTGGTGGCTGGAGGCAACACATGATAAGTGCTGCCCTTATTACTGGTCGCTCTGGGAGAAGGCCAAAGCACCGCTGGACTAATACAGCCTAAATCAAAGACTCTGTGCTGTAAGGGGACGAGAAAAGCTTGCATGATGTGTGTCATCAATAATAAGAATAATAATGCCAACTGTTTGGGGTATGAGCTTAAACTCCCTGTATCCATTCATTCTCTTGATTTTTTCCTCTGGTTTTGTAGTTTTTTTAAATAACTTTATTATTATCAGCCAAAGGGAAAAAGAGACTCCTCATCACATCTTATGAACAAAATTAATCACTTATGGACATAATACAGAAGAAACCATTCATTACAACAGGAGTAATCACACAGGAGATGTAGTCAACTCCTTAAACAATACTTAGCTGTGTACATATTTGTATTACAAGCCTGTGGCGGTCTTTTTTTGCTGTTATTTTGCATTCTGCAGTTCTCAAGGTTCGGCACACAGCTGGTTCTTGAGGTTCATGTCTCCCTGTGGGCTCCACTGTTTCGCTTGCACGTATGAGTGGCACTTTCCCCGAGGCTGTGACTGTTAGCGTGTGGCTGTGCACGTGTTTTTTTTTTTGTATGTTTCTGCATATGTGGCACCGTGTGTACACGTATGCACGCTCGCGTGTCTAAATAAGCCTGCGTCGGAAAAAGCTTCATTATTGGACCTGTCAGCGCTGTAAGTCTCCCCGAAGGCAACAAGGTGGAGATGAGAGATGGAAAGACACATGGTGGCGCGCACACACGCCTGCCACACGCCTGTCCCCAGCGGCGGGCACACGGGCCATCATGATGGTTTCCAGATGGACACGAGTTTGTGTTTCCTGCTAGCAAATTTACTTTTAAGAGCAGGAAGAAAATCAGGAACAAGCAGACTCTGGCATGGTGTTTGAAGACTTCTTTCAAGATTTGTCCCTAACAGAAAGTATTCAACAGGTGACCTTTAGTTCTCTGTTTGACCCTGCATTTTACCTGGAAAATCAATGGATCTGAGAGGAGTTAGCACGTTGCAGCATAAGCTAGGACTTCAATTTTCTTTACAAGTTGTAGCCTATCATGTAGAATGTTGGACCTCCACTTATCTCCTTTTCCTGAGTTGAGGGAATGAGTCTTGTCAGTACAGACAAGCAAGCATAGTGAACCTTTCCTAAACTGAGGACCTTTTCCTGGTATGCGGAATTAGAACAACTCCTTGCTGCACGTCCCCAATAATCCCTGGCATTTTGTTTTGATGCACTACACCATGAAAATGGGAGAATATGTCAATGTTATGGCATTTGAAGTCAATATGTATTATAAAATCAATCTAGATGAAGATCTGCCCATCCCTCTAATTAGACGGGGTGACTGGAGATTGATTTTTAATTGCAAAAGTAATTACATGGAGCAGATACCCAGTGACATTTGATTATCTAGGTGATTGATTAAAAGGCCTGGCTGCTGGGGCAGACTGTCAACCAGCTGAATCCAGACAAAAGAGAAAATTAAAAAAGTTGTCCCGTTTGTAATCACGAATTCCAAGGGTGAAATTACAAAGCCAAACATCCCCTTAGAGAAGCCCAGCATCCTTCCACATTGTGCCTGTCTGCCCTCCTATCTCACCCCCCCGCTGTCGCAACAAGCGCAGCGCTAGACCTCTGTGACACGCTACAAACGGGGGAAAACAATGATGTAAAAAAATGAATTGAGGAATTGTTCAGTTACAGACAGCCTGGCGTGGAAATGATGGGTGCATATATCAGCTTTGTCACACCATCATAGGGAGGAGATGGAGAGATACAAAGAGACAGAAGTGAAGGAACGGTGAAGAAAAGCTCTCATCTCCCAGACTGCTCACTCCATCATCTCTTCGTCTTGCGAGTGTAGCCGGGGCCCCAGAAGGTCTGACCATGACCCCGAGGGCCTAAACCAGGGGGGAGCAGCAACTCAGGAACCCAAAAGCATACGGACACCAGCTGAGAGAAAATACATGTTTGTTTATTTCTCTAAAAATAACTTGTCAGTTAAAATAAAAGCTAAAAGTAAATAAAAATCTAATGTTAAAAAACTTAAAACCTTGCATAAAGAAAACCAGAACAAGTCCCATGGGGGCCTCTCCTCTCCAGCCGTGGGGGCCTCTCCTCTCCAGCCGTGGGGGCCTCTCCTCTCCAGCCGTGGGGGCCTCTCCTCTCTAGCCATGGGGGCCTCTCCTCTCCAGCCATGGGGGCATCTCATCTCCAGGCTGGGGGCCTCTCATCTCCAGGCTGGGGGCCAGGGATGCCTCCTGGCCTCCCTCCTCTCCACCTCAGTCCTGTGCCTCTGTCCTGTGTCTGTCCTCTCCCTTCTCCTAGTGTGGCACTTAAGTAGGCCTCCTCCTGGCCACGCCCACCTCTCCACAGGTGACAGTCATTACCAATCAATGTCAAGAGTCCACAGTGATTAATACAGTGGTTAATATAAAAACCAGAAAAATCATGCAAATAAAAACTTTAAAACCAAATTCTCACTGTGTGACACAAGCAGAGCGTTCCCCGTTTTACGGTCTGCCCACCAGTGAGAGACTAAAACTAAATAAGCCTCAAAATAACATTTATTTTTGTGCTTGGGAATGCCAGAAGAAAATCTGTTTTCAAGTTGTCTTTTTATCTTCCTCCCCCCTGTCATTCATAAGAGATCCTCCCATAAGAATGACAGAAAATGAATGATGACAAGGAAAATCGGTGGGGAGGACAGCTGAAATGTTTATGAGGCTGACAAAAACTGTTTATGTGTCCATGATGGACAGTGATGAGTGATGACAGACGAAATTGAAACACACTCATCATTTCTACTTGCTAGAAATAAGTGACGTATATATATATATATCACACAGCAGGTGAGATATATAAATAAATCTCACCTGCTGGGTAAGTGGGTGTCCTTTGTAGTGTTGTCAACACACACTTCGGTATAACATTTTCTCCCAACGTCACTTCATACTCAGCAACAAAGGAAAACGGTGATTTATCTCTATTTTCTCCCAATGGCTGATATTACGCTTTAAACTTGTTGATAAAACCACACACACACCCACACAAACCAAACCATATGTACAGAGCAACATGTTTTTTATAACCAGAAGAGCCATTTATTTCTCACCATAGGACGTCCCTATAAATTATGCCCGCTTAAGGTATCATTTAGCCTGGTTTGTTAAGCCGTTCCTGTCATTTTAGTGGAAGGTTCACTCTTTGCGCTTTCCATGAAGGCTACATTTATGCCTTTAATTTACAGCTCCTTGCCTGGAGGATACTCCTTGGCTTTATGAAGTGGTATTAGGGGGCCTATTTACTTGTCATGGCGGAGCACTGCTCAGTGTGACGCGGCCAGCAGAAGCCAGCCCTGGAAAAAAAGGGGGAAACGAGGGAGCAAAGGCAGCGATTTCAAATGAGTATCGCTGTCCTTTCAACTCAAAGCGCTCTGTAGCCTGGCAGGAGCAGCTGAGCAGGGTCTTTGAAGGGAGGGAAAGAAGGGAGGGGAAATGAAACAGGCTTGGACCAGCCCTACATATTATCCCCCCTCAGGACGTACAGAGTCTATATTGGCTGAAGCGGCACAGCCTCTGGGGTCACAGCTCCTTCTGTGGCTCAGAGAGATGCATCACTAAGAGGGACTTCCCTCTGTCGGTCTTGGTAAAAGGCAGATGAGTGTCTGCGGGTAAACCATCACACATGTGCCTCCCAGCACAGGCCTGGGCTCTGTGGGTAAACACAATGCAGCAGCACTTATTACATTTCCATGAAGTTTACCGAATTTGCGGGATCAGTCGAGTGAGGTTGTTACGGGGGCACATGCCACCGCCTGCAGCTTTTCTCCACCACCAAACCCAATGTG
This sequence comes from Callopanchax toddi, assembly GCA_006937965.1. Lineage (NCBI taxonomy): Eukaryota > Metazoa > Chordata > Actinopteri > Cyprinodontiformes > Nothobranchiidae > Callopanchax > Callopanchax toddi. The sequence goes on along the minus strand of SSNR01000042.1, from coordinate 2,448,806 downwards.
GTTACTCGCCACCGTCTTCCCATCACATGGCCTGCCTGCCTCTTCTATCACCCTTTATTTGCTTTGAGAGGCTGAACCATATAGAGCAAAAAACTCAACCTTTAAGAACTGCAGACGGTCCTTACTGTGTGTTTCAGCACAACATGATGCATCTGGAAGTTTTATTTGGGGCAAATTCTTTGATACAAACTACAAAGAGCTGCAGTTAAACAACATCTTCATGTTACTACATAATCTGAACAGGATAGAGATCTGAGCATGTTTTGATCTCACCCAATGAAAAATGATAGGCAAGTTAGAGCTAATCCCAAAAATGTAGATAGATAATCCTTCACTATGTCATGGGTAGTAAATGCCCACAGCAGGGTATTCAGCTTGGCCAAGGCTCATCCAGATGTTGGAGAAAGGACTCAAAATGACTATTAGACATTACTATATTACTATAAGACAGACTTTGACTAAACAGCTACTTTTTAGTCGTACTATTTCCATTTGATCATGATATCAATTTGAATTTCTTTATTCATATAATATAATAAATTCTTAAAAGCCAAACTTTCAAAAAATAACATCATATTAGACCAAATAGATTATTAACATGTTGTTTTTATAAACACAGAAAACAATCACTTTGCATTAAATAGTTTTACTTCATTAGTTGAATTTGTTAACTTGAAACTAATGGATTTTCTAAATTGTTTTTTTTATTTTTATTCCCTTTTAAATTTACTAATTTAGAAAAAAAAGAACTTTAGTGCAAATGTGCTTTTACCCATTGCAGAAATACAATTTATTTTATTTTTTTGAACTTCATTGTTGCATCCACAACAACAACAACAACAAAAATGTAGTTTAAATAACAATGACACTGTCCTGAGACTGGGCATCACATATTACAATCCTCCAGATACATAAAGAAAAAAAGTATAATAAAGTAAAAAATAATAATGTCAGGGTTTACAATGTGAGAGAATCAAAAACAAGATATTATTAAAAGTAGTATTAATACTTGCCGAGTATGGGGTTTTTCCTTATTTGAGAAAGTTTATGATCGGTTTCCACTTGTTTTCAAAATCTTGAGTATTTAAATGCAGTGCTGTGATACGTTCCATCAAGCAAACATGTCTCATTTTTTCGTATCCATTGCGTGACTGTAGGTGGTCTCAACCAACAAACTGTCTTGCAGTCACCAGCAGGATATGAAGCAGATGTTTTTTATCTTGAGAGAGATCGTCCGGAAATATATCTAGTAGGGAATATTAGGGGATCCAGAGAAATAGTCACCTCTAGTAAGTTTTCCAAAATACCCTTGACATCCAACCAAAACTTGCGTATTATAGGACAATCCCAAAAAATGTGGGTTTGATCACCCACAAGTCCACAGTTCCTCCAGCATTTGTCACTCGCACTTGTTTTGGCAAGGAAACATTTTAATGGTGTTCTGAAGAACCGTATTTTCATTTTCCAGTCAAATTCCCTCCAAACGTGACTTCCCAATCCCCTATGACAACCTGCTATTTCCCCAAACACCATCATCCAAAACAATCTTCAGTTCCATCTCCCATTGTTGTTTTGGATGTTGTGTGTTATCAGCAGAGGTGGATAGTAACCATTTACTCAGTTACATTTACTTGAGTAACTTTTTGAAAAAAAATTACTTTGAGTAGTTTTACTTTACCGTACTTTTTACTCTTACTTGAGTATTATTTTTGTTAAGTATCACTACTCCTATTTGAGTAAAATCTCTGAATCCTCTACCTACTGTGAGTAAATTTACAGAAAAACAAACAGTTTTAACAAAAATACACCAGACACACCTACACTTTAATAAAGGAGACCACATGTTTCTGCAGCAGCTTTGTTTTCCTACTCTCATTTTCTAGCTAGCTAGCTAGCTATCTTTATCTAGCTTGCACAAAAGCTAAACTGCTAGCTTGCTAAATTAGCTAAATAGATGGCTACCTAGCTAGTTTTATAGCCACATAGCTAGCTCTATTAAATGTTGTCATTATATTTTAAAAAATACTTTGAAAAGTGTTTCTTCTGCTTAAAATGTTTTGTTTCGATATCATGCTATGTATTTGTATCCATGTTTTTAATTTTAGCCTTTAAGATACTAGAATTTCCCCCAAACTTTATATTTTTGTCTGTCTGATGACATCATTTTAAAAAATCAGATGGATGTTACTCAGTACTCAAGTAGACTTTTTACCAAATACTTTTTTACTCATACTCAAGTATTTTTTGGGATAGCAACTTTTTACTTTTACTTGAGTAAAAATGTGTTGAAGTAGTGTTACTCTTACTTGAGTACATTTTTTGGGTACTCTACCCACCTCTGGTTATCAGACATATCAATCAACAGTTTGTTATACATCAATGAAACTTGTTTTTTCATTCATTACCCCTCTGCATTCAGTCAAATTAATAAAATGTTCTATGTTTGTAGTTTCTCCTCTGATATGATCCCAGTCCATATGACAATTTATTTTTATAATATTGATGATATTTAGTTATTTTTTGACAGCTATTATGTTTTTTTATATATATATATAAATGCAATTACCAAATCCACTCAGGTAAATTAAAACAACCATTATTTATTTTTTCTAATTTACTAATATGCTTTAACAAATATTTTAGGCATGAAAATGCTTAAAAGAACGTTTAGTCTACTCCTAAATACAGACAAACAAAACTCATTTCACGAGAAAGAAAATAAACATGTTCCAAATTAAAGATGTGGTCAGTGCTGCAGACGGTCAATTACAAAAAGTGGGAGACATTTACAAATACTTTGCTTATTTGTGCATAAATTACAGTTTATGTCTGTGTTGTTGTGTCTTTATATCCTAGTCTAAACTGAGACCAAATTTCTAGGTTCTGTTGCCATCTGCAAAGCAGCTTCTGTGTGATTCATTTGAGGCTACAACGAGAAGACATACACAAGACAGAATTCTGTGATTGCTGGTCAGGACAAAACAGGCCACAGCAATTCCAGGTGCTCAGCAACTCTACTGTGGACATTATAGGTTCAACAGAATGATGTTTACTCAACTCTTTACATGTTGATCGCTGTGGAATTTTCAGAAAAACGCATAAATCCACTCATTACCAAACAAACTGTCACAGATTTGTCTTACAAACTGAGTGAGGGATGATTGTTTAAACACATGAATGACCTTACAGTCTGTGAGCCTGTCCTGTTTGATCTGGATGGAGAAAAGATGCACACCAGTGTCCCATTAGCTCTATCTTTTCACTGCCTCCCTCTTTGTGCGACGCCGGCCCGACTCTAAATGCATCAGTCTCGATCCCAGGGTTTGATAAAGTGTGAGCCGTTGATGGGCCTGATGACATCTGCGCTGTCCGTCTGTGCTTCCACACAAATGCAACCCAGGAAGGTTAGTGCTGACCCTCTCGCCTCTTATCAATCAATTACATTTGGCTTTGTCAGATTAATTGTATGAAATTGTTAGCTGTAGATAAGGATGAAGAGGATGTCAGATGGGGGGCTGGGCAGGAAGCTCGTGTGATTGTTGGTTGATCTTTGCTGCTTGTGTTCCTTGCCCTTGTTTAACCTTGTTAACTTATTGTAGTGCTGCAGTTCACTGCTGTTGTTTTGGTCCAAAAGACAGTGGGAGAGATATGTTCCCACTGACAAAACACGAACAATGGAGACGTTCTTTCAATCTTCAGTTTTCACTCTGGTTTTTTTAGGAAGACTGTCCCCGTGCCAACAAATCCACCCAAGTGCCGTATTTATGAAAAGCTGGTGATTTACGTAATATCCGCTCGCTGTTGCAAACAGCTGATAATGATGTGTGAGAGGTGTGTAAGACTGGAGGGTTTACTGGACTGCCAAGAGCTGTTGGACCCGGGTCAGGCTGTGTTCATCTTACTAATGAGTTGTCACACAGAGAAGATGAAGCAACCAGAGTGACCAAGCAATCATTGCAGACTAATCCCCCTCCACCACCACTGCTTTGTATTGTAGGAACAGCCCCAAATTCAGAGAGGAGTTCACATGGTGTGCCAGCTGACCACATTGCTCCGAGTGTTCATTTTTCAAAGAGGTGTTTGGGTGTGGGGAGATAGCTCGGTCCTGTTTGGCTTGGCAGCTGTGTCAATTGAAGCAGCCTGTGGTCCTTATTGGTCCAGAGATTGAAGCCAGTGATCCACTCCCTCATCCAGTTTTTAGCCCCACTCTGAGGAGATGAGTTGAGGGTAAATCAACACTTGTCTCCTCCGTCTGAACATCTAAATCTGCAAAGGAGAGGAGTGAGATACGCTCCATCCTTCATCCGTCCCCTCGGGTCAGCCTCGCTTCTCTTAAGTTCTCTGCAGCATAGCCAGTGGGTCAGGTTGATCCTCCCCGTCATTGAAACTCATTCGGGGAGCATTAAAGTGTAAACCAGATGAAAAAACAAAGGGCTTAGGCAAATCAGATGGCTCAAACAACAACAACAAACGCACACTCTGTAATCTGCTTAGGGAAATTAATGAGGGGGAGCCCCTTGGCCAAGGTGGATAATGATCCTGGACCATGGGGATGAGAGGCTGCAGTGGATCAGGCAGAAGGTGAGAACGGGAAGGGGGGGATTAAAGATGGACTCCCACCAGAATCAAACAGGACTCTGCCAAAGGGATCCCTCCCCTCCTATGCCCAAACTTCAAAAACTCCAGCCTAAGCTGGAAGTAGGTGTCTGTAATCCCCTCTGTGGCTGTAGATCTATGCGGCCGACTCAGGCCTAGCTTTCATCCTGCAGCTTGTTCGGCATGCTCTCCCTCCATGTCCTGGGAACGTAAACTTTTGCACTGTGGCCCTCGTACAGATAGCAGGGATCTGCTGGCTCATTACCTCTTCATTAGCGTGCTGCATGTTTGGCTGCCAAGAGGATCATACTATGTGCGAGCTGCACAGACTGCTCCAGAGATCCGGACGTGGCAGACACATGGACAGATGCCGGAAACACAAGTTAGCAACATATATGTTCATTTTTCTTTCATTGATGGAAGTTCCCATGTTGCATGTTAAATTATGCCGGCGATGCAAATATTGGAGGTTTAATTTATCCTTAAAATGTTGCTTCAGAAACATTTCCAGAAAATAATCTAAAAATATTCATAGATTTTCCACAATACCTGCTCGTTTCTCATACATGGTTGTCTGGTCTGATCATCAGAATGGAGTGAAAAGATTTTTCTTATAGTTATTTAAAGTCCTATTTATTAGCTTCAAAGAATTAGTGTCAGAACTGTCACTTACATCTTTTGAAAATGTTTTGAGATACCTTTGAAATGAGCTGAGCAATGCCATTTGGACTCCGTAGGATGCAGAACGATTCAAAGTGAGGTGTGGAATCGAGAAAATAAGCAGGCTTTGTAGCGCTTAATGGGGCCCAAATCTCACTGTTTAAGCCTTTCGCTGCATCCAAAGCAGCCACAGCCAGGAGTCGAGCTCCAGGAAATCGAGTCTCATCAGCCACTCTGCCATCCTCTGGTGTAGCTGTGGCAATACACACATGCAAACTTGCAGTCAGAAAAAAAACCACATTGATGCATACAGACTAGTCTAATCTGAAAACTTTGTTTACTTAAAAAGACTATATGATACATTGCACAAACTTTATATGCATAGTTTATACATCATTGAGGCCATTTTGCTCTGCTGCTGCTGGGATCCCAACATCTAAATTATGCAATTCCTTATCTAACAGCCATTTCCAAACCCATGCATGCTGTATGACCCCATGTGGTTGTGGCCAGGTGTAAAAACTTGACCTCTCTGTAGGACAGCACCCATGGCTGGTTCCATCTGAGTTCACTTAGAGATTCAGCACTGTGCCTGCATAGAAGATAAGAGGCCAATTTACAAAATGCTTAAAGAGTTGCTATAAAAAAAAAAGAACATAAGAAGAAAAAAAGAATGAGAACAATTTCCTTTCACTCCATTTTCCTTAAATTCCACAAAATGTTCAACTGAGATTACAACACACACACACGCGGACACACACTTTAAATACAGCCTTGCACTAATCAGTGTCTTGGTGTGTTTTTACCTGTCAGCAGTCACATGTTTGACATTTTCCCAAACTGTGATGACTGGCCCCAAACACAGCCATTTACTTCAGATCTAGTCCCACTATATGTGAGTCAGAAAATCTTGTAAATGCTCAATTGGCTCAGAGAGATCAAATCAGAAAATAGAGAGAATAGACGAATGAAAAATAAACAGAAAAGGCGAACAAATAAAAGCATTAAGAAAAATAGGATGAAATGAACAAAAAACACTGATGAATATTTATTTTTACTTCAAAACAGAATAAATAATAATAAATTAAGTAATATTATTACAAAGTGCTTCAACCAGATATTCGTTAATTATGTTTTTTTTTAACTTTCATGTTAAAATTCAATGTCATAAATTTAATAATTTTATTTTGTAGCGTATTCTTTTCTTTAAATATTTGGTCAATGTAATCAAATCAAACTTAATTCATTTTCACTGTCTTCACTGATCAATTTCAATTATTTATAAATGTTTATGTTTATTCATTTGGCGGACGCTTTTATCCGAAGCGACTTACAGTAATATATACTCCTATAGGGCATGTTGTGATCTGTGTGGGGAAACCGGAGTACCCGGAGAAAACCCACGCATGAACATGCTAACTCCACGCAGAAAGGCCACAGCCGGGATTTGAACCGTGACCTTCTTGCTGCGAGGCAACAGTGCTAACCAACTAAATGTAGACATCGATGTCAGCAACAGACTCTGGCAAAATGAGACAAACATGTTTCTAGACTATATGTTGAAATGACAACATTATTTAAACTAGTTATGGAGAGTAAAACAGCTCATTTCTTTTGTAAATCATAGTGTTAGACAACCCCACATTCAGCTAAAGGTTTACATTAGACCAGGGATTCCCAAACTGTGGTGCGCAAGCTGCCACTAGGGGGTGCACAAGATGAAAACTGTAATGGCGGAAATTTGAAAGAATTACACATTTACAGTGTTTTTTTCCCCGCTCAGTAAAAATGTGTAAATAAACATGTATATCATTATTGTGTGGAGCTGTGGGACAATATTTGGAGGAACTCTGAGTCTTTTTTCTGTCAATCATGCCCTTTCGAGCAGACCTTTATTTTGAAGGCAACGATAACTTTCACTATTAGTTCCGGGGCAAAGTTGCGAGGAGCTTCTGGACTGTTTACCTCTCAAATGGATATTATTTATTCAAAGAATCCTTCTTGACAGCCTGTAACAACTCTGCCAATTGGTTCCATATGTGTCCTTATTTAATCAACTCCATGGTGAGTCGTTTTCTTTGTTTCTTTTGTTTTTACTAAAGATGCAGCGCTACTTTGGGCGCTGGGTGTTCATTTTTACATCATTTAAAAACATTAAGCAGTTAAGTGAACCGTCAGCTTAAACCAGTGTAGTAACCTCCTGCTCACTTCCAAACATTTGACCAGCACTCCCCCATACACACCCGCCGTCTTTACAAGATAAGCGCGTCACATGGAAATGCAAGGGGCATTTACTGACTGTAGGACACGCGACTCTCACAGTAATCCTCGGTTACATATGATTTAATAACACTCAAAAGTATCAAAAATTTGTAACATTAATGATTCGTATAGGTACCAGGAATTTGTTCAAATGTCAAAGATCTCCATCCGGGGATTGGGGGTGCGTGAACACAGCTGGGACATAGAAGGGGGGGGCGCAGCAAAAAAAGTTTGGGAACCGCTGCATTAGACTGATAGATTTTGGAAAAAAACAAAACAAAAATGAAACAGCAATTTCGTTAAAAGTTTAGACTAGTTATTCATTTTGATTACACATAAACTGTTAATATTACTGCATGCATAAAATGGTTTTAATTACCTGTAAACACCAAAACCTCTATACATTGATGAATATAGAGCAAAACTATGATTACACTCACTGGTAAACAGAATCGATATTTATTTGCAGTAAATAAACGTGTAAATCTCACTGATTGTTAAAGAAAATAAACAATAAACAAACTCTGACACAACAAAATACAAACAAACAAACTTGTTTTCTTTACAATAGGTGACCCCACCCCCTTTTTGCCTATGACTTTACATAAAGAAAATATTTATTATTATTTGTCATTTATAAAGGATAGATATTTGTACAAAGCAGATCTGAATAAAATAAATAACATTTATTAAAAATCACTGATCTGAAAATAATAGATGAAAACCAAAAAAAATCCAAGAAACAAAGATAGTAACTTCAAAAGTATTTGGTACTCATTGATTGATTGATTGATTGATTGATTGATCATATTGTAACTATTTGTCTGATATATATAGTTTTGCTATGACAGTTTACTCCCATGTTGTAAATGTGCGATCTCTTTGCACTGAGGAGGAGAAGCGGAAGCTCCTAATGAAAGAGACGGAGCCTTTGTTTGTTTCAGCCTGAATAAACCGAGCTGCTGTGCAGTGAGCTCATCGGAGGCCCCTACTGCGGTGCTGCATGAAGACATATGGGCCTAAAGAGCTCTTGATGTGGCTGCCATCGCCTTGCTTGTCATCCACAATTTTGCCTGCCCTAATCCCTGCTTTAATTTACTCCACTCCACAAGGCGAGCAGTGACTAACACTGTCCTCAGGGGTCCTTTAACTTATGCTAGTAGTGACAAGGAATATGCAAAGGCACAATTTCTCACCAGGAAGGGTGACATAGAGCAATTCCACTGGGGAGCACACCTCCCGTTTTCGAGCATCTTTTAATGTCACTCACAAGAACACTTTGCAGTTGCAAACTGTTCTTTAGAGGCCTCTTTATTAACATGTTGATCTGAAGGGTCATTAGGTGAAGACTGAAGATGCAGCTATTGATTTGCTGAGAGATAGACTTTGTTGGAAAGTTTGTGACAGTGTAAAGAGACCACAGAGACAGCTTCTTCAGGCTTAATCTACACCATTTTCAACCTCTTTATCCCGTTTGGCTGCCTTATTTCCCCCACTTGTCTAATTTTCCCCAAGAACGCTGCGTGGGAGACGACCCGTTGACGGGCACAAGTAATTGCTATCAGTCTGTCATTAGGTTCTCTTTCTTGCTCCCCAACTATATATATTTTTTCTCAGTCTCCCTACACAGGCCTGTGCTCAGCATTGCTTACAAATAAGACACTTAGGAGACGAGTGGAATTTGCTCCCCAAAAGCTGTGATGTATTGGATTTTTTACGGTCAGAGCAGCTCCTCCAACTGCCTTTTCATTCTCTGTTGTCCTGAGAACCATTTTCTCTGTGTTTGCAATATTCACTCTCTCCCTCTCTGTCCTCTCCTCTTCGCCTTTCAGGGTATCATTTGCAATTTAATGCTTACCTGGGGTGAGCTTTGACAATAGCTTCCACCATGAAATGGCCCAGGCCCTGCCTGCATGCCTAATGAGGTTGATGTTGAGCTATTTAGGTCATTGTCCCTTAACAATATCTACTTAATGCAACTCCATGGGAGTGGATTGTTGAAACGGTTAAAGATTCTATTAAGTCTTTACAAAAGCCATTCCATTCCGCTGTCCACCACATATTACCAGGGGCATTGCTCTACTTCACTTTTGCTTTGTGAGAGACTGTTGCCACAAAGCATAGCAAGAAGGTGCAATGTCACTCCGGCAGGTCACCCCGCTAATACTTCTCAGCTTTTCTGAAGTATATATATATTGCAGGATAAAAAAGCAAAACAACCAGTCAGTCTGCAGCTCACTTACTAACATATGAAATCTGAATTGTGCCGGCAAGTTCATATTAATCATCACACAGAATGATCTGCCAAACAGACGGCCAACAACAACTATTAATCAGAGCAGAACCCGTGACAGCCTTTGGAATCGGAAGGGAAGGAGTCAGGGGGGGGGGGGGG
>SSNR01000042.1:2350077-2438883 GCA_006937965.1 Callopanchax toddi | reverse complement strand
GGGGGGGGGGGGGGGGGGGGGGCTCTCTTTGAGAGAGTACTTGATATGAAAACTGTGTTGTTGTGCTTTGTACCAGCCTGTGGGAGTTTTTAAACAAGCCCATATGGTGGTAGCCACCAGCTTTGGAGAAGGCGGGTGGGTTGGAGGGGGGGGTTAGCCAGGGCCAGGATTTCACACAGTCAGTATTGAGTGGGATTGAGGAGGCGAGCTCTTAAGCTGTCTTTTCAGGCACAGCAAAAGCCCTCCATCTGGCCTCCCCTAAAACTCAGGGCGAGTTTACTCAGCTCCCTGTCGGCTGATTGGGCCTCCTGAAGCAGAAGTAACAGCATCAATAGTGTAAACCCTTGCCACTTGAGAGTATTACATTTCTTTTCATGCTTGACTTAATCAAAAGTGGGGAAGTGAAATTTACACCTTTTTGATGTTCTTTTTTCTCTGCTCACTAAGAGGGGCGATCTTAACCCATTTGATCTTCACAAGCACACACTAAATGGCCAAATATGCCAAGCAGACGGAAGCAGACGGTTGGCAGTTGCCAGTTTGCGCAGGGTCACTGTTGGAGCACTCCATGTGGTGGGGCAAGCAACCTCACAGAAGGCTCCAGTCTTCACAGAATCCAGCCAATCTTCTGTCTGGAGGCCCACTGTCTCTCGCTCGCTGTCCGCACCCAGCCAAAAAACAATCCACCCTCATGCTGATTCTCTCTGCTCTGCCTGAGCCAGTGTGAGACTTGTGTTGACTGAGCAGCATCAGATGAACACTGTAACCGGGGCTTTATAACAAAACGGATAGACAAAAAGCAACAGCCAAGTGTCAGTGCTATGATGAGTATATTTGAAGGCATTAACGAAGCTTTACCCTGTCACTTCCTGCAACTGCGAATCATAGCGCGCACGCAACAACGAGCCTGGGATGTCTGAACGTGCTTTAGAATTACTGTTAACGTGATTCTTTTAAAAATACGTGATAGCATCAGAGAGCTTTGTCAGGTGAACAAATGTTTTGACTGTAGTAACCTCTCTAATCCAAGCTCTTTATGGTGCTGGAGCAAAGGGAGCTGACCTGGGGATGTGTGAAGATTCCCCTCAACAGGAATCTGGAGAGGGAAAAACCAAAGAGCTTCAAGCCAGTGACAGTTGCTCCAGGAGCCTGGCTTTAATGAGTGCGGGCTGTCTGGTGTCTTTAGCTCATGTTAAGCCCGGGCTAAGGCCAGGATCTGACTGATGGAGCCCTAGGCTTCAGTACTGTGGAGTTGTGTTTGCACCTCTTAATGAAGCTGGGGGCCGACGACACTGCCTGGCCCTCTGCCTCTCCTTCCTCCCTCCCCAGGACCAGCACTGTGCCAGCCAAGACTGCAGCAGAGACCCACTCCATTAGTTCCTGTTTATTTCCAAGGCTTCCAAGCATTACTAGCTTAGCCACCGTGTACAGCAATGTATCCCCTCCCCTATTCTAAATCATTGCTGACTATTCATTTTGGCCAAATTTCCCTCATACTTAAGCAAAATATCAAAAAAAGAACTGAATGCATGTTTTGAAAGAAAAACTCTCTCTTTGCTTGAAAATAAATTACCATTACAGTGACTGGGTTGCAAAAATGTGTGTGTATGTGTAAGTGTGTGTGGAACTTGGTGTCAGCATGAAAAGAAGAGGCCCCTATCCAGGCAGCCAAAATCCTACAGAGGAACTTGTCTAGGATCGTGATGTTCCAACAGCTCCACTGCGACAAGATACATAGTTTCCATTCAGCAACAAGCTCCTTATTGGTTACTATAGTTTCACTAATGCTCAATTGAAGGCAATGCCTAATCTCGACAGAATGGGTTAAAAGGTGCCGATGTCCAGAGCCAGAAAACCACACGTTGAGAGTCAAGGGACCAAGCCCCCACAAAGCACAGCTCTTCTAGCTTTGATGTGGCCCTATCGGGGGCAAGAGATTGAAGAGAATGGGGAAAGAATACACAGAGGCCCCCACGGCATACAAACTCCTCAAAAAAACCTTCTGACAATGGCATCAGCTGAAGAGTGAGTTAAGGATTCGCAATCACAGAAACAGAGATGCCCATCTTTATTTATTTCATTAATATAATTCCTATTACAAGCTGTAAAATCATAACATAAGCCTCACGACCATCATTGCATCCTTTTTTAAAATGTTTTCTTTCCACCCTGCTTCATCCCAGTCAGAAATGGGGTAGTGGAAAAAAGGGGAGCTGCTTTGGAGTGGCACAAAGAGTGATGGGAAGTGAGGAGCCACTGGTGTGTATCCTGAGATGAAGAATGTTTAAGACTCTCACATGTCAAGTGGCGTTCTGGAGTAGCCTGTGGAGGATACCATCTGAGTGTTTGTTGGGGGGTTGCTTGCTGTTTCAATAGACTGTTGCTCAATGGCACTGAGGAGTAATTGAAAAGCTAATATTGTTCAGCATATCCAAGGGATTACATCTTATTGTAGTAACAAGTATGCAATACTGCTGTGTTTATTTTTGGTCAGGCTTTGTTGCAGCCACTAATTGGTGCTGAGTGTAAAAACGTGGTGTGCACATTACCATGGCTGAGTCATGACAGCACAAACCCCCCCCCCACTAATCACTGGCACCGTGTTATCTTTGGAAGGCATCTTAAATTAAAGTCAGACACATAGTCGGGGATGCGATTGATGGGCGTCGGTTTACAAATGTGTCGAAAATGAGTTTGTGCGTTTATGTTGGCGACGCTCTCCGACTGGCACGGAATCTGCTCGTGATGTTTATCGCATCAACACAGCTGTTTGAGGGCCCATTCGTTTAATTAGATGGACGTTCAAAAACTCAGCCGGTAATGCTCCCGTCATCAAAAATCGCCGTACTTCTGCTTCGTGCAGTTTATGGCAGATTTTAAATCAATTAAGTCTGTAATTTGTAACAACTGCTGAGACTGGTTCAGGCCTAAACAAAGGCAATGGGATAACTGCCCTTTAGTGAAGCATCAATGGGCTTACAATGCGCTGAATTAGCTGGCATATTAATGACCAGCCGCAATACCCCTCCATTCTCCTCACCCAAATCTGCTTATGCAAATTGTCTATGAATCCAGTTCAAAGGAGTTTCTTTTAAGTGAGGCCTATACCCATCTACAGTGGGGGCTGTGAGGGAAAGTGACATGAGAAAAGTTAGGGACACTCTCTTTTTATTTTACTTATAACAAAGCATGATCCAGTTAGCAAACACCTCTGCTGGTTACTAGCATGGTAGGGGTTGTCGAGTCCATAGGATCGCTCCGCACAGGGGGGGCAGGGAACGGGTTAATCCAGCCAATTGTGACTGTGTGTTTAAAATGTGGTGTTCAGCAGGGGGGAAAGCAGGACCCATCCAAGTTCATGCCCCTGTATGAAAGAGAGGAGAAAGGCTGTGGGGTTCGACGTTGAAGGAATAGAATAATCCCCTTCACATTTGTTAAAGGGCCACTGGTCTTTTGTGTTGGCCAAGACAAATTTAAAAGGCAATGTCATAATGGTTCAATTGGAATGATATCTTTGAACACAATAGATGTGGCTTCTTTCCCCGAACAACTTAAAGCCCCTTTGTTCCTATTATTGGGCGAGATGTTTGGATACATGCGTACACTCTGAATGAGAATAAGTTGTTGTAATACAACCTGTTATAAAATATTGAGCATGATTACACATGTTGTGGGCTCATGAATGATACAGGCTGAGTGAGAGCGGAGGGAGGCAGATCTTACCACCAAGCGCTTTGGGTTGTGTCTAAATTCATAAAAGGTTTAAAAAAAATTTAAGTGAAATTCTGAAATTTGGAACTTCTGACTGTTAAATAATAAAACGTCTAATGATTTAGGGTATTCATAGTTTGAAGGAAACTTTCTTGGTAAATAAATAAAAACAAACTTAAAGTGTTTTAAAGTGTAATTTTAAAAAAACACGATTGTCTTTTTTTGTTATTGCTCCAATAGACTTGAGAGCTTTTTATCCTCACTTAAAGGGAGAAGAGGGACGCGCTGGCGCTGCGAAAAACTGCAGCCTTGAACGGGAGCGCGCACAAACTTCTCACTATCTCATAAGGGTTCAACCAACGGCAGCCGGAGACATGATTCCATAAATAAAAATATATTTTATTAATACAAAAGGAAAAATAGTAAAACAATGCCCCGCGACACACACACACACACAGAGACCGCAGGAGTCGATCTAACAGAGCTAATCACGCTAGCTGCTATGTTCCAGTCCTTCCCAGCTGCCTGTATCGCTAAAAGCTTTAACCAGTCAGTGTTCTCTGACTCCTGGAGGTGAATTTGACAAATCTAGGGTGATAGAATCATGTCTCGCCACCTCTATCACCCTAGATTTCTCAAGTTCGCATCACGGAGTGGAGCTCTGGAGCACCCAGAAGAGCGTGCGCTGCACACCCGTCTTTGATGCACTGTAAGCGGACTGAGGTCCAGGAAACAGTCGGGGATTTGAGGCCTATCGTCCCGAGACCCATAAACATGGACAGATCGCTGTGTGGTCGCCTATAACAGCACCTTTAGCTCTGAGAAACCCTATAATCCATCAGAGAGGTTTTCAGCTCCATAAACGCTGCCAAGATAACACCAGTTTGATGAGAAAAACCACAGATTCAGACGAATGAAGTCCACCATTGACCAGCAACACAACACAACGGTGCAATGCTGCCACCTACTGGATATACATTTATTATTACTTTTTTTAGCCCTCCAGAATGCGCAGCAGCGTCAGTTGACGTCACATCCGTAGGACAGCGCGGGAAATTCGTTCCCAAATTGCAGAACATTTTACAGCTCACAGCCTGTTCAAGATTATGGAATAATACATGGGTGGACTCATTCTTTTTGATTTAAAATGCTTCATCACTTAAACTGAGCATGCATAATTATTTTTATTTAAAAATTTCCCTCTTGTCCCTTTAAGTTAAGAAAAAAAGTTGAATTTAGTAGGTGAAATGACTTCCTATAGTTTATGTATGCCCTTGTTTCCAGATAAAAAGGACATTTACCATGATGCACTCTGCTCCTGTTGGAACAGCCATCTTTCATCACAATGCCTGGCTTCATGTGTTTTTGCCTAATTTCTCCAACAACTGATGCCTGTGTATTTATCGGCTTAATTCTGCATTTATCCACGAAGTGCACACTCAACATTCTGTTAACTCTCACAGGGAGTTGCCAATTAAACACAAAGGCTTAGTTTATAATTCTGATTCTCCTAAGTACACATAATACCCAATTGAAAGGTATTATTTATTTCTGCCGGATTTTTCATGTTTGCTGGGTAGAGTCCAAGTTTAATGAAATTTAGACAGCAATGGTGCAAACAGCTGCTGAAAATGTCCATAGAGTGGTGTGCACAACTCTTTTGTTTCCAATATTCATCCAGGGTTTACTTAACTAAACGGTGACATTTCAAGTCAAAAACATTTTATTTTATTTTATTTTTAGATTTTTTCCCCCCCACGGCAGCCATGCAGCTTTGTGAAATATATAACAGCAGTTACTAAAATGTGAAATGACAAGGCTTAGGAGTATCCTTTAAAAAAGAAGGTAAAGGACAAAACTCCTGTCTAACTTATGACCCACACCTCCTCTTCCTCATCTATCTTGGCACTAGGGGTGTTGGACGCCAGCCCCTTGGAGCATTTTCTCTCCTTAAAGAAGCTCATAATGGCTGTGTGAAGTCCCTTAAAGGGAGGGCTCCACTAGGTGACAGATTCTTCCTGTCCGTGAAATTCCCCCTGCGATAATTTGTCTTTGTGCTGATGGGCCCGTAGCTCCACGCGACATGGGTTATGGCAGCGAGGGCGGAACCATCCCCATCACCTGCCATCTCCGTGGCCCTCTCGACACCGCACACATATAACCCCCCCCACCCACGCTCACACACTCTCCATTCTTCTGTCCTCCCTATCCCACACACACACCCCCACTTTCATCTCTCCAGCAGGAGCTGTCTCCTCACTGGCAGCGCAACCAAATAATGGAGCTTGTCACAGGCCTTGTTCTTTGTGTTTTTCAAGACCCAAGAAAAATGCAAACACTCTATTGTAGTCATTAGTTTTCCCATCCTTTCTGCCGGAGCTTGTGGGTGGGGGCTTTGACCTGGTTCAAAAGGGACTCTGAGAGGAATTCGGCTTTTTAGAGAAAGTGAATTCTTGATGTCACATGCTTGGTGTGTGTGCATTATGCACCGTGATTGTGCTTGGTTGTGTATGCAGCTATTAATATGCTCTCGAGTGCACGTTTCTATTTCAGATCCCTCACATGTTTGCTCATCAATCACTTGCCTGGATAGCCAGTCTGGCCAATCTTGTCTAAGATGTAAACACGTTAAAATTACTTGTTGTGCAATTAGCTTCATGAAAAGTCAGCCATGTTGTTTTGTCTGGACAAATTCTTTGACACGGAGCGGAGTGTTTTGGAAAGCCTAGAAAGATTTGAGCCAAGTGGGAGGTCAAAATAAATAGTTTCTGAGGACCTATAGGAGTTCACAAAAGAAAACAAATACATTATTCTGAAAGTAAGCCTCTATAAATCTAGTTGGATAAATAGAACAGCAACTAGCACATGCAAAATGGAAGCATGTTTGAGTTTGTAAAATTTACCAGTAACAACTCTTTAGAGCTATGATTCATTTTACAAGTGTTCCTGGATTTTTCACCTCTTTGTCCTCTTTCATCATTCAGCGTTCGGTGTAGCTCCGCATACTTGAATAGGCTGAACAGGTCTGCCGGTGCTGTTATGATATTGTGTGAATGCTTGTAGAGACAAACCAGTTGGGCCTGATTGAGAAGCTCATCAATAGGCAGGGATAGACAAAGAGACCGAGCGCGCTTGCTGCTTTTGTACTCATTTTAAATTCAGCTGTTATCTGGAATGTACCAGCTGTCCACTGTACACAAAAAAACTAAGTCCTTTCCAAAACCTGATCCTGGCATTTGCACTGAGTGAAGAGAAACTGGGGAAGCGCAGGCCTCAGGCCCTTGGGGGACAACTGGAAACCCCTGGGAGAAACCTGATGGACAGGAGTGAAGGAGTAAAGCAACAGGCTGGCACTCACACTGGGGCCTGCATGAATCTGAAAGGAAGCTGGAAGTGTGATTGGCTCAGTGTGCTAGTGTGTACTCACGTGTGTGTCTGTGTGCACGCCTGCAGGCACTTCCACGCATCAGGCTGTAAATGTGTGTCAGATTTCTAAATGGGGCTTGCAGACATTCAAGGAAGTGCTTTTAAAGAAGCATGTGTAAATATAGCCTTGAAAAAACAAGTTTCATATTTACTCTGATTTAGACACAACCAGAGTTCAGCAATCAGATCAATGTGCAGCTTTTAGCCAGAGCATGATGGAGACACTTTAAAGCAAATGCTACATCCTAAAGATGATGAAATAATGGTGGCATTGTTTTGTTTTGTGGTAACTCTAGTGACTCTTTGTGACTAATCAGACATTAAATGTGAGAAACTACAAAAAATGTTAACATGGACTCACACTGAAACAGTATGTATGACACTTTTGAAGGAAGTTATATGTATTGATGGGTCACAAGAATCATGATGCATCTTATTGTTGATCTTTATTCTTGACTCTTATCTCCTCTACCAAACATCATAATTCACTGTTATTAGAAAACCAGACACTATATCTAGTAAGTTTCTGTCTCGTCTTTTAATCTTTCAGAAAATGGAACTTACTGGATCTGTATTTACTGATTTTATTCCTATTGTTGTTTATATGTTTGACACCAACCTGCCAATTGGACAAGAAATAAAAACTTGTCACCTGGCTTTGCATTTATTTATTTGCATTTAAAGCTGCTATCTGTGCTCTGGTAAACAATGTAGCTTTTAATGTTTTTGTTTAAGCCTCTTAACAACGTTTTAACATAGTATAGTTATAAATATATTATAGAGATAAAAAAAAAAACTGAAAGAAATCAATAAAGTAGTTGTCCCGCAGTTCTCTAAAAACTTCAGCCGGATTGTCCAATCCTATCGTTCGGACCGAACGATAGGATTGGACAATCCGGCGGTCTGTCTGCTGCACTTCCGCACTGCTTGGATCCGCCATTAATCCACTCAGGCACAAGTTGCAGTAGAACATCCCGGAAGTGAGAAAAGGACAGAAACAGGCTGTTAGCGCTTCCATTTTAGGAAAAAATACCAGAGTCCCCTTCCAAAAAACAAATTTTCAGCTAGCAGAAAACTAAAAACGTTTGGAGGTGAAAAGAGGAAAAGCTGGGGAAACGTTTCTATGGCTGGAGTTTTGGTTTCAGTTGTAACCGCGGCAACGCATGGTCCCATGTCTACGGGAAGGCTGGCCTACCGATAATACCCAACGCGAGAGGTGAGTGCTCTAAGACGTGTTTCTGTAAAATAACTAGCTTGTTTACAACGTTGCAGATAGCAGCTTTAAGTGATTATTACTAGGGGTGGGAATTTAACACGTTAATCTCAATTAATTTATTTGAAATTTTTAACGAGTCAAACAATTCTACACAATTAATGGCAGCTTGCATTTCGAGCAAATGGGAATGTTTTTTAGTGCATGATTTCTGGTACGCCAATTTACACACATCAGCTGCAGCTAGCTGTTAGCGCTACCGCTAACAGTCCCGGTCTGTGTCCCAACAGATGTTTTTGGCAGCACAAACTTAATGATTTGACTGGCTTCAGGACCTAAATTAGTAAGTAAACATTGGACAAACTTATAAAATCTCTCACAAACTGGATCACTCTGGACTGTAGACCACTATCAGCGCTAGAAGATACGTATAGCAACAGGTGAGATTTCACAATTCAACAGCTTTTTGACACTGAAAGTCTGGATGCATTACAGAAAGTGGACTTTGTGTCTCTGACTGGGAATCCTTGAACTTCTGTTGGTAATTCTGATTACATTATAAGAGCCAGGATGTTTCCATACAGTGGAATTCAACACTGGATAGGATTTCTCATCTACTAAAGAATCAAGAGGCTTTTGTTTTTTTGCTGCTTTAGACAAACAAAAGCACAAGATAGTCATATCAGAGCTGGTAAAACTCCAGAGGTTAGTGACTGTCCTTCAGCCATGCAGGTGCTATTTGTAATTGTTAACGTCTCTTCAAAAAGCTCTCTAGCTGACAGTTATTGTGTAGATGAATAATGACTTTATGAACTGTCTACTGCAGGTTTGACTGAGCTTCTTGGAGGTGAACCATACGTCTCATGTTCAGTGGTTTGACCTGCTCTCTGCCACCTGCAGCACATCGTGGAGGTCTCTGATGATGACTCAAACTACATAGTGACATTTAAGAATGCTTTCACAAAGGCCTTAGTCAACATGTAGCTACGTTCAACCTTGAATGGCTCTAGAAGGCTCCTGTGCTCGACCCAGGCTTTAAGGATTCAAGTGGAGAGGAGAAGAGGTGTTAACCACCCTTGAGGTCCTGTTAACTAACCTCTACATTAAACTGTACTGTTATTTCAGATCTGTCTAATTTTGTCCAGGGCTATTTTGTTTTTCTGCTGTTTTAAATTGAAATATAATTTAAATGCTTTTTTTTTCCCATAAATTAAGAGTTTACAGTATTAATATTTGTGACTATTATTTGATTCTGTCCCCCATTAAAATTATTTTAAATCATGAAAAAACGCCTTTTGGGGGGCAAATTTTCTTGTACCAATAAAATGCAATTAATCACAATAAATTAATTACAAATAAGGATGCTCGATATTGGCTTTTTCACCAATATCCAGTATCCGATATTGTCTAACTCTTAATTTCCGATACCGATATAAACCGATACCGATATAAGCGGGGTAGTCCTCATTAAAAAAAAGACAAACACAGTATTTAATGCAAGGTGTGCCAAATAAATAAAAAATATCTCAAAAACTAAACATCAGATTTGTTATATTTTGACATTTTGGGAGAGAGGAGAAGTAGCCGAACAGTTTGATGTATAATATGTGCATGGTATGTAAAGGTTATGTGTGTCATCGTTACAAAAACCGATACCGATATTTACCGGTATTGCCAATATCGGCCGATATTATCGAAAAATCGATACCGATACCCATCCCTAATTACAAAGTCTCTAATTACTTAGATTATTTTTTTAAATCAAGTCCCACCACTAATTATTACTATTCATTGTCCTATTTTTCAAAATAAAAGTCATATAATGTAATTGCAAACACAGTTTTAATATGCAACTCTTAGGCAGTTTTTGTGTTGCAATTTAGTTAGTGAGTAAAAGAAGGAAAAGAAACTACAGACTGTTGCACAGAAGTTCATGTAACAGCCTGTTTAAAGAGATGAGTTTTGAGCTGCTGAGTCCACTGATCTCAGGCTCAGGGGGAGGTCCGGAGTCTGGGGCTAAAGCAGCAAATGCCCTCTCTCCTTTAAGGCCAATTCATACGCCGCGAGAAGCAAGAACTTTGTTCTCTCTAGGGGAACTCTGAGAATTAGAAAAAAATTTGTTTCGGCAGGGATCATTCATACTCTTCGAGAACTCAGCTGTCAAACTCCTTCAGCGATGTGTCATACAGGTGTGCGTATCAGGTGTGTGCAGATTAAAACAATCTGAGCCTGAGGAGGCATGCAGTTTTTGATCGACAGGCGCTGGTCCAGCGCAAGTCAATCCAGATCCGTACGCCCCCTCAGGTCCGTCTACGCAAAGCAGCACAGCAGCTGCTGGTGAAAAAGTTACATCAACCGCTACCCGCACTAACCACACTCATTCTCTCTTTCTGACCAATCACAGCAGTTGTTCTCAGACGTCCTGCAGAAAAAAGTTCAGCTCAGCTGATGTGCACAAGAACAAGTCGTTAGCACTTTCGACCTGGGTCTACGAGAAGAAAATTACATCACTTTTGTTCTCATAGACCCCCAGTGAGATCAAAGTTATTTTTATGTCGTGGAGTATGAATTGGTCTTTAGCCTGGTACACTGCACAACTAGGCTTTGCTCACTGGACCTCCAGGACCTGCGGGCGGTGGAAGGATTTAAAAAATCACTGATGAATGCCGGTGTTTGTCCATTTAGGGCAGGCATGTCCACAGTGCGGCCCCGGGGCCACATGCGGCCCTCAGCTGCATTTTAAGAATGATATAATTTAGTCCTGCAGGATTTTGATGCAGAGAGATGCTTCCTGACATGTTTATCTTAAGATTTCATTCTAACATCAGACTCAGCAAACAAACAAAACAGATCAATTTAAATCTTTTTAAATGCTAAATTTTCCATCCAATCAAAGTATTTTTTATTGAGACAGTTTAAGTGATATTGGGATAATCACATTTTCTGGTAAAAAGAACCACAAACCCTCATTCACTAAAAAGCAGACTTGTGTTTATAAAACGTGACTAAACCCAGCAACATGTCTGAAGAAAGGCCCAGGGCATTGACTGAATGCTTTCCATAGATCATGGGCTTGTTTTTGAGAATAGAGGGAAATTTAGTTTCTCAAATTTAAAAACAGTCGACCAATCAGATCCAGTGAATTTGATGCTTTTTATTATTGAGTCAAATGTACGAGATCCCTGTAACTTTTGTGGCCCTCGAGGACTTTACACTTGGTGACTTCGGCCCTCATGTTGAAACATTTTGACACCCCTGATTTAGATCATAGGGGACATTTGGAGGACTTAGTCACAAACATTCTGAACCACCTGTAATTAATCCAAGAAAGCTTTGTTGAGACAGGTGAAGAGCAAGTTACTGTTTGAAGAAATGAATGCATGGATAACAATTTCCAGTTCAGTGTGGGAGAGCAGGAACTCACCTTATCAATTGTTCTGAGATGATAGAAGCAAGAGGCAAACCATAGAACTGATATGAGAATCTAATTTAGTCACAGAGTGCCTTTATTATGTCTCAATACATTCACAATTTAGCATAATTTTTTTTGCAATGTTGTCATCAATTCTTCCCATAATTTTCTCACATTTCAAATTTCTGACTCAGAAAAATAAACTGAGCAGTGTTCCAGACACCTGCAGCCACTTTGTGACTGTTTTGAAAGGAAATGCATATTTTCCTTTCAGCAACACAAGAGTGAGGCTCTGCAACTCATGCAGAAAAACTTATAACACTTGTCAACATTTCATAACGTTTTAGAAACGTGCTCATAAACTCCTCCCCTAAACACCTGACATCCAGAAATGTTGTTTTAATGGTCGTTCCAGGTCAGCCAATCATTGCCCAGATTTTGTTGTTGAAAATTCGACTTTGACTAACCTCGTTCATATGTCAAATTCTAGTCAAAAAGAACATGTGGACAATTGGGTTTTAACTGACCTGTCAGTAACGCTTTCTTTTACAGTCCCCTAATTATTATGTAGTTACATGGTAATTACATAGTAAGTTAAAATGTATTAGTATGTAATAAGGCTGAAATTAAAATGTAATTACTCTGTAATTAAAAACTATTTACATGGTAATTCCAATCAAATTACTGCCTAACAGTGTCTTAATTAAGCACTACTTACCAACATATTACACAGTAAAATTGCCACATATTTGCTTTTAATGTGTATTACTATGTAATAAATCTTAGTTTCAAAAGTAATTACTATGTAATTAAAATCTATTAAGAAGGTAATTGAAATATAATTACTGCTTAATAATGCCTAAATTAGGCACTAGTTACAGTGCATATTTTCATTTATAGTGTTGCTGTGTACCAGTAATTACAACTAGTTAATAGGTAATTACTATTTAATAATTCCTACATTACCTACTATTTACCAGAAGTTTAAACATTAAACCGTCATATTTTACCAGGTAATAATTGGTACTGTTAATACATTTAGTCACAGGGAGTTAAAGCTTTGACTTATTAAACAGTAATTAGGCAGTTATTACCATGTAATTCATGTTATGTTGTATTACCTTTGTATTTAAACGGTTCATAAGCTAGATGCATTAAATACTTCATTATTTCAAAGCAGGGGTGGATCGGGGGGGGGGGGGGGGGGGGGGGGCTCATGCCCCCCTGACAATAAGCTTGGCCCCCATGTGGCCCCATGTTAAGTGATCAGTGTTTTAGAATGTACCCCTTTAAAAAAGCAGCTGGCCCCCAAAGTAAACCATCACATTTACACTTTTACAAAGTAAACCATCAAATGTAAAAGTTGAAATTCAGTCTTTTCAACTTTGTGCACATATTTTCCAAATGTTTAATTAAACCAAATTAGCACATAGACGGCATGAAAAACCATTTTTCTACACTTTTTTTATAAGCAATATTCTTCTAGGGGGAAATACTGCTCACAGTTTTTCAACGATAGGGTTTATGCACGGCCAGTTCCTGGTTAGGATAAGCCAGCCCCCCTATCGTCTCGCTCAATGCATTTCAATGGGAGGCCCGGACCAAATGGAACTATTTACGTGTTTTTTCAAGACCTGCCGCGCAGCACGGTAGACGATGTCCACCGGATTTTTGAAAAACACACAGAGACGTCTGCGAGCAAGCGGGTGAAGAACTTTAAGCTGTATATAACCAGCTTTATAGGAAGGTAAGCTAACAGCGTTAGCTCGTAGCTTCCATCATCAAAAAACAGTGAGACAAATCTATATAGCCGTGATCGTGGGCTCCAACTGCTTCACAACTTTCAACTTTCTCTGGTCTAGCTGTACGTTATCAAACACCAAGTCTTCGTTCACCAAAGAATAGTTGGTCCAGTGAAATAACACACGAACGGCGCCGCGCCTCCTCCTCCTTTAGCCTCCTCCACTCGGCTTTTTGCTGCAGTGTGTCGACTGCAGACACGGTGTGGTTAGAAATGATCACGTTTTCTCTTCTTAAGTTCACAATCCTTCCTTTTTGTAGTTATTTATTCAGTGGAAATGTGTGGAAACGGACTGATGAATTATATTCAGCTGATGCGGTACACAACGGAACACAGCAGTGTTCAGCTGTCGAGGCTTCCCGTCGCTGATACTTATATGATGGCTTCATTTCTTAGTGCTATAATATATATATCATACTGTACTATACTATACTATTACTCGTTTTGATTATAAACAATATCTTTAGCTGGAAATGCACTCTAACTCTGGAAATCTTCACGTTTCAAACGGAACCGAAAATTGTCCCACAAGTTAATTTTAAACCGGAAGTTCTACTAAGTACTCTGTGCGTAAAGCCTATCCCCCCTTCTTCCTTCAGGCAGAAGGTTGAGCAGCAATAAAACCTGGACAACAAGACTGAAAAACTTGGTCCTTGAGGCAATGAGGCTCATGAACTTTGTTTATTTCTCGTACTTTTAAAATACAATAAGTAAATGAGTTTGATTTTGCTTCCAACAGTCGCAGCGCAGTGATATAGCTTTATTAACATATCTAAACTTTCATATGGGATCAATTTGTGTTAATATGTCTTCAGCTACCTTCTTGTTTATACTCATATATAGTGATAATGTATGTGGTAGCTTGTATAATTTTTCCTGAAGCATTTCCACTCATGGCTGTAAAGAAGTGCATTTCCTCACTGCTCATTTGATGTTGTTATCTAGCATTAGCCACAGCATTCCTCCTTGTCTTTAGCTAGCAGAGCCCTCTGGTTATAGGCCTTCGTCTCACCCGTTTTACTAAACGACTTATCCAAAGTAATGAATTAACCAATTAATCAGAGCAGGACCCTCTCTCTGCCCTTAAGTGCTCATTTATAGAAGGAGACCGCTCTTCTGACCTCTATCCCTCCAGGGCTGTTTCATTGCGTAACATTAGGTAAATATCATTTCAGACCATATTAATTCCTCACATAACCATCCATAAGTAATTAGTCGCACTTACTGTAAACATCGAAGGTTGTCAATTTGTGTGTCTCAACCGCACGACTGTATATGTGTGAGTCCGCACAACGTAGGCCTGCGTCTGTGCGCCTCTCGACGTGTTTAATCCGTTTAAAGCAATGCAGCCACTTCCTCTCACCATCAACCTTATCTGTAGCTTCTGGGGACAAAAATCATTTGCGGCAGAGTAAAATGACTGAAAATAATGGGGAATTATCAAGTGCATCTCTTTTGCTCCCCCATTTATTCCATCTGCTCTGAGTGAGCTTTATCGTGCCGAACACATCACAACATACCCCCTCCGTTTTTAGTTTTACTTAGATTTTATTTTGCCCACTCAAACTTTTCATTTTCTGACAGATTGCGGCACCCTATTTAGGAGTTTTATTCATCTTCGCCTGCAGGCAGGGACTGACGTTACAGTCAATAAAAACGGGAGCGCGTTTGCAGGCACCTCTTCTTCCCCTTCCCTTTGTGTGCAAAGTGGCAGCCGTGAATTTAATCGAGGGAGAATGTTGTGATTACTTAATGGTTTCCCAGGCAGCCATGGACTAGAGAATTAAATTCCGCATCTGCTTTCCAAGGCGTTAATCTCTTCTCCTCACATTCCGCCTGTTATGATGTGCACACAAGAGATAATGTTTAAACCGACTAAAGCAGGGTAAACCAGCGCAGGCTGTTATTGGCTTTATAATTACATAATTAACTTTTTGTTTCTAATCGTTACGGAGGTAATGGCTCTGCTAAAACAGGAGGCCTCTGCCAAGCAGAAAAAGCAAATCAAAAATCAATAATCCATAGAATGCCATTACAGTAAGTGCCTGGGCTTGAACCACAAGAGAAAGAGACAGAGAGAAGCTACGAGAAAAAAGAGAGCATCTCTTCACTTCTTTTTTCCTCATTTTTTCAGTGGAGTAAATGAATTTCATTTGGAGACAGGAGTGTTATCTGTGGGAAAGAAAGCCCAGCAGCTGTGGGGAGCAGCAGGGTATCAGGCTCTGCCAGGTGCATGGCAGAAGAGAGAGAGGGCCAAGAGCCGCCGTAAATTACACCTGGCCTCCCAGCACCGCTATTGTAGGGCGATTGACCCGCTCCAAATGAATTCCATTTTCTGCAGGTCCCTCCTTATTTCTAATTTACATTGTGATCATATATGTCTGAAAAATGATATCATAAAAAAGATGAATGTACTAATTACCTCTCCTCTTATCTCTCCCTCGCCCGGCGCTCACCTCTTTGGACTTACTCCTCGCAGCATGTAAGTATGTCACTTATTTCATTGTGACAGGCGTAATGTATTCACAAAAGTGCGCCATAAATACAGGCGTTCGGGTTGGCCACCTTGCACTCACGTCGGGAGGGGGGGGGGCCTCGCAATGCCGTGCCAGCTCAAATGAATGGCGAATTGACAAACATTTCTAGAGCCAAATTACCTCCGGTGTCACTGTGAAATTAGGTTCTTGACCCAGCCTCTGATGCATGCTTATATTTCTACATATTTTCCCCATCGATTTTCATGCGTGGCATCCAGCCATTGTGGTGTGAGACGAGGCTCACTTTGAGAAAGGGGTTAGGGATATTTTAATACACCTGTGAAATGAGACTCTACTCGTCATGAATATGCTAAAGTAGAGCTGTCACAGCAGTCAGAGTGATATCCCCTCACCTCTGCCAGATGAGCTGAGGGGGGGGGGATAACAGACTCCGACTCTGAGGAATAGAGAGACCGAGCTTATGCTGCCTGCCAGTGTCACTTTAACAAATAGGCTTATTAACAGTTCAGAGGCCAAGGACAACAGCAAGGTTAAGCAACTCTGCTGACATAAATGGGAGAATATGAGAGAAATATTGAGTTGGCTGATGGGTGCTCATTGTGCGCGCTCCACTTTTATGACTGCACAGCCTTGCCCGAATGTCTTCTGCGTCCAGTCAGAGAGACGACTTCCTTAAGTGTTTATGTCTCCTCACCCTGGGATGAACTTGTACTCTGGCTGTCAACATCTGTTTGCTTAAGATTTCACCCAGGAAAGGACTTTGACTCAGTGTGTGTGCTTCTCTGTCTGGGTCTTTTTTCCCCTCTCTCTCTCTGCATCTGTTAGGCTCTTCAGCCACACATGCTCCATCACTTGACTTTGTATTCCATGACACCATGCTTTGGCACTTGACCTCCTGACCTCATTCTCAGGCTGCTAGAACCAGCCCTCAAAACCCAGTCTGCTCAGCAGTATAATGGTAATTCACCGAGGTCAGTGTTGCTAACATCCCCAAAACATATGTCCAATAAAGTTACAGACCATTATTTTTTTTTTAAAAAGTCAGTTTTTTTTATTTTTACAAAGAATAAATCACAAAACCTAATTCATTCTCTTACACTCTAATACATGATTTAGGAGGTTTGTTAGTAGGACTTAAAAACAAGAGCTTTTCCAGCTTTTTGTTGTTGTTGTTTTATTCACATGATTCTGTGGAAATGAGGAGCGAGGTTGTGATCTGTGGATTGGTTGTACCTCAGAGAAAAGGAGGAGAATCTCTTTAAAGAACAGTTGGTAAATCAGACTCCGAAAAACTATACTTTGTGTTAGTCTTGTTTTTAACTGCTACTCATGTTTTTAATTCTGATCTTTCAGTCCCTCCAGGAAGTTGCGGGGATTTTTTGTGATTGTTGCGATCTAAAATGACTGATTTCGCGGCACATTTTTCTAAAAGTTGCGGTCAAAGTTGCGATTTTTTTCAATCATTTAAAAATTTTGTTTAAGGTTTTATTTAGTTTATATGCACACACAGTTAATCTCTTTACACACACACACACTGTATGCGCTGTTTAATCATAAAATAAAGACTACAAGATGCCGTAATCTCCATGACAAAACGGCTGACAGCCTGTCTCAGCGTCACTCAGACGTTACAGCGTGAGCGACTCGCTTTACTTTCACTTTCAGAGTTTCGCCTCAAAGGTTCACTGGTTCATCAGGAAAAGTTTAGAAAAGAGAAGAGGTTCCTCGTGCACGCTGAATAGAAACGTCACGTGGTTAATCGCATGTTTAAAAAATAAACAACGTTCGAAGGAATTCACGTTAACGCTGACGCTCCGATTTATTTGAAATATTTCTTACATAATAGCAAATCCGCCGACTCGGCACACAGTTTAGGACACAGATCAGTTCTTTTTAAATATAGTTTCTCACATTGTCCAAATACGGACATTAAACAGAACTCACCTCGTCTCTTTTATCACTCCTATCAGAGCCCAGCCCGTCTCTGCTCCGCTCTTTTCAGCTAATCTCCTCCATGTTTTGCGGTCAAAAAGTTCTTGTCAAGCGACGATTTTCATGTATAATCCACCACGACGTTGTGTTTGGTTCAGGACAGCTTTCCACCACTCTTGCGTAATACTTTAGGAAATTGATTTGCTCGTATTTTAGCCGTAATATCTGATGGAAATCGACCGGAGTTTAGCGGCTCGGCTCAAAAACCAGAAGCAAACACAGCTGGAGGCAACGGGATTGGTCAAAACCTATCCGACTGGCTCTGATTGGTCAAAGAAGATGACGAAATCTGACAAAAACAAAGATGATTGGTCAAATTTGCGGAAAAGTTGCGATGATTGGTGAAAATTGCAAGGCCGCAACAAAGTTGCGGCAAATGGTTGAATTTAGTTGCGATCACAACATCGCAACTTCCTGGAGGGTCTGTTGAAGATCATAACCAGAAGTGCCACATCTGATCCGTCCAACAGGTTGTTATTGAGGGAACAGAAGTCCTGGAAGACGTACGGAGCGCTTGTCTTGCTAATGGGACTGATCTGCTCACTCAATCTCAGCTCACACAAAGATAAAAAACGGTTTGTAAAATGTGCCAGTTCGTCACACTGTTTACATTTCAAGTATACTCAAGTAATACTTAAGAACATTATAGGCTAAGTATATTTTTCACTACACTGCAAAAACTGATTTCTAAGAAAGTAAAACAGACTTGTTTTTAGACATTTTGACTTATTTTTGTCTAAAAAGAAAATATATTCTTACAGCCCTACTTGAAAAAGGCCAAATCTTCTTAAATATGGTCACATTTTCAAGATTTGAGCAAAAAAAATCTGCCAATGGGGTAAGCTAAATTTGCTTGTCTAAATTCCTTAAAAAATTGCAAAATTTTCTGCATTTAGAACAATTAGCTAGTTTTAAGGAATCTAGCCAAGCAAATTTTGCTTACCCCACTGGCAGATTTTTTTTGCTCAAATCTAGAAAATGTGGCCATATTTAAGAAGATTTGGCCTGTTTCAAGTAGGGCTGTAAGAATAAAGTTTCTTTTTAGACAAAAATAAGACAAAATGTCTAATAACAAGGCTGTTTTACTTTCTTAGAAATCAGTTTTTGCAGTGTAGGTGATTGAGTGGATGTCGATCAGATGGTTTCTGACATATTTTGCACTGAAACTGGATATTTAGGCAGGACTTAAGCAGTTATCACATCTGCAACTATATCCTTCAGCCAATATTGCTGCTTGATTGCAATAAAATGTGTTATTAATATGTTGGTTTCAATAAACACTTTTTGACAGAAAAACTGGAATTGTCATGTCTAAGTTTTTCTGACTTAAAGCAGCACTCTGGAGGATTTCATCAGGAGAGCAGTTTTTGAATCTAGCGTCCAAAGGCTCCTCCTCAAAACATCTCGACACGCGCGTCCGGCCGTGTGTGCTCGCGTGCACGCGACGCATATACTTGGGACATGAACTGTACAGCTCAGTGTGTAGGGTTTAATCACTCACAGTTCACAATCTTATTCCAACAACACTACGAGGGTCTGATGAGCCCTCTCTGTCCCTGCTGCTTCTGATATTAGCTCTGTTAGCACCGAGCTGCTGCTGGACTCTGAAGCTGAACTTGACTCGGCCCTGGATGAACTTTCTGACCAAAATAAACGCGTAATCCTGTCAAGCCTTGCCATTCTGTGAGGTGAAAGGTTTAAAAATAAAAATAAATCCATCTTTAGCTGGAGAATGGGTAGGTTTTTAGTAGAAATGAGCCGTGAGTCCTCAGTGAACGGCTGAGACGGCAGAGAAACACACGGAGCGTCCTGTACGACAGCGCCCCCTACTGGTACAGGTTTGGTCGATGCGCGTGCATGTTGAGAGAATGCAGACATTTGAATTTCATTGGCTGAAAAATGTTGGCGGCAAGAAATAATGGAAAGGGGTCTCTAGGAGGAAGGAGGGTCTTCATCAGAATGACAGATGTTGTGGAACTCAACCCATAGATCATAGTTTAGACCTGAAATATCATTTAAAACATTTAGAAAACTTTGATACAGAGAAAAATGCTCCAGAGAGCCGCTTTAAGTGAAATGAGTTGCTAAAACTCAATAAAATTGTTGTAACAAATTGCATGGACTTTTTTAAGTAGAGGGAAATTTAAAAAAGGAGGTGTAGCAACTTAAATAAAGTAATTTGAGCAATTGTTAACACTAAAACTTTGATTTAAAAAATTGAGTTGGTGCAACCTAAATAATGCTGTAGGGGACAAAAGAAACTATGTTGGTTGATCTAAACTAATTCAGTTAATTCAGCTTTAAATATTTCATGGGAATTACTCAATAGTGGCTTAGTTGGAATAACTTAAAAAGATCAATGCAATTTGTTACAACAATTTTTTAAAGTTGAGCCAGGGACATTTTTTTTAGAGTGTTATTGGTAACATCTCTGTGTTTATTTATTTTTTGGGGGGTGAAGTTCTTCTGGTTAACGCAGAAAAAAATAACTATGTTTTACGTAGAAACTTTTAAACAAAGTCTTCTTTTCACCTCGGCAACTTTTGAAGGAGAGAACAGCCTCGTGTGACAAACAAGACGTTCCGAAGGAGCAGCTCATTTTGTGTCCTGCTATTACCCTTTGGTGTCACTTTTGACATTTGTTTTAAGTTGACTCTTTTTGGGCAGGAAAGCACTATCTCTAGCTATAAAAGCCTGTGCGAAATGCTTTGCTTAACCTGCTGACACAAAAGAACCACTTAAGCCGTTTTCCCCTTCATCGTCTGCTGGTGCAATGACTCACTTTCCATTTCAAATCAATAACAGGAGATGCCAGCAACTGAAGGTAACCTCAGCAGGAGGACTTACTCTACAGTAGCATGCAAGACATAAAATAAAAGTCTTCTTCTCAATTATTATGGAGGATTCAGAAAGGCATGTAAAGATGAACGATTATTTTGAAGATTTCAAGCTCATAATATTTTGACATACAAATGCTTAATTTGAGGAACTTTTTAGGCTCATTATGAGAATGATGGTGGAGTAATTTTAAGTAAATACTTATAAGCATATTTAATTAGTTAGATGCAATCATCAGGTTATCTAAAAGTTTTTTTTTTCTTAAAAAAGCAGCAGAATTCCATAAAATGTTTTTTTTATGGAGTCCGAAAACCATTTGATAGGAACAGGAAAGACTTAGACAACTTTCAGGGAGAATTGTGTGTAGTATTGCTTAAAAGGGATGTTATACAAAATTCAAAACATGATTCGATTTCTAATAAATCTTTGTAATTAAACTTCACACAATCTGCAAAAATGTGCAAAATAGACGTCTGCTAAAACAGTGATCAGTAAGGAACAACAGCCCTAAAGTTACCTAAAACTAAACATTATTAAGAATCGGTGCAGTGAGTGGAAGATTGCCAGGAATTCATTTTTAAATGTATTTTTAAAGCAAAATAAGTTGAACCTGCTAAGGATAACACAACTCTAACAAGTCACTGAAAGTGCAGAGAGCTGCTCAAAAGTTTCAACCTCGTTTTTTCTTTTGATTGTTGAAATAAAATAAAAATAATTAAACAACTGTATCACGGTGAACTTTATGCATTCTCCAGGTTTGTTTCTGTAGGATAATAGTTTTATAAAGTTCACCTAATTGACTGTACAGGATTAGAATAACATAGCCATAAATTCAATGGGTGCATTTTGCACAGAATGCATGTAAGGTGGGGGGGCTATTGAGAAAAAACTGCTCCTATAGGGAATAGGGACACTTCCCCAGTCCTCTGAGGCTGTTTGGAAGTCTCGAGGGCATGAGGCCACCTGGTCAAAGAGGGGAGCGGCGGTGATTAATGCACCTTGTTTAGGGTGCCGTCATCGGAATGAGACGGACGAGGGCTCAAGATGATGGATGAGGACCGGAGCAAGGGCTGATAAGACATGGCCCATGAATCTGTTCTACATCATCGGCTCCTTTGATCACTGACAGAAGTTCAGAGATGGGCCTGTGCATCTGTCCAAACAAACAAAAGTCTCTTCCCTCCCAGACGCCTCTTCTGCTCTGCGACCACTCCCCCCACCCCCACACCATTTTCAATACCCTGCCTCTCAGGTTAGCTCTCACTCGTAAACAAACGGCAGAGAGACAAAAATGGAATGACAGAGAGGGCGTGAGTCTGAGAGCAAAGCTGAGTGTTAAAGCAGGTTAGAGAGCGGGACATAGATTGAAAAAGACAGCGAGACAAAAAGAAAGAAAGCAAAGTATCCATAAGGGCAGCTTGGAGCCTGTGAACCGTGGCAGCATGGGTTAAAGCCCCCCAAAAGGAACACTCTTCTGCAATGACAGATTCGGCAGATAAGGGATGATCCATGAAAGCCGATCGGTGTGCTGACAGCAGGAGAGAGGCCTTGGCCCCGGCCGACGGGGTGCATTACTGTGGGCAAACGCAGCTGTCAGGGCCAAGCGGGCCATCGGCTTTCTACCATGCCACCACCCTGACGTCACACACCCAGAGCCTGTCCACCCCCCCTGCTTCACTCGCTCCAGTCACCGAGCGCTGCATTCCAGCGCTGAAACGTTCCCAGGCCAGTCTATAGCACAACTTCATTTTGGGGTGTAGTATATCAGCTGACAGGTGTTGAAATTAACCTATCTCAGCAATTCTGACATATTGACAATGTGTAAAAGAATGCAGGGGAGTGAAGGATTCTGACAGGTAAAGCATAAAAGATTAGACTTGGATTTATTCTAGAGAATCACACTGAGCCGCACTTACGAGGCCTCTTTTACTCGTCTAACACCGTTAGACTAAGGAGCTTTAGCACCAGTCTCAAGATAGACAGACAGAAATATGGACAGCATGGAGAATGAGATCCACAGTGTAAAACAGGAGACTTTCATGTACTTTCCCTGCTGAACACGCAGCCGCATGGCACTTATTCCGCCAAGCCTCCAAAGAAAATTACCCCATCTACCAAGGGGACCGAGAAAAAAGGGAGCGCAGATGACTCCCTCAAGGAAACGAAAGGCAGTAATAAGCTATTTAATTTTTACTTGAAATTATTTTATGCTCAATAGATACACTCTGGGTCCTTATTGCTATTTAAATGATTATTCTCGCCAAATTATTTTAATCCATTTTCAGAGGGAAGAAATTCCTACATCCTCATTTAAGCAGCTAAATGAGGGCATCTTTTAACTTCATATGGTCTACGTCTCAAATTAGAGAACTAAAAGCCCATCTTTTATTTTGGCATTCATTTGGAATTATTAGCTCGGTAATGAATATCCTCGCAAACTAATCCTGAATTATTTTACATATAAATTCTGATTTAAATGCACCACCTTATGGCTCATTGGCTTCCCCTTAAATTGTTTGATTGATGAATAGATTCCATAAAGAGCATTATAAACAACCTTGGAGTAAACAATGTGATGAAGAGTGTTGGTTTCTGCACTAGCTTAATCACTTTAAATGAAGTCTCTGAAATAAACACACAAAGTATTGCTTTGCTGTCAGCTGATTTATACTTTAAATGCAAATGCAAGCACACAACAGACAATATGACATGATATAGCAAGCAACGCTTTTGACAAGTCAAGTAAAAAGGCCAGCCGGCCTCGGTATTCTCTTCATGACCATTCAGAGCTGCATCTGTATAAGATAAGAGCTGAGGATGTGTAGCGCACAGCATCGACCTTGGTCTGAGAGCAGATCGCTTTGGTCTTTTTCTCTTTTTGATCGTGTATCTCTCAGAGCCCGGCTTCACCTCCACTCATGTCCAAATCTCATCTCTCTCTGTTTCTCTTTTCCTCTCGCTCTCTTCATTCTCTCGCTCACCTTTCTGCTCACATTAAAAGGTGTTGAAAATACTTGAAAAGATTGGTGACCTTTTAATGAAAATGTCAGTATTCCTGTAGTGGGAGGAGAGGCCAGTGCTGTGTTTCAGAAACTGGACTCTGTGGCACTTGAGCTTCCACAAAACCAACTACATCCTCCGTGAGGCCTGGTGTATGCCTTGTTTTCACTTTATCAGAGTCGGAATGTTTAGGTTCAATTTTTTTTTATTGGCATCAAGATATGATTTTCTTTAAATAATTGTTTTGTGAGACTAAATTCCCCCCCAAAAAGGGTTCTTGCAGGTTTCAGTAAGTTAAATTTTAGACCATTTTTAGACAAATTTTAGACCGTTCTGTATGAAATTGTAGACCAAGAAGACACAAACAGGAAGGCAAATAATCCGAAAATGTCATTTATTCCATTACGAAACATTTAAAGGCGTACTCAGTAGCCAGGTAAACAATGTAGCTTTTAACGTTTTTTTTAAAGTCTCTTAACAACGTTCCAACATAGTATAGCCATAAATATATTGTGGAGATTTTAAAAAACCTGAAAGAAATCAATAAAGTTGTTGTCCCGCAGTTCTCTAAAACTTCAGCCAATCCTATCGTTCGGTCCAAACGATGGGATTGGACAATCCAGCTGTCTGTCTGCCGCATTTCCTCACTGCTTGGATTCACCAATAATCCGCCCGGACACATTTTCCGTCTGAACATCCCGGAAGTGAAAGGAGGACAGAATTAGCACTAGTCTCAAGATAGACAGACAGAAATATGGACAAATCGTTTGGAGGTGAAAAGAGGAAAAGCTGGGGGAACGTTTCTACGGCTGGAGTTAGACTCTGCATTGTTATCGTCGCAAAACGGGGTCCCATGTCCGCCGGAAGGCTGGCGTACCGATTATACCCGACGGGAGGGGTGAGTGCTCCGAGTCGTGTTTCTGTAAACTAGCTAGTGAGACCTAGCTTGTTTACCTGGCTACTGAGTATGGCTGTAATGTTTAGT
The DNA here is from genome assembly GCA_006937965.1 of Callopanchax toddi. Lineage (NCBI taxonomy): Eukaryota > Metazoa > Chordata > Actinopteri > Cyprinodontiformes > Nothobranchiidae > Callopanchax > Callopanchax toddi. The sequence continues at coordinate 2,414,007 of SSNR01000042.1, read as the reverse complement.
GATGGAATGAAGAATCCACAGCACCTCTGATTCAGATGTTTCATTTGACCCAAATGTAGGTCGCTAGCCGAAGTGGCAGTGCGCTGAAGACTGGAGGAGGGACCGGCTACTGATGAAGATGAAGACGGCTGGGGTGGCGAACAGAACTCGGTTAAGGCTTGTGCTCGCTGAAGACTTTTCACGGTCAATCGACGTTTCTCCGCCTTGGCGTGGGATTCGACCGCTTTTACACCCAAGGTCTCCAACTTGAGGTTTCTCTTGCAGCGAGCTTCGAATTTATTACCAGGGACCGCTTCCAGCCAACTGCAAAACTCACCATTGACGAGTCACGCCGCGTTGAAAACGCACTTTCCCATCTCTTAATGACAAGCAGTCGACATATCCAACAAGGACCGCGAACAACACGCTAGCTACACTGGCCGTCTAGCCAGCTAACTAAGCATTTCCGGTCTTCTTCTTCTTCGTGTGATTCACGGTACCACAACTGGCTTCCGGATATCAGGAAGTAAAAAAAACTTCAGAATACGGAGTTTTACTTAGCGTATTTGACCAACATTTGACGGGACTAAAATTTTAGACTTGACCTAATTAAATTTTAGACATTGGACGATAATCTAGGTGTTTTTTTAGAAGTGTTTTAGGCCTAAAATTTAACGTTTGAAATTTTAGACATTTTTTTGTCTCTTTAGTCCTCCGCGGGAACCCTGTGTAGAACAACTGTTGACATGTCTTTGTCTAATTTCTTAATTTATTTAATTAAAGGCCAATAATCTTTATTTGTTTGACATTTGATTATAGATATATGTAGTTTAGAGAAGGTGTTTAACTGAAAAATAAATGGTTTTTAATTTACTAAAGTAAAATTTAAGGATGTTGGACATAAATTTAATATTTAGCTGCTGTTGTAGAAATATAGATGTTTATAGCTGAGGTGGTACGTAAAACACTTTTGCGTTATGTCAAAATTGCAAATAAATTGCAACATATATGCTTTTTGAATGATCATTTTATTTACAAAATGTCTTAATTTGGTCATAATTTTCCAACATTTAATATGCAATTTTGTTATGCTTAGAATGTCCAATTCTCATGTTGTCTCCAATCATTCGACAGTTTCATTTCTCCCAAATTTGTCTCATATATCTCACAATTTCTAAGTCGTTTAAACAAAAAAAAATTGAAGCGTTCCAGATGTTCACAACTACTGTGTTTTGCAAACAAAACTTCTTAAAAGCTCAAATTTTAGCAGCACGGGGTGAAAGCTTGCTAGAAGACCAAGAACCTTTCTGAACATTTTGGAAATTCCTTCACAAAACATTCACATCCCAATAAGAAACCAGCTTAAGACAAATAGTCCATTAGCAGAAAGTTCAACATTTTCTATTCTTTTCCTTTTAATTTCTTTAATGAGTTATTTTTTGTAAATTAAAGAACTGCGTATGTAGAGCACATAGAATCTAAACTGTACATTACCATTCAGAACATCTGTAAAGGGAACAGGCTGGATAACTAATTCCTTGGTGGTTTCCACAGCAGTTTTTCAGCCACAACTGGGCTTGACAGATGTACACCTGAGAAAAAGTCACTGGGGCTAATGTCACTTTGATGTCTCTCTTTCCGGCGCTGTAGCTTTGTCTCCTTCTCTCCCCCCCTTTTCTTACATCAACGCGCAGGATTCTAAGTCCACCTTAAGGAATTGAAATTAAGAGCTTCCTGAGTGGCTCAGTAGCAGATGCCACACAGAGCAGTCATGATCATTTGTCAACTGTACCTCTGCCTTTTGTCAAGTTTTGTCTTCCATCTCTATTTTTAGTGTGGCGAAAAGACGTCAAGGCGAAGGTGTACTTTAAGTAAGTGACAGCCTGACGCCCGGCTTTATTTGATGCTCGCCAGATCAAAGCCTCACTGCAGGGCACACTAATTTGAAGTCCACCGCAGTGATGATCGCTGTGCATGATTACCCCACAATGGCACTCCTATTAATCACATCACTCTGATTATTCTAATTTGATTTGACTCAGCGATGCCTCTCCTCAGTTTTATCTCTTGTCTCTTCTTCTCTTCACCCCTCTCTCTCTCTCTCTCATCACCGTCATCACGTCGTCTCCCAATAAAACTGTCAAGTGGGGCAACCGCTCTCCGCAGTAAGTGGATGACATTTAAAAGGCTGCAACATGACTGACAGTGTACTCACAGAGGGAGGGAGTGAGAGTGCAGGAGGGGGAGGAAGACGAGGAGAGGCAGAGACAGGGAAGATGAGTGAAAGAGGGGATGCCCAAGTTAATACTTACAAATGACTAATGTCTCCCTCAGCAGGTGCCACGGCCAGACAAACTGGATAAATATTGAGATTCCTCTGAGCACAGCAGCATGTGAAATGAAATCCAACTGTTTCTAATACAGCTTCAGAAGTGACTGGCTCTGCTGGGGAGCGTAGCGCTGTCTGTCCACATCACGCTGCACGCTTAATTGCTCTGAACGGTCGGTAGAAGTTTCAAGTTGCCTACATTCTCCACCTACTGTGTCAATATTGTGTAAATAGATAGCGTCCATCTCATGACAACAATAACATTTTAAAGAGGAAGACAAACTTCTATTCTTTTCTACATTTTAGGCACAAAATGTTATTCCATCTGACCTTCACATACCAAGACCAAATTAGTTTATTTGCATGCACAAGGCAACAAATTGCATTTACAGCTGTTGATTAGGACTTTGTCTGTATTGGACCAGTTCAAAGGTCACCATCTCTACCTAACAGAGTTTTTAATCATTTAGGCTGCAGAAGATTCTCACGGAGCTGCTTTGTACTTTTAAATCAAACAAGCACAGCTGCAGCTCAAAAAGGGAATATAGTCACATCATCCTAAATAAATTCAATTAAAATACCTTAATTTAGAATTTGAATCACACTAAATTGGTACTTATGACACATTTTAAAAAGTTTATAGCGAGGTCATAAGTTTTATATGTTGTAACTGAGAACAAATCACAACATTTGTGCGACAATCACGTAAATAATCTTGTTACAGTCTAGTCACAAAGCGTGTTTTTTATGTCTCAGTTGATTTTGAATTCGCCCTACCGATATTTTTTTTTTATTTCTTGACCTTTCTGACCTGTAGAAACTAAACTTAGAAGAGTTTCAGATGTCTGCAATGATTCTGACTGTTATGAAAAAAGGTTTTCACACAATTTCTTTGAACATGTTAACGACTTTAGCATTATAGGAACAAAGCAAGACAACTCACGTTGGGGAATAGAGAACTCTTGCAAATGTTTAGTGATTTACTGCGATGGACTGGCGACCCGTCCAGGGTGTCCCTCGCCTCTCGCCCCTTGACCGCTGGAGATAAAGGCACCGGCTCCCCCTCTGTGGAGGATGAAGCGGTTTAGGAAAATGGATGGATTCATCATTTCATTTTTGTGTTTGAAAAGGAGTAGGCAGAAGTATTCACTTATTTTGCCCTACGCCCTTTTATCTTCTCATTTATTCCCTTCTTGAATCAAACTAATAATTGTAGCAAAATGCTTTAGCATCTAAAACACGAAAACAACCATCAGCAACGACAAAAAACGATATATAACACTATTGCTTCCTTCCAGAAGATATAGAATATAGCAGATTTACAAATAATGAAACTGAATAATGAAACTGTTTCAAGACAGTTTGGAAACGCTTTTGCGAATGCTCTTAGCAATTTATTACAAACAATAACAGTGAGAAACCTAAAAGAATTTGTTCTTTTAGTCCATCAAGTTCTCTGCTTGTATTCTTTTAATTAAAATGAAGGAGGCAGCCTGCAGGTGTGGTAGTGTCAATGCTTATTACTAATACTGCTATCCAGTTGCATTGAACAGTTGTTATATCTATTAGTTTTGATGATAAAAATAATATCTTTTTTTTTTTGTCAAGATGCTAAAAATGCAACAAAATGTGTATTTCCTGTTGATATGTGTGAGTCATCTCTGAATGCAAACTCATCATGCCAAGCTACAAAGTCAGCTCCGCAGCAGAACGGTTTCACCTTGACTCTGTGGGTCTTCTCAGTGAGAGTTTGCGTCATACGAGTTTTGTCCAGGGCCGAAGATGAGACAACACCAAAAGCACATCCTCTTTCCAGACAATAGACATGGCCTACTGTTATACCCACACAGCAGGCGTCCGCCACTCTGCAGAGAGCAGGAAGCTCCTCCAGCTGACCCACTGCCTCTTCGCATATACAGTCAGAGGAAGTTCTCTTGAATGTTCACAAGTTAAATATGTCCCCAGACACATGCTGCTTCAGCACAAACTCGCATTGATAAGAACTGATTTTATATTGAAGGTATATACAGGTAAAATGTTTTTAAAAAATACACCTGCCTTATCCTGGATAGCGAGCGAGCTACTTGACAGTGTATAAATGCAGAGGTGGGTAGAGTACCCAAAAAATGTACTTAAGTAAGAGTAGCAATACTTCAACATATTTTTACTCAAGTAAAAGTAAAAAGTTGCTGTCCAAAAAAATACTTGAGTATGAGTAAAAAAGTGTTTGGTAAAAAATCTACTTGAGTACTGAGTAACATCCATTTGATTTTTTTAAAATGATGTCATCAGACAGACAAATATAAAGTTTTGGGGAAATTCTTGTATCTTAAAGGCTAAAATGAAAAACACTGATAGCTACATCCATAACATGATGTCAAAACAGCTAATTTTAAGCAGAAGATATACTTTTCAAAGTATTTTTTAAAATATAATAACAAAATTTTCAGTAGAGCTAGCTATGTGGCTAAAGATTTATGTAGCTATGTAGCATCTATGTAGCTAACTAGCTATGTCTAGCTTTTGCGCAAGCTAGCTAGTTAGATAAAGATGGCTAGCTAGCTAGAAAACAAAGCTGGTGCAGAAACATGTGGTCTTCTTTATTAAACTGTAGGTGTGTCTGGTGTATTTCTGTTAAAACACGTTTGTTTTTCTGTAAATTTACTTGCAGTAGGAAGAGGATTCACAGATTTTACTCAAGTAGGAGTAGCAATACTTAACAAAAATAATACTCAAGTTAGAGTAAAAGTTACAGTGAAGTAAAACTACTCATAAAAGTAATTTTTTTCTAAAAGTTACTCAAGTAATTGTAACTAGTTACTACCCACCTCTGTATAAATGTTAATAAAATTGACAATTAGTGAAATATAGTCTAACATTTAATAAATTTGACTGATTTTATTTCCCAAAAGCAGATGCAATTTATTTGCAGGTTTAAAAACCTGCATCACCAGCCATTTGATAACTTCTAGTGTGCAGCAGTGATCAAAGGCTGTCAAAGTCTGCGGCACTTCCTCTACTGCTGTTGTAGAGTTGTGTAAACAGAAGAAAACTCAAAAGCGTCTGAAACGTCTACACTGGGGCTTGATAAAAAACACCCTGCAGTCTCAGTAGAACACACACTATCTATTGTGTTGGTTCAGGAAAGAAAAATCTCCTTTAAATTGCCCATGTCTCTCAGAGTCACTGCAAGTTCAACAAGATTAGATATGGGACAGCTTCCTTTCCCTTTAGTTGCTTTTTGTTTGTCGTTGGAGACTGTGGATCAAAACAGCAGGGCTGTAGAAGTTGTTTTTTTATGTTTAATATTACATGCCTGCTGTGTAGTATGAAAAGAAAAGATTTGTTGGAACAAAGAAAAATAAAACCATTTAGACAGATGCACACTGCCATGCAAGGATTCTGCTATCTGTAAAACGCTCAAAGAGCTGTAAAATTCACACCTATCTGTCCAGAATGCCCAGACAGAATTGCCCATTTGGCATACAGATGGCACTCCTGGTGAAGTGTGGTGTAATTGGTGCACAACCATGGCACTGTGTGGCCTAGCAGCCAGGGGTGCCACATTTTCTGGACAAAGGGCAGTGTGTTTTTGGCTCGTTTGTGGATTGTAGGGGGGGAAAAAATCACTGTGGACCATGATGCCGCAGCCATATGTTGTGCAACTCTTATACAGGCTGTATGTCTTTGTGGATGAAGGGTCACATGTCTTTGTGTGCTGTGTGTTATGGTGTGACACTGCCATTATGGATGAGTGCTGACAGCCGGTGGAATGGCCACAGACAGAGGGCTTGTACTTGTTGTGTTAACACTGGCGGGACACAATAATCTGCTACTTGTAAAGCAGGTATCGTCCTGACAAAACCATTATTGTCTTCACATGGTAATGAGAACTGGGGAGGGACTGGGAAATAGATTCAGAGGAGGCTGGTCCGGGGCAATGGCTGGCCTGAAACTTGGGGTGTGTGTCAGGGGGGGTGAAGGGTTTGTAGGATGGAGAGGCGGGGAGTGGGACATTAGATTTGTTCTCTTGCATCACTGAGCACTGGAGAGTTGTCTTAAATCTCCACAATACAAATTAGCTGGGCCACAGAAGGAGGGGGTGGGGTGGGGGGGGACAGATGACAAGCCTGAACATTTAAGTCAAACGTACAATAGCATTCTGTAACCCCACCACCGCCCTCCCCTCCTTTTGCTTTTGCCCACATCTTCCTGTCTTTGCATAAGATCGGGGTGGGGATAAAAAAGAAGAGGGAGCGAAAACACGGAGTGTTGTTGGCGTCCTCTAATGATGCAAGCAAAGATTCAAGTCAATAGAGCAATTCATTAACAAATCAAAGTCCCAAGGGCCTGCTGGCAGCATGGCTGTGTTTGTGAAAACCCTCCGTCAGAATGGAAACCCATATGCTAGGGGTCAGGGTGACGCCCCTCTCCACAGCGTTTACCATTCAGCGTACACACTCTGTCGTTAGGGTCACCACTATCTAACGTGTCTGCTGCACACACAACAGAATATCCATATGGTCCGTGAAAATAGATATGCCGTTGGACCGCTCTTTCTTCCCTCGCCCGCTCCCCTCCCATCCCATCTTCTAGGATGGTTGATGTGTAGTTTGTGTAAGTCCACACACTTCAGGTGAGTGTGTTTTAGAGAGAGATTCAGAAGGGCTTCTAGTGTTGGTGAGGTTAGACACCTACCTAAAACCATAATAATCCAAGCCACGATATTTTTTCTTTTCTTTTCTTTTTTGCCATTTACCCTCTCCTTATGTCTTATCCATCATTCCTGGTCTTATTCGCCTCTCTGTCTGCTTGTAGTACACCTTTCAAAGGACTTTTAGAACTCTTGCAGCAATGGCGATGGTGTTGCTTCATAAGGACGTGAGGGCTGTACTGATGGCCGCTTGTGAGTATGAAGCCTATTGAGACTGTGGTGACCCGCTGAAGAGGATTCCAGCCTGAGGGCACTTCACATGACTCTTTCAAATCCACACAAATAAAGCCCTTTATGGCCTGAAAGTGGCCCCACAGAATGGGTAATACAGAGCCTTCTGAAAAGCCCAACACGATTGTCATGGATATTACACGACGTGAGCAACAACGGGCCGAAGAGACAAGTGTTGATCAGGAACAAAACTCGAGCAGACTTTTCCGTGAGGCAGGCCAGGGAATGTTGACAGGCCGATGAATGGTCTGTTTAACCCTTTCAAAGTGAAAGGAGGTTCCCTGAAACAAACGCATTCTGATAGACTTTGTACGCACTAGGACACAAAAAGTACACTAAGCCCCTGCAAGGGAACCAGGCAGAAGGCAAAAGACGAAAATAAGATTGGAAAGGTGGGAATGTGTTTGCGCCAGATTCCATCAGCTTGACTCTTCTATTTTCTGGCTTGAACGCTTCTCTTTTGAGCTCTACAGAGAGATGATTTAAGCCTTGACTGGGCTCTAGCATCCATTCTGACTCGGCCCATTTAGAGTTTTCGACAAACTGTTTGTTCACGAGAGTTGCTGTGGTGTGATGGAGGATGTCAACGTTGAAGTGAATTCTATTCTTCTGGCAGTGGCATTCATTCATTTAGTCACCTAAATAAAGCTTTACTTCCCAATCAATGCAGGAAAAATATCCAAGCTCATAATACGTTATTAGATTTTGTGTAATTTCTCTATTTGGATGTGACAGTTACGCACAATCGCTGCCAAGAAGCATCTCTTTCCACTGAGAGGCGACGTGATTGATGATGTTGTAGCATCTTAAAATTTAAATAAAAAATAATAATATTGTCACTGAACAAATGAGAATCACAGAAGGAAATGCTTCACTTTGTAATTAGACTTTGCTCGAAATCAGGTCTCATTCATGCTGATTTAAAATTGGGAGGCATGTGACAGTTATGGGGCTGTTAATTGCAAAACTGCTCAGCATTGCTAATTGTTCCATGGGTGAATGAAATAAGACTGTCAGGAGTATTCTGTCATTATGATGCTGCTGGTTTCAGCCTCTGTGGCGCTCCACTGTATCACCTGTAGGCAGCTGACATGTTAATGTTAACCCGTTTAATCCCAGATTTCTTCCTGCAAAATAAATGCATGCATTTCAAGCCTTAGACCACCGTAACACATAATATTTATAAATATTTTCATTTTATGTTGGTTATGTGTGTGAAAATGTAGGTTTTATACTCTGCAACAATTGTTGTCGGTGGGATTAAACGGGTTAACTACTCAAAGATTCTTTTAAGAACTAGATGTTTGATTGTAGATGAAGAATAATAGAGGAAACCCATCTTTGCAATTTGGTTTTTGAATTAGAAAACATGCAACACATTAATGTCACATTCTCCCTGACAAAAACCTCAATGTTCAGTCCAGCATGCATGAAAATTGCATATAAATCACGCCTCTTATAAGTGACTGTATGTTCAAATGTGCCTACATGCCTAAACTTAACATGAGTTTTCTCTAGCAAAGTGCTACAGCGAGGCTGTCAGCCTCCAAACTCTCTCACACAGCCTTCTCAGAGAGAAAAAAACTTCTCCAGCAGAGCTCCTGCGTGCTGACGGTAATCCTGAACTTTGGAAACTGCAAGGGGGGGAAAGAGAAATGTGCTTAGTTCAGCTCCTTCTTGTCACTGGGTGTAGTTTGAGTGGGAGCAGACATGGCTGCCATTGTGGGAGCGTTCTGTGTTGCTGTGTTTGTGTCAGGAAGGCTTTCAGCAGCGAGCGTTGTGACAGTGAGGACGTGTGAGGTGCATTGAGATGTCCTCATTCTAGGAATACTGCCACCGCCGCCATGAGACCAGCCAATTATGCCTCCAGCATGCAAATGTCTTGCAGAGAGAGGGAGAGAGACTGAAACAGAAGGAGTGAGTGTAAGACAAAGACACAATGGGGTCTGTGAAGGTTCTATGGGTGTCCTACTCAGACTGAGACTGTTGTTTAATTGCCATGTTTACCCAGCGACTACATCCCATGTCATTAGCACACAGTGTAGTGTCATTTGTGTTGTCACACCACTCCACAGCACCATGGGGTCATTACTGCTCAACTGGCATGAGTGGGGAAAATTGACATATTTTATGTGGGGGGACCCTGATACACTTCATGGAGTTGTTTTTTTATGCACTTTCAAACAGCCATGGGGCCAATTAATTTTTGACCAGTCCGTATCCCAGGGACTGCTGTTTCTTTTAATGGTCTGGTTAGCTAGCTCTAACATGTCACTGTGTATCTGATGAGACGGATAACTGCAGCCTGTTTTAACAGCAATCCAACTGAAAAAATAAATGTACAAACACAAAGATCTTATTAAACGTGCACATATGCATATATATATTTCAATAAATGATTGCATTTGACAAATATCGAGCGTAGCAAGCATCCATCAGTTCATTTTTTAACATAAAATGCTTTAAAAATACAGTGCACAATCATGTGGGAAATATTTAAACACAAGTTTGTAAATCTAATTTGTAGATGTTTGCAGAATCTTGACCTAAAATGATAATAATAATAAACATTATTATTATAAAATATCCTCCACTGGTCACGCAGTATACGATAAACAAATTCAAAGATGGATACGAGGTAGAGAATAAATAAAAACTCTAAGCAGGAGGCACAAACACCCTCCTGTATTCCTGGTCAACACTGGTGGCAGATTCACAGGAAACAGATTTAATTATGCTCCTGGTAACAATGCTTTGTCCTTACAGCGGCTGACATCGCTGTTGACAAAGGCCGCCGGTGCATTCTAATCAGGAAACAAAATGCCGTGGAGCGCCCCAAAGCCCTGTTGGAGAATCATTAGCCAACCGTCTTCCAGGAACGAGGGAAAACAGCAGAAGAGAGTACACAGCTCTGACACGCAGTACAGTACAGCCATCAGGCAGACAGAGCTCATTTCCCACCCTGGAGACTGAGGTCCACCGAGGGGAGAGGGGAGATGCTGACCAACTGATAGACAGACAGACAGAGCGACAGCCGGATTGCCTTGCCCGGCCGTCCCACCAGGGCTGAGCTTAACAAGGAGGCTGACAGGCTGCAGCTGGGTCCTGCCTAACGAAGGCGGGGACATTAGCGAGGCTCTACGTCTGTCTCATTAAAAGACATCAGCCCACCTTGATTTCCACACACACTGCCCACTTGTGTGACAGCTCGGCATGCCACCAGCCAGTGAGGGAGAGAGGTGCCGGGGCAGGTGATGGGAGGAGCTGTTGACATTACAGCGTGGGGAGGGACGAGGGTCAAATGTAAGGTTGACCTCTGTCTCGGGGACAGTGATGTCCTCGTTAGGGGCGCTTGAAAAAAGCGGGACTGGCTGGGTGTCACCACTGTCACAGTACACACAGGTTGGCTGACATCGCAGTCTCTCATTGCAGCAGCTCCCCACCGCCGCCCCTCTACGACTAGTCTAGTGCTGACACAGGGGCGCTCGCTAATGAGCATCAAAGGGCCTGTCCTTCAACTGGTAATGAGGACAGGTGACGACAATATCACATAATAACAGCGGCTGGAACACGAGTCTGGACAGTAGAGGCCAGAGCAGGATGAGAGAGATGAAAGTCACATTTTTAAGGACGGTCTCTTTTGACAAAATCAAAATAAATCCAAAAAGACATTTAAAACGTCTCATTTTAAATAGTTTTCTCTGCATAAAAACAATTCCTTCTTCAGGTTATAACAAACATATCTAGTAAGGGTTTATGCAAAAGGGTCCCTGTGCAGCAGTATTACACCCCCTGGTCTCAACTCGGATCCATATATTCAGTTCCAGCAACCCTCTCTGCAGGTCTCCAGAGCTCAGTTTAAGAGGAGGATGAATAGAGTGATGAAGTGCAGGTCACACGTCTGTTTGATCCAGTGATAACGAGGGGGCTGAAGAAATAATCTATCAGCAATAATCCCTGACTCAGGAGACACCTCGGCAATACGCACACTCACTCAGACGCATGCATGCAGATGACAGATGCACACAGAGGCCTGGATCCCACACACACACACACACACACACACACACACACACACACACACACACACACACACACACACACACACACACTGATCACCATATTCAGCAGGCCTTCATTATCGCTATAATTTGAAGCAGGGGAGCCTGCAACCAAAATGACCAATTATTCAGCATCAAGTATATCACCCCTCTTTCACTCACTGGGATTTATTACCACGAGATACCCAGTGAGTGTAAACGGCTGTAAACAGAGCACGGACAGGCAGACAGATAATGCTGTTTATTGTTTGGAAAGGTAAAGGCAGGGAACTGTGCACCGCTGGGACCTTGCTGAAGCTAAGTTGAAAAGGGGGAGCACGTAAAACACACAGGAGAGGTTATCAAGTAAAAGATGCCATACTCTACACCCATAAATCATTTATAATGTGTACCATAACATTTCCCTCTCTTCTTTAGTCACGGTGAAGGCTAGGGTCCCATTTCCTGCTCGGGTCGTGTAAAGATAATCATGTATCTATTTACATTTCCCATAAAGGAATATGGAGATGAGCTGAAGAGTCAGCAGGGGGTTTCTCACACACATACGCTGGGGGATAAACACACGCAGACACAGTCACAAATGTATTTGCCTTGCCATGCTGTCACAATCGGGACATTTTGAACTATCACAGATTTAGATTAGAAGCTGTCAGTGTTTTTTTGTTGCAGCCACTGTTCGCAAATGAAAGGCTGAGGCGACGCGAATGAACAAAACAACATCCTAATGATTGTTTATACTGTGGAAACATGAAGCAATTTCGGCTGATTATCGGGACAATGTCTACCGATGACGCCATTGTTAGTGTACAGGCCAAAAAGGGATGAGGAAAAAAAAAAGACTGATTGAGAACAAAGCAAAGACAGCTGAACCCATCATCTTTTATTCATTACATAAATGGCATTTTAACAAGAGAAAATTCCTCATTATTGCTTCATTATACTGTATGGGAGCTCTGTCTAGCAGATTGATAAAGTGATAGTGCTTTTATGAATATGAATATGTTTAGACTGGGGGTCTTGAGCCAAGGTCAAAGCTATATGTTATGGCAGCACAAACAATGACAACACAGTAAGGTCAATAAATAGAGGAAGTCTAAATTCTTTTCACTTGTAGGACACCGCGAATTTAACATCCTCGATAAAATGTATGGTTTATTCTACTAATGTTTAGGGTTTTTTTTTTTATGACATAAAACATGAGACAATAATTTCTTAAAGTACCTTTTTTGAATCCAAATTTAACACTTAACTCCAATCTTGTAAATCTATGCATTCCTTTAAAGGGAGAAGAGGGAAGATTTGAAAAACGAACCTCTTGAGCGCCGCGCCTGGCGCTGCCAATAACTACAGTCTTGAACGGGAGCGCGCACAAACTTCTCACTATCTCATAAGGGTTCAACCAAAGGCAGCCGGAGACATGATTCCATAAATACATTTTATTAATACAAAAGGAACTAAAGTAAAACAATGCCCCATGACACACACACAGAGACCGAAGGAGCCGATCTAACAGAGCTAATCTCGCTAGCTGCTATGTTCCAGTCCTTCCCAGCTTCCTGTATCGCTAAAAGCTTTAATCAGTCGGTGTTCTCTGACTCCCGGAGGTGAATTTGAGAAATCTAGGGTGATAGAATCATGTCCCGTCGCCTCTATCACCCTAGATTTCTCAAGTTCGCATCACGGAGTGGAGCTCCGGAGCACCCGGAGGAGCGTGCGCTGCACACCTGCCTTTGATGATGTAAGCGGACTGAGGTCCAGGAAACAGTCGGGGATTTGAGGCCTATCGTCCTGAGACCCATAAACATGGACAGATCGCTGTGTGGTCGCCTATAACAGCACCTTTAGCTCTGAGAAACCCTATAATCCATCAGAGAGGTTTTCAGCTCCATAAACAAGATAACACCAGTTTGATGAGAAAAACCACTGATTCAGACGAAGGAAGTCCGCCATTGACCAGCAACACAACACAACGGTGCAATACTGCCACCTACTGGATATACATTTATTATTACTTTTTAGCTTCCAGAACGCGCAAACAGCGTCAGTTGACGTCACATCCATAGGACAGCGCGGGAAATTCATTCCCGAATTGCAGAACATTTTACAGCTCACAGCCTGTTCTAGATAATGGAATGATACATGGGTGGACTCATTCTTTTTGATTTAAAATGCTTCATCACTTAAAACTGAGCATGCATGATTATTTTTATTTAAAATATTCCCTCTTGTCCCTTTAAGAGTTAATAAAAAGCATGCATGTCAGTCAAAGGGAGAAACGCACTAGTGCGAATAGTTTATTGGAATTGTCCTGGTGGCTGGGAGTAGAGTACAGTAAATGTCTGAATGCAGAATGAGGTATTAAAATATGGTCACACTGTTCTCCATTCCAAAGAAGCATTAGAAGAAGAAAAGGAAGGTGGAAATGTTGACCTTTATGCTCGGGAGACTATGTGCACCTAATGCAAGCATGAACACATCCAGGCTGTGGAAAACATAAACGCAACTCAGTGTTTTCTCCTCTCCCACCTCAGCTTGGGGATGTTATTTCAAATAATTACCGGTGGCCTCTCCCTGTCCCCAGTGGCTGCTGCTTTTGTGGGAGTAGAGACAACAGTGGGTCACAGCGGAGGGTCCGCTTGTGGAGGAAGTGAAAGTGTTAGCAGACAGTGGTGGCGGTGCTGGCGAAAGGGGCATAGAAGATCTGAGCCTGGCCTCCTATGGCCCTGGCAACAGCTCTTAATTAACCACCCAGGTATTCCTGAGCCTCACGGCCCACTGCCCAGTTGGCCATATGGCTGGAGCTGCGCCATCGCCATAATTGCCAGGGGAAACACTGCATCAAAAAGAGCTCAGCCAACATAAAGCTTGTGTAAATTATTTTTAATGGTTCCCGTCTGGCAGGAGAGCATGTTTGTCATTTCAAAAAGAGGGGCCGAGCGAGTTATTCGCCCTTGACCCCTCTTTTCCGTGCACTTGCTCTATGCTTGACAGTGTGACCTGTCTACCTAATTCTAGCTGGTGTCTTACGCACACACACACACACCTACACACACACACACACACACCTACACACACACACACACACACACACACACACACACACACACACACACACACACACAAATGGCCATTAGCACTGTTACACTGCTAAGCTGTTCCCCTTTCCCCTACTGCTTGAGTGAGTGGTTTTAATCCACAGACAAGTAGACATTTATCTCGATGCCCTCAGCTACTTCAGAATGACATGTTGGTGTTTTGTCCAATTATTGGTCACTAAATTGCTTTAAACCCACATTAGATTCTAACACAGTCTTAATATTTTCCCTTTTATGAATGCAATAATCAAGAGCAGATGGAGCACAACTTGATTATTCAATTAGCTTTAAAGGCGCCGTTCATGTATTTCCTGTTTAATACGTCAAAATATCACCTTGCATGCTTGTGAAACTGGCAGCCATCTTGACGCTCCCATCAGAGAAGAGAAGAAGAAAAGAAACAGGAGATTATGATTTGGCCTTCGGTCTGTGATTACCTAATCTGTTGTTCTAATGGTCTTCCATGAACAAGCATCTCTAAAGGGATGAAATCGCGTTGAAATTGGTTCCATGTCTGTCCTTTCTTCTCTCCTTTTGCCCACCTCCGCTCCCTCCCCCTCCCTCTGTCTGTTTCTCTTTCAGTTTGGATTGCTAATCGTCCCAGGAGGGGTCCAGGAGGGATAAAGTAGCACCTCGTTGCCGTTTTCCGCTTGTGTTATTTTTGAATCGTTCTTGTACGAGGATGTTGTTGTGAAGAAGGGGAGGGGGTGGGGAGGGGGGACAGTGTTTGTTGGCCTCTGAGGTGGGTTAACACTGCTGGCGTTCCCCTCTGTCTGGTGGCTACTCACAATATGTCAGGAACACGGGACATTTCCATGCCCCGGCTCCCCCTCCGTAGGTCTCACGCCAGGCCATTGGCGAGATATTTTTTTAAGGAAGTGGCTAGCAATCTGGTCAGAGCGACCTCACATCTGCCCTGCTAATGAGAATGCTGGCCTCCTCCCAATTTGCCTCCGTTAACACCGTCCTTACCCACACAGGTCACGTCCTCCATGGACCTGAATGAACACAATACAAAACACACACACACACACACTGAGACAGGCAGGGAAACATGAATACATTTGCAAGCACAAGAAAAATAGACATACACAAAAAAACAAAAAAACCCAAACAGAAAAACACTGCCTTAGAGTTGAAATTACAGTCACCTTCTCAAATAACGTCACTATAATATTAATGAGTGCTATTTAACTGCTAAGTTTTCAACATTAAACTGTTACATGTATTGTTGAACTTTGATGGAATGTTTAATCCAGGGGTGTCCAAACCTTTCAAGATGGGGGGGCCAAAATCTCCAAGTTAAAAGTCTTCGGGAGCCAAATAAATGCCATTTTTAACATTTTAAAAATGCAAAAAATGGTTTTAGAGTGATTTTCTGATTTTGTACTGCTCAAAAATAGACATAAAAAGGTCTCATATGTTTGCTTCAGTAAAAGGAAAGCATCAAATTCCCTGGATTTGATTGGTCGATTGTTTTATAGTTTCTTGAAAATAAATTCTAGTAGGCTCTCAGCAACAAGAACGGGATCTGGGTCCCTCTTTCTTCAGTAAAGCAGCTGGATTTAGTCAGATTTTATGAAAGAAGTTCACGTCTGCTGTTTAGTAAGAGTGTTTGTGGTTCTATTTACCAGGAAATTTAATTAAAAGAATAAACCCGGGTAATGAAAAACTAATACTTCAGATTGAACTGAAACATTTACGTTTAAAAAGACAACATTTTTTAAAAAGGACTAAATTCTACCATTTTGGAAATGCAGTTGAGGGCCACAGAAAGTCACTCAGAGGGCCGCAAGTGGCCCCCGGGAGGCGACTATCCGTTTTCTAGTTGATATCAACCAGGCTTCCTTGCCTGTGATTGGCTGCAAGCGCTCTCCTGCGAATGGTTAGGGTTAGGTTAGGGTTAGATGTGGTTAAATCCCCACAGCCAATCGGAGGAGAGCGCTTGCAGCCAATCACAGGCGAGGAAGGCGGGACCATGGTTGATATCAACTAGAAAAAGGATATTCGCCCCCGGGCCACACTTTGGACCTGCCTGGAGTAATCCATATGTAGAAACAGACAGCTAAAAAGGTGAAAACCAAAATGTTCTCAGCAGAAAAATGTTGATCATAAAAGATAAAAGTAAACACGCATTTACAGAACCTAAAGCTTTTTAAATATGGGGAAATAAAACATATAAAAACACAAACAAACTCATGGGACTCAGCTACTTCTTAGTCCAAACTCCAACTTAATGATTTGGTTGACACTTAGTACCACACACGGTTCACTTGTGTGGAAATGAAAGCATAATTGCCACCATAGCTCTAACACACTGAAAATAATACGAGCATGCATTCATGCATTTAACCACACCATCAGCCTGCTCTCTCGACGACATCTGAGTCATTACCTGGATATATTTTCATGGTGTATTCAGATGAATCACACTATCGAGCCGGCGCTGCCAAACAGACTCTGTGTATTAACTTGATGCGAAGCCGGTTTAATGTACCTGTTTTCTGAAATACCTCCAAATTTTCTGTCAGTTATTGCACCTTAAGCCAATGAGAGGGAGACAGAGGCGGCTCCTACACAGCTTTAATGAGCCTCACACAGTGAGACATGGAAGGAGATATCCCCAGTACAGACTAATCTAAAATGGCCTAAAACAGCAGGTCCATAAATTAAGCAGAAGACACACATGCCTGAAACAGAAAACGCTTTGTAAAGCAACCTTTTGTGCTGTCACTGTGACTTGCTCTTACTGAAAGTGTGTCTGCCTGCTTTTCTGAGACACTTAGGCAGTGCTTGTTCATTTTCAGTGTTGTGACCTTAAATTACCTGTAGAAGAAATAAATTACTTCTTAATTTTAGTTATAAAGGAAAAGAAAGGGGTTTGTAACAAGTTTTGTGACTTCAACCCTTACGTTTAGTAGTAAATGAGCCTATATGGATCACATACATTCATCCAAATATAAGACAAGGTTTTTTTTAATGAAAATAATGTAAAAATGCAGGGTCGTCTTATAATTGGGGTCTAACCAGTGACACATACTGATAGTTGTTTGGGGTCATTACATGACCATAGCAGCAGAGGGCGCAGGCTTTTTGTAAAGGCGGCAACAACAGGAAGCGCAGCTCAGATCGCTACCGGTTCCGGTCCAGACCAGCCCAAAGTTACAGGCCCACTGGGGATTAAGATGCCTGATGGCAAGTCCATCCCGGTCCACTTACAGACCCAGGGCAGGTGCTTTGAGTGTGAGCAGCTTGGCGCGGACTTCTATTCAAGTGGAGGGCTCGCAATGGTTAAACCAGACACACCTCCTTCCCCTGGACACAGGTCCTCACACAGCAGCACAGCACCTCGGTCCCCTGGACTACCGCTGCACGTATTATTGGTGGGGATGCAGCAGTACTTTTAGATTGTAGCGTTATCAAACACGCTATAACTCTGACCCCTTGACCATCACACAAACAATAATCCTCTTTTTTCCCAATAACTTGGATTAGAATGACTCTTTATTATGTTTTAACCTGAATCAACATTCCTCCAGGTGTCCAGATCGATTTTTCCGGAAGATTCCACAGGACTCTCTTTAGTAATAATAAACTCAAAGACTCCTTGGTGTCTCTTTCTAAATGACACTCTTTAATCTAGTGTTACAGGAATATCTTAATGTGATTAATGCACTTTCTCCTACAGTGTTATGAATGTTTGATCCAGCTTCAGTATTATTACATATTTCTATTTGCTAAGGTTAAATCAATATTATCACTTGAAATACTTCCTTCATTAAGATAAATGTGACTTTAAAGCTCTGGGTCATGTGACTTGGTAAAACCCTTTCCCATTGGTCCACCTCAACACATGTTTCCTTTAGCTCAACTTCACTCGCTGAGACACGTCAGTTCTCATTCATTCATTGATGAGACAAGAGTTCGCTGTTCAACTTGCTACACAGCGAAGCACCTTCGGATCCGGTCCTGCCTTTACGGGTCCAAGCCCCGTTACGGCCGGTATCCACCTCTCCCCTGAGAGAAAAGACAACACCAGTCTTTACTCTCCCTTCCAACATGGGGACGTTAGCCGCTAACGCTAACCGCCAGCTACACCAGAGATAGGTCCGCTGAAGCTTCGTATCCTCGGACGGAACCGGTCGCCCAGCGGCTCCACCTGCCCCCGAAGGCCCCAGATGGATCGAGGGGGACTTCCCACCTCCAGGTGGTCCTCAACTCCTGCCTGGAAACTGATCCATCGGAACGGCAGCTCAGTAGGCATCCACACTCTGGTAACCAAGGCCTGTTTGGTAAGTAACACTCCACGTAACTTATTCAACCAGTAACTCCTCCAAACTCCCTCCGTAACTAACTCCTTTAAGATAAAATGCCACTAGTCTTAAAACATCATAAGACTCAGATCGTTAAACTCTTCATAAATAAGATCAATTATGAACATTACACTGTGCTAATTTGCTAAACAATGCTACCTCTTGCTAATCTGTCTGTTACTGTCCATCAGTCTGTCTAGTGATTAACTTCTGTAAAGACTTTATTCCTGACTCAGTCTACATCTGTCAATATAAGGTACGTAATCTACTAACTGTAATATGTCCTAGGACCTAGAATTCCTGCATAAATCATTAGTTTAGTCGAGGTAACCGAAGCAGAGACTCTTGAGTGTAAAACCCACAGAACTAAACTTTGAGCAGAAGGTGTAGGAAAACTAAAGAGTTTTAATCGCTACAAGATCGAGTTATTGGTGGGACACGTCACCTTTATCCATGCTAAATCTATGACTGAGACTACTGAGCCGTAGAGAGAGCGCAAGAAGAAAAAGCGAGAGAGAGGCTTGAATAAACGTTTTCTCCTTTTTTCCAGTTGATGGAAATTCATCGCCACCACTGAGAACTTTAACCCCTGATTAATAGGCAAATATTAAAGAAGTCTGTAATTACGATATTATTTAAATGACTTTCTAAAAACGTCAATAAAAGTACTTTATTTAAAAAGTAAATTTAGTATTTTTTCTAAAGAGTTGTTTTGGAAAGAGGGTTGTCATCTTATAATTGGGGTCGTCCTTTATTCGGGTCAACACAGTATGTACATAAATAAGAGATTTTTAAAAATCTAAATCAACAGAAAATAACGCGCTCCTGCTTTGAGAACTTTTACTGTTTTCAACAAATGCTGAATTTTTACTACCTCTCCAGTTATACAGCAATAAGCAGTGGCCTCAGTCTGAGGTTACAGAGGTGAATATGCGGTGGTGGTAATACTATAGGACAGAAGTTTTCATCTTCAGCCCCACCAGCACTCAACCACTGTCTCAGTTCCTCAGAGACGGCTTCAATTATCACCCACTGTCAAAAAACCAACGCATTGTCTTACACTAGCCACTCAAAGCATCCCGGACAAATAACTGGAGACTGTGACCTGAGAGAAAACAATTTTCTTTTCAAACTGCTTCTTTAAAAAAAACAATAGCTTGGAAAGTGCAGCAAAGATGTGGAATTATGCAAATGAAAGCGTGGTTTTGTGAAGTGGAAGCTTGAGGCGTCTACATACATTCTGGTGATGCTTTTCTCCCTGAACTTTGTTTTGTCAGAGTGTCCTGTTTGTAAGGTTTATGACTTATGCAGCAGTGGTTGCAGTAAGTCTGAAATGAAGCTTCACACTCGTGCTCAATTACTGCAGGGGCAATGACACTCTTCTGATATCTAATTAGTACTTGAATCGACTGGTTCTCAGTAGAACAACTTGAGGATTTCGAGCATGAACAAAATGTCAGTGGCTTTAATGGCCTTTTAACTCTGTTACCCACAAGTCCCTGTTTCTCTCTGTCCCTCTTTCCTTTGACATTATGAAAGGAGTGACACTGATTCTGCCTTAAAGTTTAGGATGTGTTCTGCAGCAGCAGCCTGGTGTGTCCGATAGGTGGGTGGAATGCAGACTGACAGCTTTGGTCAAGTGCAAAATACATTAAATGAATCAATAGACATGAGCTATTCAGCAGTCTGCCTTTACCAGTGAGAAACATCAGGTGTACAGTCAGTCTGAGCCGGTTAACAGTATGTGGTGTGGATGACTTCACATCTCCACATGTGTCTGTATAAATGAATGAGGAACAGCAAAAGAAGGTATCAGCCCATCAGCTTCATTTTTACATGCTGCCTAGCCTAATTAAGAAATATGGAAAAGGTCTAAGAACCCTGAAGACTAGTCTATTGACCTTCTCAACTATACAAGAGAAAGAGAAGGGCTGTGGGGATGGTGGCCGGTTCTGTCAAGGAAGGTGGGACATTTATAACAAGAACAATCAAGTGGCACCCAGAGCAGATGGTGAAAAGATCTTCCTAATAATTGGTTCCATTAAAGCTCTTTTAAAGTGCAACTCTCTCTCAGATAAGCCAAGGCACTGTCCGTTTGCTCATCTCCTTGTCATGGTAATTTAACCAGGCTAAATGATGCTTGCAGAAGTTCTCAGACCTCCATTCTCAGACCAGACAAAAGAAATATCATTTAACCTGAAGGCTTCTGTAATCTGAAATTAGGCACCATTTTCAGCAACACAGGCAGTGAAGTTTGGATGGCAAAGGGCCAGCGCTGCTGTAAATGGAGATGGAAGAAGAACGGAGATGGTAATATTTGATAAATACTACGCTCATCATGGTCTTCAGTGCCGTTGCAATAGAGGAGCTGATCATGTAAAATCTGAGGAAAACATACTGTATATGTTGGTGTCTTATTTTATTTTATTTAAAATGAATAAACTTTGTTTTCAGTTAAAGGGAGAAGAGGGAAGGTTTGAAAAATGAACCTCGTGAGCGCTGCGCCTGGCGCTGTGAATAACTGCAGCCTTGAACGGGAGCGCGCACAAACTTCTCACGATCTCATAAGGGTTCAACCAAAGGCAGCCGGAGACATGATTCCATAAATTAAAATACATTTTATTAATACAAAAGGAAATATAGTAAAATAATGCCCCGTGACACACACACACACACAGACCGCTGGAAACGATCTAACAGAGCTAATTTCGCTAGCTGCTCTGTTCCAGTCCTTCCCAGATGCCTGTATAAAAGCTTTAATCAGTCGGTGTTCTCTGACTCCTGGAGGTGAATTTGAGAAATCTAGGGTGATAGAATCATGTCCCGCCGCCTCTATCACCCTAGATTTCTCAAGTCCGCATCACGGAGTGGAGCTCCGGAGCACCCGGAGGAGCGTGCGTTGCACACCCGCCTTTGATGCACTGTAAGCGGACTGAGGTCCAGGAAACAGTCGGGGATTTGAGGCCTATCGTCTCGAGACCCATAAACATGGACAGATTGCTGTGCGGTCGCCTATAACAGCAGCTTTAGCTCTGAGAGACCCTATAATCCATCAGAGAGGTTTTCAGCTCCATAAACAAGATAACACCAGTTTAATGAGAAAAACCACTGATTCAGACGAAGGAAGTCCACCATTGACCAGCAACACAACACAACGGTGCAATGCTGCCACCTACTGGATATACATTTATTATTACTTTTTTAGCTTCCAGAACGCGCAGCAGCGTCAGTTGACGTCACATCCGTAGGACAGAGCGGGAAATTTGTTCCCGAATTGCAGAACATTTTACAGCTCACAGCCTGTTCAAGATTATGGAATGATACATGGGTGGCCTCATTCTTTTTGATTTAAAATGCTTCATCACTTAAAACTGAGCATGCATGATTGTTTTTGTTTAAAATAGTCCCTCTTGTCCCTTAAGTTCATTGTTGTCTTGTAACAGTTGTAACAGTTTCTACCATAAATACACAAATCAGAAAAAAATGCTAATTTATTTCAGATTTTCAGTGAGCTTTTTACACTTCAGTATTATTAATAATGTGACAGTTATACATGGTGTCAAAGTTACATAATTACGGCAGTTATTTGGTCTACTTTCTGTCAATGCTAAAGTTATGTCATTATTTTGATCGTGTACAATTTTATTAGCATCTTGATTATGTTGAAACCTAAAATACCATAGAAACTAGGGGTGTGTATTGGCAAGAATCTGGTGATACGATATGTATCGCGATGCAGGGCAGACGATATGATATGTTGCAATATAATGCAATACTATGAGTTAGACCATTTATTATGATTTTAAAAAAATATTTAAGAGTAGAAAGACTGTCACAGCATTTAAAAAACTTAACAAATGAAGAAGGTGAAAATAGCCACCAACTAGCGGTCATACTTTTAATTTTACTAAAAGAATTACTGCCATCATCAATGGTTCCATTATTTTCCTTTTTTTTTAATAAAACAAATAATTTGTTAAAATTTCGATACAGCACAATATTGCATTATGGATATCACAATATCGATATAATATAATGAGAGAAAATATTGCGATATATTGCATTATCGATATTTTCTTACACCCCTAATAGAAACATATTACATCAAATAACTTCCATCACAAGGATTATAAAAATACTACTTGCACTATCTTTGATTACACTTCAAATGCACTGAAACGACTGTGATTGGTCGGCTTGACATGTCCTGTTTAAAACATTTGATCTTCTTCAAACTGTCACTATTCGACATCAAAACTTGAGAAGTTATAGACACAGTTTTTGTTTGACATGCTTCAAATCAAAAGTAATGGCTCAGTTCTGTCAATCGATCTAGTATATCCACGTCCAACAGAAAAAAACACCCACAAAAACATATTGGGGCCCCTTCACACAGAATAAAGATGTAAGAAATCACACAGAATCTAAATAGTCTCTGCAGGGTCTTGGTGAGGTCTTCAGGTATGTATTTTATACATATGCTCAGTTTTTATACATGCTCAGTTTTAAGTGATGTATTTTATATGGGATAGAACATGGATTGATTATGGTTTTGAGTAAGGATGTCCCGATACCGATATTGATATCAGAATATTGGATATCGGCCCCCCAAAAAAACCTTTATCGGATTTTATCGGACTGCATCAAAAATCTCCGACATCAGCAGTCTGTCTTATAAGCAGGAATTACTGTATAGTCATCCTTTTAGTTAAACAACCTATTTTTTGTTTTCTGCTCGTTATTAGAGTTATGTTTATTTTATGTGCACTATTTTTTGTGGGATAGAAATATCACTTGATCAAGCCTTGCAAACATTCCACACTACAAAATAGGTAAAAGCATGTATGATTCATACTGATATTATGTAGCGTTTAGACAGACAGATAAAACAGTTTGAGAGTTTGATGTAAACACAATTAATATTCTTAAACATGTTGAGGATGTTAAAGATAGTTTAATTGTGAGTTTTAACGGACCGTAGCATATGTTTTAATGACTAGGGAAGTTAGTTAATTTAGTTAACCTGGTTGGGACTTTAAGAGTCACTTTAGGGCTAATTTGAGTTGTTATGGAATTTGGTTTGGCTTAATTTAGTTTGGAAGAATTAAGCTTTATCAAAGCAAACCTCTCGATCAGAAAGGGGTTTCTTACTGAGTTGCAGGTCTCGTGGGTCCAGCAGGGTGAGGGGCCTCTGGCAGAGGTGGAGCAGGTCCCCGGATGAAGGCCCAGTTCCCAGAGGAGGCAGTTTAGCTGGTTTACCTGGGAATCGTCTGATGGCCCTGAGATCCGTGCGACAGCAAGGGAGGTCACCATCGGCATGGTGAAGTCATTCCTGATCAGTTCCCGTAGTGAGGGAGAGACTGAGATTGTTCAAAGCTGGTGAAGGTTCAGCTAAGACTAAGGATAGCAGCTCAGCTACATTCAGGCTGTAGCTCAGACCAAGACAAGACTGTAGCAAAAGACTCATTCGTACCGGAACTGAATATTAGTTTTGAGAAGAGTTATCTTAAATTTAACCAATCAGAAGATATTAAGTGTACTAATCAAAACTGAGTTAGTGAAGTTGTGGATGGGTCTGATTGGATAGGGGAACTGTGGGGAGTTACCAACTCACATATGACTTCCGCCCGTTAAACACTCACATTATAATTGTAGAAATGCATGAAATAGCAGAGAAGCATTATAACACTTTGAGTGAATGAGAGGGCAAATGCCCTTGGATCAGGAACACTACAGGCGGCTGTTCTGTAAACAAGAGATTACAGTTGGAACACCAGTCTGTGGTGTTAAAGAAGAGACTCCTTTACAGAGAGTGTTTTATTAGACCAGCTAGTGTCCAGTTAAGGTCATCTGGGAGATGGACACCTGAAAGTGGACAGTAGGACACCTGTAGGGATCTTGATTCAGGTTAAAACATAATCCAAGAGTCATTGTATTCCAAGTTATTGGGAAAGAAATGGATTATTGTTGTGATGGTCAACAGAGGTCAAAGTTCAGAGGATATAGCCTATTTGGTGAGGCTACAATTATATCTGATTGATATCGGTATTGGTCAATACTGAAGGCTGCAATATCGGTATCGTATCGGAAGTGAAAAAGTTGTATCGGGACATCCCTAGTTTTGAGCATGTATACAACTTTAGAAGCAAAGTTTTTGTGATTTATCATTATGGTTTTAATGTATCAGGGCCATGAGTGGAACAGTGGCCATATTGGCAGCTTATACATGACTTTGCATCTGCACATACCACAGCGGCTTTGGCATCAAGAATTTAGAAGCAGGAATGGACATGCTGCCTTCATTGCTAGGCTGTGACCCCATCGTACTATCAGCTTCCTACAAATTTCTGGTGTGTAGCTGCATCCTAAATTATTTAAGAGTGGAGGTTTTCCTAAGTTTTTCACAGTCCATGTTCTAATAGATTGTAGAAATCATGGAGAGCAGTGCAGAGTCTAAATCCATGTTAAGGGACTCTTCCATTTTCTTGAACTAGTACATCTTATTTTAAATTCACCTCTCTGTAGATGATTGTGTGCTTAAAAGTTTGCACATTTTGTGCTATCAAAAAGAGGCACCAGGCGATCAGTTGTCATTCTGCAAAGTGTTTCAACATTGTGTACGAAATTAAAGCAAATGACACAGCAACATAAAACGCTGCTTTGATACATTTTCTGACACTCCAGCTGTTCATCTAGAGAGTAATTCTGTTTATTTGTAGATGTGTTTAACCATGAAGATCACATGAAATAGAGCATGGCAAAACATCAAAGCAATCCAAAAAACATCCCAGTGTCCAAAACTAATTTCCAACAAGAGCAAAAACAAGAAGAAGAAAAAAAAAGAATAGTCTGACATGTTTTGAAAATAAATTATTTCCCCCTGCAAAGACAACTGAGAGCTGTTTCTGCAGACAGACACTGGCGTATTTTGTCTGTAGCTTCATACCAAAGCAAGAACTGATCACAACGACAACAAGAGAATGGCCGTGTAAACATTTCATCACAAAAGGAAGAAGGCAAAATCACCACGGGTTTGTGATGATGGCTGATCGATGCTTTGAAACGCAGCAGCGGGTATTGTCATATGCCAGGAAGCTCTGTGCTTTGCAAAACTAAACACTCGCTGTCTCTCTAATATCTCATTTGCTAACAGACTCATTTAGATCAATCGGCGTGAAAAAATATTGGCCCCATTAATGTTTGCTGCGTCTTTTTTCCCCCTGCCTGTCTCATTTTGCCAGCAGCCATTATGAAAAATTCTGCACTCTTTGCAATAAAAGCTGGGAAAATAAGCCTCTTTTAAATGTTGCACATTTAATATTTATCAGCTTTCTATTAGAATATATGCATACTCAAATCGTCAGCCCATGTGATCTATCGCTCTGCTAAATTGTGGTGCCACATAGCACAGAGGGGGGAAATTCATTACTGCTCAGGGCAATTTCCTCCCAAAACAAAAACATTTCATTCCAACGGAAAAGCCAAATTAATACTGGCTTTGCATGAACCCGATTTTATTTGCCAAAGAACTGCCACTTTCTCGCTCACTTCATCCGCTGGATGAAGGATGTAAGTTGAGAGCTGGGTAAAATGAGTTTTGTGCGTGCGCACACACATCCAATTTCACTCTGTCACAGACACGTTCCCCTCTTCTTCTCTCCCTTTGTCTTTCTCTTACAAAGTATGCCGCTGCACACAGTATATATTAATACACATGCAAGCGTTTTTATCCCACCTCACCAAAAGCCTTTTGTTTTCCATGCTGCCTTGCATTTCTGACATCAAAGGGGCCTCTAGACTCACAGTTGACTCTGGCTGAGCCTGTTTGACGTCACTACATTGTTGTGTCAAGTTATCACATCAATCGTGTGTTTATCTCGTTTGATAAGTCAAACCAAGACACCAGAACAACAGTGAGGACAATAAGAAGTAACCTAAGAAGGAAACAAAGAAACGTGATATGTCATAAACACCCAACATATATAAAGAGGTTTTAAAACACAAAGGGGAAAACTTACTTTTTGGCATTTCAATAAACAAGTTTCTTTATTTGTGCGCTTTGATTTTTATGTGTAGGTAAACTTTTAATCTTACGCCGTTTAAATCAAAGCTCCTCTCAGAGCTCCCCGTACTTTAAATATTTTCATCTGAGCGGCCTTGTGCCGTGAACGCACGCGCGAGAATGAATGTTTTGCTGGATGGGTCTCTTATAATGTCACCTGATTTATTTCCTTCCTCGTGATCAAGTATTTGTTTATGGTTTAAACATAAAGGCAATCTGGATCATAATGCGTGATGGTTAGAGTCACATGCTGCTATTTATTTGGCCATAAAGACTTGGTGGAAAGTCATCTAAAGCAGCAGAGTGTTCCGCGTGCTGGGAAGGTCACGGAC
The DNA here is from genome assembly GCA_006937965.1 of Callopanchax toddi. Taxonomy (NCBI): domain Eukaryota; kingdom Metazoa; phylum Chordata; class Actinopteri; order Cyprinodontiformes; family Nothobranchiidae; genus Callopanchax; species Callopanchax toddi. Next base: position 2,386,891 of record SSNR01000042.1, on the reverse strand, counting down.
ACGGTGGGGGCAGAGAACACGCGAGGAGGGTCGACAGCTGATTTGTTCGGTGGCTTTGAATAGCTGATGAATCTGTGAAGCCCAGAGTCCTGTTAAAATTTTAATAAACATGGCGGAGGCCTATTGACTGAGAGTGAAATATGCACATTGTTCCCGGAGCTGGCTGGCCCAGAATGGGGCAATCATGTTTGACAATGTGCAGTGCAAACCTTTCAATCTGAGTGAAGTCTTATTTTGCTGAATATTAAATACGAGCTCTATTCTGCATGTGTCAAGTGAATTTATAAAGCTGAGGAATATTATTGCTGCCAATTGACTTGCAACTCTCATCTCCATAAATATGATTCAGTAATGCATCTTAATATAATACACTTATAAGACTTGTGTATGTGCACGTGTGTGTTTTGCATGTGAGTGTGTGTGTGTCGGCGTCTACATAAGCCCATGCTTGTCTACTGGAACCTCAGATAATATTTATTGCGTTTGTCTGGTTTTCCGCCAACCTTCGCGGGAAAAAAAAAGCTACAAAGAAAAACTTATATTTTAAAAGAAATAAAATACAGATTGGACATGACTGCGGAAGCAAAATAACAACTTAAAATACGCACTTTTTGTTTGCTAATTTCATTTTGATGGATCCACTCCTGTCTGTTGCAATCTGCCAGCTGTCATTGCTTCCTTTTCTACCCACCTCCGGAAAACTTCACATAAACGTGTGCTGAGGGTTTCTATTTTTATTTATCTGCTGGTTTAAACAACATAAAGGAATTGTCATAAAACGCTGGGATGACAACTCATTCAGGGGACAGACGAAGTCTCATGATCGATGATGGGATGTAGAAACAAAGCAAGGCGGAGGAGGGGGGCATATTTGTTGAATGAATTTGCTTAGCTGACAAACTGAATAAATATAAAGTTGGTTCAAATCAAAGAGTTGTAGATATTTGCTCTTCAACAATACAGTGAATTGCTACAAAGTCACCTACCTTTGCTTTATTATGATTATTAGTAATTTCAGTGCAGTTCTGCCATTATTAGCCTCAGTTCTGTCGATTCTAATTCATTTTAATATGACATAAAAGGTATTGAAGATTAATCACTGTCCTCATACTCTGCCTCAATGAGCTGCCTTGACACTGACTTCCCCCCAATAGAACCAGTGAGGCAGACAGTCTATGCATCTACATCCTTATTTAACCCCCACCGATATTCAGCCACACCCTTTAAACCCATGACACGTCCTGTTTAAATTCCTTCCAAAGACAGGCATAATGTTTATTAATATACTCATGATGCATATCCTCTGAACGGGAAGAATCTCGTCTAAACAACGAAAACAACGTTTTCTACCTTTCTTTTAAATTCCAATAATAAGCAATTAAACAGAAAAACGACGCTAAATTAACACACCAAGAAAAACACACAAAAGTAACAATTGACCATAATCCTATCCACACAAACCACTGTTTAAATTAAAGCCCACACTCTGCTCTTTCCAACAATATGTGTATCATCACCCTACATGCAAAATTCACTGAGATAGCTGGCAACAAATATGGAAATTGAGGTGGATTTCCTCAAGTCACAAATATAAACCTGGTCCTACCTCTTTGTTTTTTGAATGGGTAAATAGCCATTTTGTTGATTTTCCTAAAAATCCTCAAAAACAATTTTTTTTAGATGGAACTACTATCTATGGTGAAATATAAGTGGGAAAAATAAGAAAAAAAAAACTGAGAAATGTGTAATGGCCCACAGGTGCCTAAATGTGCCAAAATGACTAAATTACAAGGTCCGCCTGGATTTTTATCAACTAATACCTCTCTAAATCATCAGTTTTTTACTTTTTTGGCATTAATTTTGGCTCAGCAAAGGGTAAGATGTTGTTCTTTGGATTGCTAGATGTTTTGGATTGCAACTGAATACTTTCAAGGGAATAATAACATTGCAAAGTGATTTTTTTTAAGGCGGAAATACATTTTTTAAAATTTTCTGGTGTGTGCCAATATTATTTAATTTCAGTCAGAGAGACAAGTGTTGATTTTTAGACATTTGGAGTATTCTCTGGAGTCTTACCTTTATTCTGGTCCCAAAACCATTCAAATAAACCTTGTAGTTCTTCAGATATATTCAATTCATTTTGGGCGTGTCAGTTTTGATCAAATCTAAAAAAAAGGCCTAGGGTTTAAAGGGTTAAAGAGCATATTTTAAGTTAGACACTCCCTTAAACAAATGTTTAGAGAAATATAATAGAAACTTTTTCTGAATAAAAATTTACACAAATTCAGCTTATTTAGGCTCTTGGATTCGTTTTTGTGAGAATTGTCAATTTTTTCACCAAACCGGAAGTGACGACAGTTCAGGGAGACCGTTCGTTCTCTATATAGAAAACTGATCCACTTATCACTACTTGTGACGAGCAAAACAAACCCCCAGAGTGCCGTTATTTTATTACTTTATTACTATAGTGAGCAGTTATTAAGATAAAAAAAAAAAGATAAAAACAATCAGTCCTGTAAGGCTGTACCCTGTCGGTCCAGCTGTAGACCGTGACCCACCTCCTCACTCGGGTCTGGGTAAAATACCAGCGTTTAGCACCAGGTTTTTGATCATCAGAGCTCCAAACATTGAGCTGCGTTCAGGTGGATTGTTAAGAAATGAAAGAGTTTATAAAAAGTTTCACAGGATGCAGCTAAACGGTTCGAGGCTGACCGAAACAGTGTCGGGTCAGGCTGGAAACCCCGCCGTGAAGACCCTCTTGGTAGCCCCGCTGGGAACGGGAATCCCCTCTTGGTAGCCCCGCTGGGAACGGGAAGCCCCTCTGGAGAGCATCGCGGCATGGATTTACTGTACCCCGCCAGCCAGGTGAGGGTCAGACACCTGAAGGAAATGCTCTCATGAAATCGCGGACCGGTACCGGATTACGACCCACCACGAACCGTACCAAACCTGGCATGGAAACGAGACTCAAGTCTCCCCGTTAGCTCCTGTTAGCTGCTGTGTGCTAACAGCGGTTCCGGTGAATGGATCGAAGTAACGGCGCCTGTTTAGAGTCACACTGAATGTTTTTCGCCGGTATGTGGGACTCCATCACATCCAGTCCTGGACTAGACCAGGACCGCCGGGGTTTTTCGTCTCCAAACAGAAGTCACCGTACCGGTAAGGAAGCCGTCCCGTTGTTGACTCAGTGTCCTGACAGACTGGCGATTGGCATTCACAAACATAATAATTTATCATTTTTTATTAAAATGAATTCACACCGACTGGATTAAAGAGTGCTCTAACCTAAAACTAACAACTCATCGCCGACAGCGAGCAGGCAGCTGGCAGACTAGAGCGGTGCCAGTCTGAGATGTTAAAGTAGTTTAGCTTTAAAGAATCTAACACAATGATTAAAACAAGCATCTGTTACACAAACTACACACAACAAAGGGCTCAAATGATCATATTTATGGGATTATTGATCGTACAGAGTGTTAAATTATCCTACAAATACTTTATTTATCTACATCTGACAACACTGTAAGCAGCGCCACCTAGCTAGGAGCTCCCTTAGCTGACGTCACAGGTCCACATATGAAAAAAAAAGCGTTTTTAGAAGCTTTGCAAAAAGGGGCACTTTGGACTAGAAAAATGGTTTAAAAAAATGTATTGTAAAACAAAATACCCTCAATAAACATTTCAAATAGTATTTTTGGACAGAGTTTTATCAGAATAATAAAAAAAAAAGAACTTAATATATGCTCTTTAACATACACACGTGCATGTGGACAATACACCCACAGACCTACAGCATGCATATGTAGAGACAGACCTAAATAAAGTCTACTGCCCTTCTCTTCATATTCCCCTGGCAAAATATCGCAAGTAACCTTCAAAACACAATGTTTGGGTCAAGCCGACTTGCACTTCTAAGTAATTTATAATATGCTTTACTCTAAGGTATTGCGCAATCTCATTATCATTAAATTTTTGCATATTTAACAACAGTTTTTAATTAGAAGTTATTTTATTATTCATGCACATAATTTAGGGCGAGCTCAGGCTGCATGCTTTTCATGATGAAAACGAGGAAAAAAAAAGGACGAGGTTGAGAAGAAACAAACATGCAGATTTTAATTTTTTTCTGAAATGGAACATTTTAGGTTGTAGTCTTTAACTGGCAAGTGATTCCACGCACAACTCTGGTAATGGCTCTTTTAATTTAGCTAATAGCTATCATGTTGTGTACCTTTATGCGCTTGCTAAATTCTTAGCTGTGGGAGTTGTCTCCTGATGCTTGAGCTGTAAGTAGTTTGGTATGCTTTGGCTCTCGGTGTAGTAGCATTTGCTGTGGCTAGGCTTGATGTATTATTAAAATTGGAAATGGACTCCGGGGACAGCATCTAGTTATGTGCTTTCATTTGCCGAATAAACCAAACGTTGTTTTCATCTTTGCTCATGATTGTTAATGACGCCACTGATGAGAGGGGTGTGTGTGTGTGCTTGCTCTCACTCCCTTTATCAGCACAGGCCTGTTATTATGCAGGCCAAATAGCCAAGCTGCTGATTTTGTTTTAGGTTTTCAATTAGTCATTTGACTAAGCACATCTGTTACTGGCAGAGGCCCAGAGTGTGGACGAGCCACTGTCACCTGCTTGGGGGCCCGTGGAGCTCAGAAGCAGCAGGGCTATCAGGACCCCTTGGTGACTAAAGACACTTTGAGGTCCTCAGGGGTGTGTCTTTGGTCTCTTCACGTTTTACAGCCAAGTCTTTAGAGTAAAGGTGAATCCAGAAACACCCACTTCCTGTCTCCTCCCTTGTCTTTCTGCTCCGTTAAAGCCGCAGCCTGTAGAGAATTTGGTGTTTAAAGCCTCTTTTTCCAGCCGTAACTGTTATAACCACTAAAATATTGGTTTGAGGTTTCAGGCCCACATTTACATCCCACCACTGATGACTGCCTGTGTGCATCTTTCTGTGTAGTTTGTATTTGCTTTTGATTGTGTCCTAATGATTTATGTATAGCAGTCTGCTTGTTTTTTCTCTCCCCATGAGTAACAAAACTGATGAATACACAATGTGCCTTTCTTTGAAGGGCTGCGAGTGCAAGTGGTTTAAATGTAGACCACTCCAAATAAACAGCCTACTTCCTATGCTGTCTCCGCCACAGCTGAAGGAGTTGTGCTATTTAACTGTGTTCATGTGGGTTATGTCCTTTGATAAATATCCCCCATCAGAAAGTAAGAACTTGTCTGAGTTCTTGTCATATTTAAAATGTTATAATGTTTTATTGTACTGTTCAAAACTCTTGATTCGTTGCTTTATCTTTATCTTTTGCTGCCAGTGGTCTTAAATCACAGCTCTCAAGGCCTCTCAGGTGCTTTTGGGAGATGATTTTTACAATTTGACAATTTAGCATAAAAAGGTCATTATAAATTGTACATTTAGGCACTGTTTAACTAACAGCCTGTCAGAAAGATTCATTTTTCTCTCATTTCTTTTGAAGATTCCTTAATGAAAACTAAAAAAATATCCCAGTTTGAAACATAAAATAGAGTTTTAGTTCTAACAAGGTGATTCTTATGGAGCTAGTAGTTGAAAATCACATTGAAGCACCTTTACCATGTTGGGCGTAGATTTGGCATGGTGACCTACACTCAACAATCACTGACTTGTCCCCATAAACCAATAATTTGATCCAATGGTGCAGAAATAGTGCTGCATCCTGCACCAATAATACGTAGCCCAGCAGATCAGGAGCTGGTCTGCTCTGCGCGTAGACCATGGATGGACCTGTGTCCAGGGTAAGGAGGCATATGTGTCTGGATCAACATGTGCAAGCCTCCTCACTGAGAGGACTGGCCATCGGGCATTTTCCCGGTGATTTGGGCCATTCCGCGAACCGGGATCAGGACGGATCTCTTTCATCTGCAGTTCCTGTTTTGGTTAACTCTCAAAGCGCATTTTTGCCGATGTACTGGGGTGTCTCGGGGTCTGGAGCGTCTGCTCGCTCTCCCCACTGTGGCCGCCTGGTGGGATCTGGGCCCTCTGGTGCAGTAGGGCCTCTGCTGGGGCCGCTTCACAATGACTGGGGCTATGGTTGACACTGAATCCACCTTGAATTAATCACTACGTGTACATTTTAAGGCTATCGCAATTGTTGTATATTCATGTTGTTTGTTGCTGTTGTATCATTTCTCCCTGTTTTGTTTACTTGCTTGTTTGTTTGTTTGTTTGCGCTTTATTTGCAGGTCTAGAAGTGGATTCTTCATGTTTCTTGTTCTCTTGTCTTTTTCTGTTAACTTTCTCCGCCACCCTTCTTTCCAGTCTCTGTGTCCATTCAAATCAAACAAAAAAAAAAATTCTAATAAAGATTTTTTTTTTTGTATTTATATTTAAATATAAGTCAGGTGGAGCATTATAGCAGTATAGCTGTAACGCCTCACCTAGAACAACAAATCTGTCGGGCTTGTTCCTGACACTCAGACATCTATTCTGTTTGCTATACAGCCGGACAGCACACTGGGAAAAAAAAAAAAAAGAATGTGTGTTTTAAACAGTGTTTTTTTACACATCAGATATTCAGTGACAAGATTCCACAATTCAGAATGTATTTTTAAAGCAGCGTCAATCAAGCTACAAAAGTTGTGTTGTGTAATGACAAGTTTGAAACTCAGGATTTGAATTTGCAATGTTCTACAATGATCAGTCATCTTGGCTGTATAATAATAATAATGCATCAGTTTTATATAGCGCTTTTCTAGGTCACTCAAAGACGCTTTACAGAGTTGCATTATTCATTCACACAGTCATTCTCACTGGTGGTGGTAAACTACGACAGACGTCTGTAGCCACAGCTGCCCTGGGGCAGACTGACAGAAGAGAGGCTGCCATTCTGCGCCGTCGGCCCTTCTGACCACCACCAACATCACACACAGTCACACTCACATTCACACAGGCAAGTTGGGTGAAGTGTCTTGCCCAAGGACACAACGACAATCTAACCCAGCCAGAGCTGGGGATTGAACCGGTGACCCTCCGGTTACCAGACTGGCCACTCTCCCAACTGAGCTAGTACCGCCCCGTATTAGTAAGTAAGTAAATAAGTAAGTAAGTAAGTAAGTAAAGTTTATTTATATAGCGCCTTTCACAGATATACATCATAAAGCGCTTCACAAACAAAAGAACAAAACTGAGAAAACATTGAAAATAAAAAACAAAACAGAGATTTGGGCATACAGGGGATCTACATTGTAAATGATGAGACTTAGGCAGAAATATTGGGGCAAACTTCAATACAATATTTGGGCTTGGGCAGAACAATTTTAAGGAAAAGTTCAATAATATATTTGGGCAAAACAATAAAAGGGAAAAAATGGGAGCAGGTAAGAAAAGGGCTAACGACAAGGAAGGATGAGGAAGAAACCTCTGCATACAGGAAACAACACACCGACAGTCCACAGTTAAAAAACACATCCGGGAAGGTGGGCGGGACCAGGAACTCTGCCAGCAGGCACAGACTTCAGTGCTGACGCAGCTGCCCCCTCCAGCAGGGGTGAAGGAGAAGATAAGGAGGAGAACGTAGAAAGGAGGGAGGGTTCCGAGCAGCCGCTCCATTCATTCTGTAGTGGGGGTTTGTTTTCAAGGGCACAGATAAGATTTGAAGTTGTTTGTCAGGCAGCAGCCATGTTTTCTCCACTGTCTTATTGTGTGCTAAAAAGCAGTAGATGATGGAGTATTAATCAGAATAATCTGTTCTCTATTCCAAGGTCATCCACAGCTTCATCACATCAAACTTTACAGAGGGAGTTTTCATTCCACCAGCAGAGCCAGTTGTTTGCTTGAACTGTTCATTTTTTTATGTTCAGTGAAAAAACTAATGTTTATAAGCAAAAAAAAAAAAAAAAAATAGAGGTCCTTTCTACCCAAAAAGAACAAAATATTAACAGAGATATTGTGTTTTAAGTGATGATCAGATGCATTAATTTATGCACATTCTAATAATGCAACTTCAATATTTATTGTAGATTAATAAATTCCTGTATCATTGTGATTCTGTTGAGTGTTTCTTGAAGCAGCAGAATTAAAGGCTTAATTATGTAGCTACAATGTAAGAAGCCTTTGTGAAACAGCAAGGTGTGATTCACTTTGTTGTGCTGAACAAAAGAATGATGTCGCTTTAAACATCAGCAAAGCTCTGTTTCATCATCATCAGCGATTTTCTGAAGGACTGAGCTCGTCCGGTACCTTAATCACATTAAGTCCCGGTCTGTTTTGGGAGCCGAGACGCCGTCGAGCCCTAAAAGAGCTGCAACCAATCTTTGATTGTCAGAGTTCAGGGAGGGTTCAGTCAGCAGCACCGTCGTCTCCGCCTGATCCAAGAGGGACTCCCACGGGGCTTTAATAAAACATTTTGCTCATTGTGGAAAGTAATGACCAACAATGTAAACTTGTGACTTGACAACAGATGTTGGCATGCTTAGTGGAAACAAGGTGCTGTAAAATTAATTTCATTTAAATTATTTACTGCATGCATTACGTGCTTGAGGAAGTAGATGGGGGGGGGGGGGTATCTTGTGGGGAGGGGGTGTTTTGGCAACAACAACAGAAGTGCATTCAATTAAAGGTGAAATAGTGGAATAAAGGGTGGGGGAGAAGTGGAAAAGAGAGCGATCACATGTGTTCTCCCTCTAAAATCAAATAGGAATCACAGCTACCCTGACATGGACTCTGTGATTTATATTTAATATGGTTTATTATTTCATATTGTCACTTCAAAGGTTGCGCCAGGAAAACTTGCTGGAGATGTTTTCCAAATTAAATTACGGCAAATTAATATCTGGAGAACAAACGAGGGGGCTCTGTTTTCTTTCAAGCGACTGAGGAGAGAGTTTAAAAAAAAAGTTGTCAAATTAAATCCGACCGTAATGACTCTAAACAGAAATGTGTCATAGCAGCACGAGCCTCATCTAAACACATCACTGTGCATGGTGGGAGAAACGGAAAGAGTAAAGGGCTAAAACTCGTTCAGAGCTCCCAGAGAGTTCAAAACAAGACAACTGAGGAGATGAAGAGCGGAACAAAACTTTCCTGAGCAGCAACTCCGGGAAACAAGTTTCCCACAGCATGTATAAACTCACACATATGGCTGTGAAGTAGAAATTCCTTTAAAGCTATCCTAAAAATATAAATTTGCAGCTGGAGTTTTTCAAGGATGTGTGAAAATATTTAGGTTCTCTCATCAGATGCATCCAATTCCTTCAGCAGGAGGTAAAGAAACTGACAAACCTGCAGTACTAAATTATATTAAACACATAGTACAGTATGTTGTCTCATTACAAAGTTATGCATCTTTACTAATGTAAATGTAGCAAATATTCTTCATGTGCTTTATGTGCAGTGGCATCATCAGCAGCTTTTTCTTTTGTTTCCATCTATGACCTATAATAACCTGTCCCAAGTCTTTTTATGGTAACATGAAACTATGCCAAGTGGGCTGCTCTTTATGCTGCACCAGCAGGGAATCTGTGGTGTGACATCATCAGAACAGAAGTGATGCTTCACCTGGATTTCCTTCAGCCCCCTCTCTCCCCTCCAGCAGCAGCACGTAGCTACTGTTAGCACTCAGCAGTGTGGAAAAATAACAGCAGGAGCTATCGATATAAATACATTTCCTCCTGTAGTTGCCCTCTCTAAGTTATTCATCTGTATGTTTATTTTCTTTTTGGAGCCTGAGTCTATTCTGTGCAAAGGTTACCTTTGTTTGTGACGGCCCTGCAGAACAGCTCAGCTGAGTGTGAAGTGCTGGGATGCAGGAAGTGGGGTTGCTCTCTAACCCAAGTCCTGTGATAAATGGAGACGCTCAACAATAGCGCATCCTGCGACCTGGACCTGGACCTGTTGACAGCAGATTGTCCACAGCGTGTCCAGTGGCCTATAACACTTCTCTGTCCCAGAGAAAGTCACGGATGCCCGAACATGTTAGAAAATGGAAGATTAAAACCAGGAATGATAAAATATACTTTAAAAATCACCAATAATGACAGTACCATCAACATATTTGTCTTTTATTGAAATGGTGACTCTGTGAAGGGTCTCTAATCTCATCTAAATGTTGTTTTTATTTAAAGGCATACTCAGTAGCCAGGTAAACAATGTAGCTTTTAACGTTTTTTTTTTTTTTAAAGCTTCTTAACAACATTCTAATATAATATAGCCATAAATATATTGTGGAGATAAAAAAACAAACAAAAGAAATCAATAAAGTAGTTGTCCCGCAGTTCTCTAAAAACTTCAGCCGTTCGGTCCGAACGATAGGATTGGTCAATCCAGCTGTCTGTCTGCCGCATTTCCTCACTGCTTGGATTGGCATTAATCCGCCCGGACACAATTTGGGGCAGAACATCCCGGAAGTGAAAGTGAAAGTAGAAGTAGGACAGAGAGCCGGCGGGTGATTCCATTTTAAGATAAAAATACCAGAGTCCCCCCCCCAAAAAACACCTTTTCAGCTAGCAGAAAACTAAAAACGTTTGGAGGTGAAAAGAGGAAAAGCTGGGGGAACGTTTCTACGGCTGGAGTTAGACTCTGCATTGTCACCTTTGCAAACCGTGGTCCTATGTCGGCGGGAGGCTGGCGTATGGGTTTTACCCGACGGGAGGGGTGAGTTCACCGAGACGTGTTTCTGTAAAATAGCTAGCGAGACCTCGTTTGTTTACCTGGCTACTGAGTATGGCTTTAACTTATTAAACTAAAATACAAATGTAAAAACTTTTACTTTTCAGCTCAAAAACACACATTGTATGTCACACACCTGTTCCATCAGAACAAATGGACTAACATTCCTTTTTTGGTGAACTGGATGTATATATTTTGTTTCTGTTTTACTCTATTTGTCTGAGCACTGCTTTAACACTTTAAGTTACTGACTTTCACTTTCTGCACACCTCATCTTCACAGCTTGTTTGTGCTGTGTTGCTAACACCTCAGTAAGAAAAGTAGGTGTTGTCTGCCCTAATAGTGGCTAGAAGACATTAAATAATGTCATCACCTAATTCACATAATTGGCCGTGTGTATGTCATAGTAATGGATGTTGCTAAAGAGAGGAGTAACATCATGGAAGAGACAATGTTAGCAAAAACTCCTTGAATGTGTTTAGAACTTTAGTTCTTTTTTTATGTCACATTTAATCAGCCAGCAGCTTCACACATGAGCAATTCATTTGCAGTCTGAAGGTGGAGAGCCTCCTGCTCTGACTGCAGCTGGGAGGGAATCAGGAAGACGGTGGCGCTGTGATTGCTTTGGGATGAGGGAACGGCTAACAGCAGCACCTGCTGCTAATTGAGAAGAATAAGAACAATTCTCATTTTTGCATCAGTTTAAAAAAGTATCCGATAACATGAGTAACAATTTAAAAAAGAAATGAATAAGGTGGTTCCCTTGCAGTTCTCTAAAATCCTCAGCCAATTATACGTTTCGGACCGAAAGCAACTATTGGACAATCCGGCTGTCTGTCTCGCCGAAGCGTTGCACTTCCGCACTGCTTGGATTCTCCTTTAATGTGTGCTGGAGCCAGTGGCGGCTCGTCCATAGGGGGCGCTAGGGTGCCGCCCCACCAGTCCAAGAGGAAGAAGAAGAGGCTAGGAATCACAAAATATAAAAAAAACAAACATGAAAATAAAACTAAACAATCTTTCCACTATACCTACTATAAGTGATGTGTATAATCAGCATTTAGGTGTAGTTTTTAAACATTCTCTCACTATTTTATATTTAAGGTCGCGTGATATACTTCCTGTTTCTTTGGGGTCTTCTGGGCATGCTTTGGGCACAACCATCTTTACCAATAGACCTACGCTTAGTACACTATAACTGGTGCATGCACACTGGAACCCCCCTTCAATACAAAGTATAGGAGAGGCCAGGGTCGCAGAATTTAGCGACCAAGCCATGCGCAGAAGACCGAGTATTACCTCAGATGAGGAAGTGGAGTTATCATGAAGGAAACAAAATTGATTTTTATTCAAAGAATCCTTCTTGGCAGCTTGTGACAAAAAGCCGATTGATTCCATGTGTCAAGATTTAATCAACTCGATGGTGAGTGACTTTGTTAGTTTTTACTTTTCTTTTATTAACAATGTGTCTGTTGTGGATTTTCCCTATTCAAAACGCCTATCAGCAAATGGCAGAGGCCTACTGTTTTAAGTCCTGATGAGTGAATTTATACCTTAAACAGTGACATGTCTTTGTTATCTTTGTGGCCGAATGTTAGAGGAACACTTAAACTGTTGATTGAATACATTGGTTCATCTAGTTTAGCTTGTTTTGAGGAGTTTTATGTTACTTTTCCTTAAAACACCATGGCGGCCTATGGGAGTTTTGTGTGAGTGGCCTAAAATTGTAATTTAACTTATTTTGATGGGACTTATCAGTGGATTTGACTTTATTTTGTTGTTAATTCACTTCATTAGTTGAGCTGATTGTCATGACTTGCTTGGTTAGTGTTTGTTGTCTGAATTGTAACATTAATTATCTGACTGTATTAGTTATAGATGTACCTTGTGTAGGTCAGGTTGTTTTCTCGTTGTTGTTGTGACCACATTGTGGTTGTTTTTTATTATTATTATTTGTATCTGATTATATTTATATTATTCTCAGGTCTCCTTATGAAGACTTTATGATTTCTTTACTGTTTGATGTGTAGAATTAGACCTAACAGCACCACATTTTTTGTGAACTGGTGGTAGGGATTTTTACCAGCAAAATATGCAGTCAGATGAAAATAGTTTGCTTCATTTCCTGCTCTAGTGGTGATATGTGATTTTTTTTTTTTTGCACATCTGAAAACTGACTTGCCAAAATGCGCCCCACCCAAAAAAATGTCACCAGCCGCCACTGGCTGGAGCATTTTTCAGCAGAACAACCCGACTGTTCCCGCTTCAATTTTAGGAAAAAAATACCAAAAGAAAAACACCTTTTCAGCTAGCAGAAAACAAAAAATGTTTGGATGTAAAATGAGGAAAAACCAGGATGAACATAGCGTTTCAACAGCTGGTGTTTAGCTCTCTCTTGTTTACTGTGGCAATGTGCGGTCCCATGTCCGAGGTAGGTGCGGCATAAGGATTATACCCGACGGGAGGAGTGAGAGTTCTGAGACGTGTTTGCGTAAAATAGCTAGCTATACCTAGCTTGTTTGAAGATGACCTATAACACCTTTAATTCAAAAAGTGGGGTAGAAATCCATCAGTTTGCACCCCCACTTAAAAAAATAAGGGTGTAGTGTCTTCACTTATCAGCTGTTTATGCAGACGGCATTAAATGCTGGGTTTTTTTTTTTGCCTCTACCTGCATTTCTGCACCACCTGGTCAACAAAAGGCCTAATTTGACTAAACAGACAGATTAAAGCAGAGATGAATTAACAAGAACTGCATTCCATGTGGAAGAAGTTCTACCTGTTAGTTTTTACAGAACAAGAGTGGAATTCAGCCCTCATTAACACACCTGTGCTCTCCCTGCAAAATATCTGCTGAGAAAAAGGCCTGTCGCTGCATTGCTAACAGTGTTGGTAGTTTAGACAGAAAAAGTCATTTGAAGTTCACAGTTCAGAGTGAGTAAGAGAGAAAAGCACTCGTAACCAAAACACAAGCAGCTGTGGCACCGCAAGTGATGACTGCTGCATCAGCACTACCCAGAAAGCACACACACGGAGAACCCACAATCCCATTAACCAAACCATTTTAAGTTTCTCTCACAAACACTTACAGATTATTACTAAAACTCTAACAGAGCTCAGGGTTTGTCTTAGGGATCTAAATTTCACCACAACATCCGTCTGTCAGCAAACCACCTCCATTCGCCTTTGGATCAAAAGCATGACTCAGCCTGGCACAGCGCCACGTGTTTGGAGCGCGACAATAGACTACTGACCTAAACCACTCCAAACTATCTGCTAAAGGGGCGTGTGCAAAGGTTTAAGAAACTTTGTCAGCTTGTTAGTGGTTTGCCACAATTATCAAGCTCACATCAGCTCAAGATCCTCAGAGGAGATCATGTTGACTAATGTGGTCCCTTGTGTAGTCGCTGCAATGATGGCAGTCACATGTGTCTAATAATCGCTGCTTATTGGACTTAAAATGTGGAATAGCATAAAACTCAACAAGATCTCATCTGGATACCATGTGACACAATATCATTGAAAACAGACTTTTTTTTTCCAACACACAATCATTTTCACAACTGCCTCTCCTACAAAGCGCTCTAGCGTTAACGTGACCGAAGCAGGAAAAAAAAAAAGGTTCACAATCCGTGTGGAGGATTGTGGAGGAGATGTCCTGTGATCATCTCTGTGAGTTTGGTGTCAGCAGAGTGTACAGTGGTGGAGTTATTGAAACAAATAATGAACAATATTTCACCAAAAATCATTAAAAAAACACATTTCCAGAAACTGAGACTTGTAGTATATATGTCCTGTGATCATCTGTGTGATTTTGGTGACTTCTAGTATGTAGAGTAGATAATATGGTGATTACAGTGTACAGGTTTAGAGTTCCTAGTAAATATAATAAAAAATATTAACACAATATAAACAAAAATCCCAAAAAATTATATATTTAAAATGCAATCTGAAGAGAAGATGTCTATTGACAGTATGTATAAGTTTGGTGAAAGTACAGAGTAGTTATTTAATTTTTACATAAGAGCTGTCAACAGAGTGGTAATTTGTAGACGGTCCCTGCCCGCTCAGCAGCCTTCAGCTGACTGGACCAGCGATCAAAAATGTAAAACTGCAGCGGAGGAGGGATGTTTTTTATAAAAACGAGGTTGTAGCTTGTAGACCACCTTCCTACGATTCTAATGAGGTGCAGTATTTGTTATTACACCCATTTGATCGGAAGCTATTGAACGGCAAACTTCGAATCCGCCAATTTCTTGCTAACTTTACCGGACTCCAAACCGGAGCAATGAAAGATTAAAATCGAATTCTTTCTCACAGCCCGTTTTTCCATTTCGTTTTTTTTTATTATCTTCGACTAGGATTAAAATATGAAAAACAAGACCTTTCTTGGCGTTTTGTATCCGTTTCAAAAACAAAACATAAAAGAAAATGTTCCTTTTTTTATTTTTATTTTTAATTGAAAATGGAAAGAACGAAGAGTACACGGATTTACACGGATTGTTCACTTCTAAACCAAACAGCTGACGTTAAACAGAAAGTGAACGATTTCATCGTTAGCAGAGCCTGAACAAAAAGAGCAACACACACAGCGATGGTGTGGATCGCTTACAAAAAGAATCCCGCATTAATTCCCCTAATCAGCATATGGATCAGAAAGATTTCCCTCCACACAAGTTCGGACAGCCGTGCCTATTCAAAACACATTAGACAAAGTGTGACGACGTCACGGTAGCAGATGTTCTTTACATTTCTCCCCGTTCCTAACCTATTTCCTAGTCACTAAACCACCAAACCTCATTCTCTCCTTTCACTCTTCCCTCTCCCCAGCAGCACACAAACCAGCGCAGCACAAAGAGAAACAAGATGAATTAATACCAAGAGAGAGGTCCCCGTGGTATTGAGAGGGGATTGTTTTTTTGTTCTAGTTGAAAATATTTCTCACTTTTTAGTGGAGCGCGTTCGGCTCCCACATGTATTGTCTGGCTGTGATCATGTGTCAGAGCTGTACAAGTGGGATGTGGGGCCGGGTGCCCGGCAGGCTTGTCTGAAGCAGACGGCTTGTTTGCGTGTACTTAACAGTTCTTCACAGCTGTGTTCTCTCCAAATGTAACAGGAGAAGACCTCATCCATCAGAAAAAGGCATTTCCCCCTCCTCCTTGTTTCTTACTCGTCTTCTTCCCTCTCCTCCCCCCTTTTTTACTTTTTTGTTCAAGTGCCTCCATTGCGAAAATGTCAGCAAACAGGCAAGAGGTCACGTCACAGGTCACACTGTGAATCGTCGTGTTAGCCCAGCTTTTCTTTCTTTTCAAGAGGGTGTGCGTTTCTCAAGAAGCCGCTTATGGGCAAGTCATCTGGGCTCGACACACGGGGGGAGTGGAATTGGATTGCCCCTGTGACTGTGACAACACAGATGCAACTTCTTTGAAAGTAAAAGGAGACTTTCCCGTTAAACAATTTGTTATTAATCAGAAGCTACGAGAACCTGTCTGTCATTAGATATAGAACATGAAATATTATCTCGTCAGAGATGAAAACAGTGGAAAAAGATACATCTCATCCTGTGCTGTGTCAAACCCAGGGCCGGATCTAGCCAGCCCCACTAGGGGGGGGCAGGTAGAATATCGGGGGGGGGGTCTGGATATGCTAAGAATTTTTTGGTCATCACACCCCCCAATCCCTTAAATGCATCGAAAACTATGACATCATCATATCAGTTCCTCTATCCATAGATTTATTTTCATATTTGATCCCTACCCTCTGCATTTACCCGGGCTTGGGACCGGCACAAGTAGGACACTGGCTGATGCCCTGTTGAGGCTGACCTCATCTGGTTAGGTTTTGGTTTTTTTGTTTGTTCTTTTTGTATTGTTTGTTCTTTTTTTGTTTTGTGTTTTGTAGTTCTTTTTTGTGTTTTTTGTTCTTTTTTATTTTTTGTTCTTTTTGTATTGTTTGTTCTTTTTTGTTTTGTGTTTTGTAGTTCTTTTTTGTTCTTTTTGTATTGTTTGTTCTTTTTTGTTTTGTGTTTTTTAGTTCTTTTTTGTGTTTTTTGTTCTTTTTTGTGTTTTTTGCTCTTTTTTGTGGTTTTTTGTTCTTTTTTGTGGTTTTTTGTTCTTTTTTGTGGTTTTTTGTTCTTTTTTGTGTTTTTTGTTCTTTTTGTGGTTTTTTGTTCTTTTTTGTGTTTTTTGTTCTTTTTGTGTCTTTTGTTCTTTTTTGTGGTTTTTTGGTTTTTTTGTTCTTTTTTGTTTTGTTTTGTGTTTTTTTGTTCTTTTTGTTTAGTTTTTTGTTTTTTGTGTTTTTTTGTTCTGTTTTGTGTTTTTTATTCATTTTTGTGTTTTTTGTTCTGTTCTGTGTCGATTTTTCTTTTTTGTGGTTTTTTGTTCTTTTTTGTGTTTTTTGTTTTGTGTTTTGTTTTTTTGTTCTTTTTGTGTTTTTGTTCTGTTTTGTGTTTTTTGTTCTGTTTTGTGTTGTTTGTTCTTTTTTGTGGTTTTTTGTTCTTTTTTGTGTTTTTTGTTTTGTGTTTTGTTTTTTTGTTCTTTTTGTGTTTTTGTTCTGTTTTGTTTTTTTGTTCTTTTTGTGTTTTTGTTCTGTTTTGTGTTGTTTGTTTTTTTTGTGGTTTTTTTGTTCTTTTTGTTTTGTGTTTTGTTTTTTTGTTCTTTTTGTGTTTTTGTTTAGTTTTTATCCTGTTTTGTGTTTTTTGTTCTTTTTGTGTTTTTTGTGTTTCTTTCTTTCTGTGTCATTCATCAGTAGCTACTTTGAATGAGGACAAATGGAAGAGAGCGCTCACTCTGACCATTTTTCACTGAAATATTTTTGAAATTTGTTATTTCTGCATGCAATCACGTTTTGGGGGGCAGTCATGGGATTTGGGGGGCAATGCCCCCCCCCTTGCCCATGCCTACATCCGGCCTCGATCAAACCTGACCCGTCCTTCCTTTTAAAATAGAAAACAGCTTAGCTCCCAGGTTAATGGCTGCAAACTGTCACATCGTTTCCGTGCACATCATATTGTCGTTAGTCACTAGTCTTACATCGTAACCTTTATGCCTGTGATTAACCCTCAGGGCTTGAGAAGAGGTGGGAGCAGAAAGTTTCCTAACTCGGGGCTAATCTCACTTTTTACCCAAAAGGCCCCTCCTTCTGGTCTGACTTGGAGCGCAGCCTGTAAATGTTTCACTTTGACTTTACATTCGTAACAATAAATTAAGAGGCATTTATCAAAGTAACTTTGTTGCCGCCTGACAAAAGCCACTTTATGCATGAATTACTGCAGCCGACAATTACTTTTATCAAGCATCCGCGCCGTTTGAAGACGGCGACAAGGATTTACATTGAGAGGAGTACGCTTTAATGATTTCACTTTGCATTTAAGCATTAGGTTGATGTTGTAGTTCAGAGTGGAAAAGACTTTTATTTTCTGCAACATCAATTGTAAAAGATGCTTGTAAAATAAAGGAGGAAAATAAACCTTTCAAAATAAATATTGTTTTTTTCATTTTGTTTCTGCGCTGCTTCATGGCAAACATCACAGAATAAAGGCAAAGCTGGGTTTGAAATATAAAAATAAAATGATTTTCCTGTATTTACAAAGAGTATCAAACATGTTTTTCCTCAAAGTGTGTCTACACACTATAAAGTCTGGATTTAACATGTAAAAATAAACAGCATCCTGTATTGTTGCTTAAATACAAATAATATATTAGTGCAAACCACTTCTGCTGGCGCATTCACAAACCCAAAGTTGTATGAAAATATCTTGATATTTCACATAGATAAATAAAAAGTTATTTAATATAGTGCATGAAGTAGTTTCTCAAACAAAAACAAATTACATACACATTTGGAGTTCCCACCAAGCTACAGAACTCCTGAAATGACAAGCCAACAAGCATATATTCATGTATTGCCTCTGCTTAGGCTTGTCTTCTGGGAACAGACTAATTGCGCTAGAACAGAAATAGAGCTGGGAAATCTGAATATGCTCCTGGAGAGACGCCCCCAACCCATAACCCACCTACCAACCCCCTGCTGCTTTTACTTTTCTGATTTTCTTTATGCCTGTTGGAACAAAAGTGCAGAAACAGAGTGAAAATGTCACATTTTGAGCTCTCCAGAGAGTCCTAAGTCAATTCAGCTGTGAAATCTGAAAAATCTGGTGCGTGCGTGCGTGTGTGATACTCCTTTAATATCTAAAATTCCTATGACATCCGCTCATCCAGACAAGTCACAATCGTGTGCAGGGTGTGATATCTCCAACTTTGGTGACAATAAAACAGCAGCCTGCTATGCACAGCCTGTCTGGTTGTAACACTGGTATCAGAGAGGCTTTTACAGCATGCCGAGGCAGCGCGCGACTTCCAGCAGGCACACGAGAACTGCGCCCTTGTTTTCTCCAGCTGTTTGACGGTTTCCCACATGCCCTGCAGATGCACATGAAGAAAAGAAGCGAGTTGACCCTAATCTGGCTAATGTGCACTTTGGGCACAGACAATTACATGTATGTGAGTACATCTGCAAGAAAATGGAGAAGGAAAGGAAGAAAGAGTTCCAGAAGAAGGACTTTTAGTTTGATTCCAGTAACTTTGGCTTTGTTCTTCTAGCAGGCTGTGGCTGTCACTTCTTTAAAAAAGTTACAATCTCACAATGAAATATGTTGCAGCAGAGAAAGGGAGGAAACAGCATCTTCCCTCAAGTGCACAGGTACCCGGCTTCAGCAGCCTGGATCTGGAGGTAGGAGGAGGGAAGAAAATGGGGGGAAAGTGTAGCTTTTGGGTGACAGCCCGAGAACTTTTGAGAGTCAGAGAGTTAGCACCAAAGTTCCCTGTCAGCCCATTAAAGATGTGAAACTGGCATCTCAGGGCTATTGAAACCATATGCGTGAAGGAATTCCTCCGCTGGTAAGGCATTCCAAAAACTGTCCCAGAGCCAAAGACTTTGGTGTTAGTCTAATTTAAGCAGTATGTCGGGGGGAGCTTGCCACTCTTTGATCATGTGGAGATCGTTTGGTACAAATTGAACTAACCCTAGCTCCGATTCTGGTGGATCACAACCATGGATTTGTTGAATTAAACGCTTCGTTGAATGCAGTCTGTACATGAAAAGAAAGTTTGCTCCTAGGAATCCGATAGCATTTTTTTTCCCCCACCTAGCCAGCAGGTCCGCTTCTTTTATTACTTTTAAACTCAATCCACGCCTGGTCCGTGCCGCTTTAACAAGACGCGGGCCCTGGCCTGGAGGAGATCATGTTCTGAGGGGAGAGCGCCTGAAATCACCTGGGCTATGTAATAGAGAACATATTGCACAGAACCCCCTGAGCACGGACTATCGTGGATCAGACTGTACATGTAGACATTCTCCACTTTTAGTTTCTTCATACACATTTTTTTAAAGCTTTTTGGGACCTTTGACCTTAAGTTACAAACCTGCACACTCACTCACTTACAGCTGCATGTCAAATATAAATTCTTGTACGTCAGAATATTCATGTTTCTTCTACTGAATCGTGCAACGAGGAAGGATTATTTGCTAACTCTTAATAAACAACAGCCATGTTTCTTTGACTGACTGCAAAGACACGTGGTTGACACGAGATCTTTTCCTGATTGTGACGCGTCACCTCGACACCCCGCTGTGTCCATATGGGCTCACTGTCACACATCGAGGGCAGAGGGCTGCTTATCTGCGCTATTGATTTTTGTTTTCCTCGTTTGGAAGATGAAAACATGCTGTGTGCAGGAAACAAGGTTTGGACTTAGTCTTAAAATGTGCTGCTATGGACAAAAACACATTAAGCAAACTAATTAGACATTTGTAAAGGTTGAAGAAAAATCCATCAATAGGATGTAAAGATGCAAAAAGAATATTGTTTGATAAAAAGTTTTTCAAAGAGGATAAGAACAACAGAAAGATGGTGAAGGGGAGGGTGGGATCAGGAGCATTTGTGCCCCTGGTGCACACGTGCAAGACTCTTCTTGCATCAGGTATGAGCTGATTGATTGCACTTCAAAGACAGGAAGTGCTGGATAATTAAAAGTGTTGTATAAATAGATCGCACACTCTATACATTGGCTCATAACAAATGGGGGCTGGACTGTTGAGGCAGGTCTTCATTCTGTCCTGAGAATCACTCATTTACATGCCCTTGTTGTGGAGAATAAAGGAACCTGGAGACACGCTGATCTACCTGTGAATAACTCATGGTCTATTTATGTTTAAGGCCAGGGGTCCTCGTTTCTTCTTCCTTTTTTCTTATATAATCAATATTGTTTTGCTTAGTATGAATACATCACATTTATGTTTTTGCTGTTTTATAAGAAAACAAATTATGGCAGCTTAAATATAAAAGACACAAAGTGAGTTATAAATATTTGACCCACTGTTTTTAGTTAAACTCTCTGAATTGAACACACAAACTTCACAAAAAAGATTGCAAATGAAAAAACTAAAATAACAGAATAAAAAGACAGAATTGGTTCATTTAAACCAGGGGTGTCCAAACTTTTCAAAACAAGGGCCAAAATTGCCAAGTTAAAAGTCCTTGGGGGAGGGGGGGGGGGCACAAAATTTTGATTTTAATGAAAAATGCAAAAAAAAAAAGTTTTCTTTTGTGTGAATTATGTGTATTTGTATTGAATGCAACATTTTAATGAATGAGAACTAAATATTTGTTGTTTTTTTTTTGTAGATACAAACATGGGTCCTGTAGATTTTCCTTTATAAAAAAAACGGCATCAATTTTCTTGATTTGTTTTCTAGTTTCTTGGTCTTGACAATAAATTTGAATCCGTATTTAGTCAAGATTTGTGTGCTTTGTAGTATAATTTGATGAAGGTTTGGGTTTATTTAAATTCAGTAAATTAAATTAAAATGAAAAAACTTCAATAATAAAAGTGCTATATAAGTTTGATGTATTATTAATATTATCATTAGGAATGTCCCGATATCGGATTATATCGGACTTCATCAAAAATCTCCGATATCAGCAGTCTGTATTAAAAGCAGGAATTGTAGTCGTCCTTTTAGTTAACCAACAATTATTTGTTTTCGGCTTGTTATTAAAGTAATGTTTATTTTGTTTGTACTGTTTTTTATGGTCACTAAGAGCAATGATCTCATTCTTTTGGGCAGTGGATGAAACTCTGAACACTCAAATTGCAGCAGTTGGTCATTTTTTCTTATGTCTTTTTTATGTACCGTATTTGCCCGAATATAGGACGACCCTGATTATAAGACGACCCCCATTTTTCAAGACTGATCTTCAGAAAAAAGAATAAATTCACTTTATAAAGAAACTATTTTTTATTAAATTTTGAGAAAATAATTTGTATGGTACCTTAATTATAGACTGCTTTAATATTTGCTTATTAATCAGACAGGAACTAAAGTTCTATGTGACAACAGATTTCAGTCAATTGGGAAAAAAAGAGAGAAAAGAAGCTCTCTTTTCCTCACTCTGGCTGTGTGGGCCCTCCCTCCTCCCTCTCTCCTTCTCTCTCTCACTGAGACTGTGTGTGTGTGTGTGTGTGTGTGTGTGTGTGTGTGTGTGTGTGTGTGTGTGTGTGTGTGTGTGTGTGTGTGTGTGTGCGCGCGCAGCTTCAGAACCGGGTCCTGTGGACGTCAGGCAGCGCTGGATTCTCAGGTGTTTTTCAGGCTTGAGGATGAATGCGTGTGTGAATAGAGTGACGCGCTCACCTGTACAGAGCTCACGCTGAAAACACTGCAGCTGCAGCGGGTCCCACAGAAGGTGTCGGCTCCATACGTACTAAACAGAACCGGACCGAACCAAAAAACCAAACTAGTCTGAAAACGCCAGAAGTTGATCTGGCTGGAGCTGGACTTTGACATCAGGTGTTTTAATCCTCAATAGACCTGTAACTTTGAGGTGGAGCGGACATCTGGGACTGCTCGCGGTCTAAGAGCTGCTTCCTGCTGGCGGCGCTTCTGCCGTTTGAACATAAAGCATGCGCCCCCTGCTGGGGCGCGATAGTAAGACGACCCCCCCTTTTCAAAATTATTTTTAATGAAAAAAACCTCGTCTTATATGCAAGCAATCCGTATTATATCGGATTGATATCAGTATCGGTCAATACTGAAGGCTGCGTATCGGTATCGTATCGGAAATGAAAAAGTTGTATCGGGACATCCCTAAATTATTATTATATATCATCTAAAAAGAATTTTTAGTTCAACTGTGTTTTTTTTGTTGTTGTTGTTTTGCCTCACGTTAGTAAAAATCTGAACATAAACATTTTAAAAGTACATCAACAGCCTTATGAGGACTAAATTATAAAATTCTTGAAATTCGGGCAAGGGCCACAAAAAATCAATCTGAGGGCCACAAGTGGCCCCTTGGCCACACTTTGGACTCACCTGATTTAAACCAACGCTCACCAGAATAAATGTTCATGGAAGCTACAGTAAAATCCTAATGTGACCTATTTGGAAATGCTTTTGGCTCTTGTCTTTTTTCATTTCACATCCTTGAAGATTCAAAAACTCCCACTAAAATCTGTTTTAATTGACGGGTCTAGCGGACTTGACGCGCAGCAGACACAAAACCTGGCCAAATGCATGCAGGGCGACTCTGGCAGTTACAAACACAATACTAATGGTTCAAAGACGGCAGCCCAGTGACTATATGAGGGATAGATGGTGAGAAAAGTCTCCCACTTATGGTTAGTATACATAAGTGTTGTTTTCTTGAGATGCACAAACAACTCTCCACCACAAACAATAGAGCAGTCTGAAACCATTCAACAGGGATTGTAAAGCAAACCGCCTGATTCCTGACAGCCACCGCCTGCCTCCCATACAGGCGTCATGTGGTTGGCTAGGCCACAGGCACCATGCAAGAACAAGAAATGAAACGTAAAGCCACGGCTGCTGCTGAAAGCAGAGGAAAGTCACTGTCCTGTTGAAGGTCTGTCATGCAGACTTTTATGCAGTTTCAGTTCTGTTTGCAAGTTGTTACATTCATTGTGCAAAACCTGTACAATCTCAGTGAGAATGACATTTGTTTTCATCACAATAGGTAATAGTAATCAACGGTTATTTAACATACTGTTTGTGTATTAACAGCAGTCTTGCTTTCCTAGATCCTTTTCAGAACAACAAAAATATTCACAACACAGATTCAGTATTTAACGACATTTGTGATGTGTCCAAAGTATTACAGTTCATATTGTTTGCTGATGATACGAATATATTTTGTTCTGGGAATGATTTAAAAATTATCTTAGAAAATATGGTTTGTGGGATGTCTAAACTTAAGAAGTGGTTCAAGGACAATAAATTATTTCTCAATTGGAATAAAACAAAATTTGTGGATTTTGGTAACAGGAAAATTGTTGATTCGGTCAAATTGTCTGTTGATGGTTTCTTAGTTGAAAGAAATGAAGTCAGATTCTTAAGGGTCGTCTTGGACCATAAACTTAATTGGAAATCTCACATAAAATATATAAAACAAAAACTTTCTAAAAGTATTGGACTTTTAAACAATGTCAAAAGTGTTGTTTTTTTATTCAGTATACATAAAAACAAAAACAAAACAAAAAACACAAAAATGCAGATAAGCACAACCAAGCATGAAAAGGGACCGAAAGAAGAGAAAACTCTTATTAATATCTGCCCCTTTAAAAAGAAAATAGTAATATTAAAATAAATAAAATAGAATTTAAAAAAAAGGCTTTAAATAAAGATTAATCTGTTCTAGAAACATCAACACTTCAGACATTATATTACTCATTTATTCTTCCATATTTGACTTATTGTATAGAGGTTTGGGGCAATACATATAAAACAAATACTAATCCTTTGTTTCTGTTACAGAAGAAAGCTTTGAGAATTTGATATAAAGTAAATTCAAGAGAACATTAAGGCTAGAAATAAGTTACTGCCAACAAAGTTACAGAAGTTTTTTGTTTTGATCACAAATAATGAAAAAAGTACAAAGAAATCAGAGTTTAAAA
Organism: Callopanchax toddi; assembly: GCA_006937965.1. Taxonomy (NCBI): domain Eukaryota; kingdom Metazoa; phylum Chordata; class Actinopteri; order Cyprinodontiformes; family Nothobranchiidae; genus Callopanchax; species Callopanchax toddi. The sequence goes on along the minus strand of SSNR01000042.1, from coordinate 2,362,274 downwards.
GAATATTTGTTCGTACTACATTAAAGCAAATGTGCATTTCAATATATGGAGTAAAATTATGGAATAACCTGGATGATGATTTAAAACAATGTTCAACTACTGATCAATTTTTAAAAAATGTCTAAAGAAAAAATGCTAAAATCCTATGATCTCGTGAGTTAATGATAGAGGATTGATATGATTTAGTTCTGATATTGTTTGTGAAGAAAAGAAAGCTGCTTACTTTTTGTGTATACTGCCATTTTGTAATTTATTTTGTCTTTAGTTGAAGGGGGTTATAGGTCATATAAGATTTCTTCTTCTTCCTCCCCCATTTTCACTCAAATGATTTGTATTCTGGTTGGTATTTTGTATGTTGATTTGACGTTTGTATATTGAATTTTAATTTTTTTTGAGTGAAATAAACTTATTGAATTGAAATTAATGGTGTATTCCTTCCATGCGCTGCCATTTGCATCAAACTAATACATTAAACACATTAATGATGATATCTAACAGTTGATTTTAGATGGATTTAGATTTCATGTGAGGAATGATCGTCACTGATTTGAGTCAAAAGGTGAACACGGTCTGGGGTTTCGGGTCAGGGTCTCTATAGGGTCCAGTGGCTGCCGCTGGGCTCTGTGGTTAAAGTAGAGGGCTGTTCTTAATGGATTTGTGATGATGTATTTTTGAATTCTTGCCTAAGACCCTTGACTGGGAGTGAGCTCAGGATGCTTATCTCTGCGGACATCTTGGCCGAGCTTCAGGCTTTGGGATCCGATTTCAACGGCCCATAGGGGAAATCCACCAGGACTGGAGTAACTGGGGATTAGTAGGGATGACCCTGAGAGCAGCACAGAAACATTTGAGACCACTAAAGAGAGAAAATTTGTTTGACCTTCAGGCATGGACAAGGTGAAAACTAAAAGAGATTATTAGATTAGCTGAAGTGCAACATAACACCTGGATAGATTCATGTTAAAAGGGGGATCTGCTTTGGTTGATGAGTATAGAAAAAAATCTTAACATTTGTTGAGTCTTTTTGGCTAAAAAGTCAATAAAAATGGTAAAAAACTCAAATGATACTGAAGCAACAAAGCACTTCCCATGTTACTCAAAGTGACTTACCCAGCTTACACGGGTAAGAAGTTGCCCTGGAGGAAGAGAGTCAAAGTGACACAAACGGAGACCACTCAAGGTCACAGCCCAAATTCTCTCATGACTGCTCAACATGTCTTCAGGCCTAAGCCCAGCAGACAGATTTCAACAACACTTCCAACAAAGCCTGGCGCCCGAGCCCCTTGTGTTTCTACCCGCTCTCCAAGTTTCTGCAACCAGAGAGCTCCTAGAGGAATCGTCACCTTGTCTCTTAGCTGGAGCACCAGAGCGGCCACTTCAATCATCTAAGGGTCAAAGTTCAGGTGGGTCAAATACCTTGACTGAGATCCCCAACCCTATGGCAAAGAGACATGCAGTGGTCAGTGTCATGGGCCGGACCGTGAATACACAGAACCCAGTTTCTGGTGAGACCACAGGGAGTGGGGTCCCCATTGTGATATTAATACCATGGTTCATTGGTGAGAGTATTGAAAAGCTCATACAATGAGACTTCTCTGAGTGATATGTCAGTTATTGTACTGTGTTAAAAAGTTTTACTCCACTTATCATCACTCTTTCTCTCCCGTATTAATGTCGCTGACTTATACAGCCTTGCTGTGGTATGAAGGCACTTTCTTTTAGGGTATATTTTAAATTTCATTCAGTTGGAAAGAAGAAGATGGGCAGAGAGAGAAAATGATTTACCCTTTTGTGCATACTTGGAAAAAAATTGCTAAATGGACTCAATTTGTAAGGCTGTTACAAGATAATCTAAAAGTAGGATTTTCAAAAAAAGCTGTTTTTATGATCTTTTTCAGGTAAACGACTTTGTGGATAAAGATAATAAAGAGCAGCTATGGCTGACGCTCTAATGAAAGATTACGCCGCACTTTCAAGAGTTTTACTATGCCTGTAAATCAAGACTAAATGCTTATTATTTAAAGACGTATTAAGGGTGCAGTGACTGGACTACGTGCTAGCCTGTTTACGATTAAGGAGCATTGGGGATTTCATTGTGGATTTTATAGGGGAGCCCCCATATGCCCTGAAATTCCAGCACTTGAGGAGTAGCTCCTGAAAAGTGTGTTGAATGAACGTGTATGTCTTTTTGTGCAAAAAAAAAAAAAAAACCCTTATGACATGACAAAGTCTGAGTGAAAGCAGATCTCAGTGAACTGGTGTGTAAGTCCTTCAATACCCCTGACATCCCCTCTCTGAGCTCTGGGATAAAGAACAAAAGAACAGAAACAGGTAAACATGTGCTAACAGCTAGCCTGGTACTCGTCTGCCTGACAGAACTGCTCTCTTTGCTTTTTGACATTCTCCTATTTTTCACCACCAGGGCCGGATCTAGCCAGCCCCATTAATGGGGGCAGGTAGAATATCGGGGGGGAGCCACAGACCCGTCCCCAAGACCCACGGAGGACGCGGAGGAGATCCAGGCCCCAGACGTCCAGAGGCCACTCAGGGCACGGACACCCCAGGGAGACTGCCACCAGGGCAGTCGCTAAACTCTCCCGCAGAGGGCGCAGAGGCTCACCCCACGTGGGCCCCCCGGCAGCTAGCTAACCCGCGCTAGAGCCCCTGGGGGGCTGGCCCTGGGGACGGGTCTGTGGCTCCTCGAACTTATTATTGAATGTTTCAATAGAGAAACCTTACATAAACAAGTGCGCATATATACACACAGGTGATCACAAGGTGCTCACATAAAGACGGACTCAGGTGTTTTCAGACACATTGACTGGGGCTGTGGTTGACACTGAACTCTCTTGAACTGGTGTATACGTATACATTTGAAGAATATCACAACTGTTGTGTATTCATATGCTGTTTGTTGCTGTTGTATCTTTTCTTCCTGTTTTGTTTGCTTGTTTGTTTGTGCTTTATTTACAGGTCTAGAAGTGGACTCTTCACGTCTCTTGTTCTCTTCTTTTTCTGTTCACTTTCTCCCCCATCCCTCTTTCTGTACCCTTCCCTTCACTTTCAGGCTCCGTGTCCAATCAACCATAAAAATATTCTAATAAAGATTTTGGGGGTTATATTTAAACAAAAATCAGGAGGAGTTTTATAGCAGTGGCTGTAACCTCTCACCTGAAACAGCAACACTGTTGGGCTTGTTTTGGCACTCAGACATTATTCTGTTTGCTTCACAGCCGGACAGGACACGGGGTTAAAAAAAAAAAAGAAAAAAAAAAGAATATCGGGGGGGTGGCAGTCTGGACATGCTAAGAATTTTTTGGTCATCACACCCCCCAATCCCTTAAATGCATCAAAAACTATGACATCATCATATCAGTTCCTCTATCCATAGATTTATTTTCATATTTGATCCCTACCCTCTGCATTTACCCGGGCTTGGGACCGGCACAAGTAGGACACTGGCTGATGCCCTGTTGAGGCTGCATTCATATTTTTTTTTTGTGTGTTTTATTTTTTTGTTCTTTTTTTTTTGGTTCGTTTTTGTTCTTTTGTTTTTTTGTGGGTTTTTTTTGTTCTTTTTTGTGTTTTTTTTTGTTTTGTTTTTTGTTCTTTTTGTGCTTTTTGCTCTTTTTGTGTTTTGTGTTCTTTTTGTGTTTCTTGTTCTTTTTTGTGTATTTTTTTGTTCTTTTTTGTGTTTTTTGTTCTTTTTGTGTTTTTATGTTTTGTTTCTTGTGCTTTTTGTTGTTTCTTGTTCTTTTTTCTGTATTTTTTTTGTTCTTTTTGTGTTTTGTTCTTTGTTCTTTTTGTGTTTTGTTTTTTGTTCTTTTTGTGTTTCTGGTTCTTTTTGTGTTTTTTTGTTCATTTTTGTTCTTTTTTGTGTTTTTATGGGTTTTTTGTGCGTTTTTGTTCTTTTTTGTGTTTTTTTGTTCTTTTTGTGTTTTTGTTTTACTTTCTTTCTGTGTCATTCATACTTTGAATGAGGACAAATGGAAGAGAGCGCTCACTCTGACCATTTTTCACTGAAATATTTTTGAAATTTGTTATTTCTGCACGCAATCGCGTTTGGGGGGGCAGTCATGGAATTTGGGGGGGCAATGCCCCCCCTTGCCCATGCCTACCTCCGGCCTCGTTCACCACACATATATCTGAAGATAACTCATGTACAAAGTCATTTTATCATACTCATCATTACATAATTTTTGTCTTACAGACGTAAGGAATTGATTATGTAGCATTCCAACTTTGAGTCAGTCCTGATTCTGACTAATGTTTCTTTTATTGTTTTTTTTTTTCTTGGCTGAAGGCTGTTGACCCGACTCCCCTGGCTGACAGGAGCCAGAGTTGAAAACCAGTAATCAGGGTCAGAAATTTTACTACAGGCCTAGGAGGGCTTCAAAAGGTGGTGAATTCCACCGATGATAAAAACGCATTCACACTGAAGACACCACTTTTACCACATCCTCTAAATGTCAACTCAGAGAGGATTACAACAAGGTTATAAATCACCCAGCAAGCAGGATAAGCTAGGCATTCTAGCCTAATAAGGAACAAGCAAAAGAACATCAGTGTGTTTTTTTAGTCCTTGAGTCCTTTCAAAAGCAGAGGTCAGTCAGTATAGGCTGAGGTCATATGCTATACCCCTGTAAAAATACTGCAGAGCGAGTGGTTTCAATTTGCTGAAGTGATTAAGTTCACGCCAGCCCTCGGTGCACTGGCAAGGGTCATTTAGGCTTGGCCGAGTTACTGATGATGGTAGGGAAGAGTGATGCTAACCGTGAGCATTGGTACTGACATGGCATTAAGGAGGCATAACAAGACTCTGAATCATGAAGGTCTAGTTGAGGTTACAAAAAACTATAAGTGTTTTATGTTTTCACATAAGCACCCAGACCTTTTGTTCTAAAAACACCAAGGCTTGAAGTCAGAGCCATCATATCCAGACATATAACAGCAGTCCTGAACTGAGATTACTCAGAGGACTTGGGAATTATTCTCTCAAGAAACTTAACAATGACAATTTAATTGTAAGTTAAAACACATTCCTCTTTAAAAGGTGCAGAAGTAAACGTATAAACTGTCTGTGTTTGATCTGAGGAGAAGCCGTAGGAATTTCACAAGGCTCTGTAACCTGGACCTGACACCGTCCACCACTAACAGTTCACGTGTGCAGACAGTTGACAGTGTTGCAGCCTTTTTGCAAAGGGCATTGCCGTGAACTGTTTGGGAGCTGGCAGTGTAATGCCAGATGTGAGCTGTGCACCGTGGCATCAATAATAATAAAAAAAGTCTCCCTATTCTTAACTCTTCCTTCACCTTATGGTGAACAAAAACACTGTGTCTCTGGCAGCTAAATTATTGATATGACCGCAATATAAAATCTCCCCGCTGCAATTTTTTTTGCAGTGTTTCTCTGCTCAACTGCAACTGCTATTGCTGATTTATTTATTTATGTATTTGTTTTCACTCTGTGTTTGGGTGTTTTTCCTTTTCGTATTACTGGAGGGGGAAGGGTGTCTTTTTTTTCTTCTTTCTATTTTTCACCTTTCACATCTTGTGGAATTCAACGCTCTCATTTTCTCCCTGTGATATGGAGTAAGGCACTTCTGAAACAACTGTCAGGTTCAAATCAAAAATGGGTGGGGTGGGTGTAATATCGAACTACTGAACACAAGCCGAGACTTGAGCGATGGATACGGCACCCGATTTTCCTCCTCTTCTCTTCTTCCTTTGCCTTTGTCAGCTCCGGGGGTTTGTCTCTGTAGTCAGAACAATGCGTGGGTGATGTCGGCACTCGGAAGGAGATGTTCTGTACAGCGATTTAGAACAAATGCATCCCATAATGATCATGTTTTGTTGCCTTTATGTACCTCCAGCACCAACTGCACTCTGTAAACAGCTACAGAGGTTGCTCCCTTTTAGCCAAGTGTTTACCACGGCGTCTTTGCTCTCCTATCGTAAGGGTGGAGGATCCTCTTCATCTCTCTGCAGAGCTCCACAGCCAGCAGGTGCATGTAGACAAAGCTGCACAAATAACTGTAGAAGAATCCACTTGCTCACATTTGATGCATCTTTGCATTAGCTGACACTACTTATCCCGTCAAAATAAGTTCTCACAGATGTTTACGGTGAATATCTCAATGCTTTGCAGGTGAGCTAAACACAGAAACATGTCCAGGCGCTTATAAAACAATCTGATGTCACGTTACTCCAAAGGCTTCTTTGCTTCACTACGACAGAACAGGTTGACAAAATGAAAACTCATTCCTCCCTCATTTGCGTGTCATTTCAACCCTGACCCTGGCAGTAAAAAAGATCAAAGAGCTTTTGAGGCCTGCTCTTATTTCAGTCTGCTTTAGAAGGACAGCTGAAGAGTTTGTCAGTCCAGCATGAGTTGGAACAGGAATTTTTCATACCCCTATCATGTCACAATGAAAACCCCGACTCATACAGCCAGCACAGCCGTCGTCATGGGTTAGAATAATGGTTATAGGACCGCAGATGGTTATCCACAACGCATCAGAAGCATACCAGCTTTAATTCTGTTCTCTGTATTTCGGCGCAATAAATCTGAGGTAAGTGATGAGTTATCGGGCTTATACCGAGCAATAAAATCTAAAAGAATTAGGAGATTAATCAAACATGGCCATAAAATTTTAATTTTAAATCAGAATCATAATGGTTACATCATTCTCCTTGTGACAGAGTCATACTCTTATCAAGCACCCCCCCAAACCCCCCATTCTCCCCCGACCATAACCATAGTAACAGAAGAAGCCCCAGGGGTGGCGAATCAATAGCAATATGCCAATCTTTATCTAAGCATCCCCCACTCCCCATCCTTGTGTAGTGCTGTCACTTTAAATCTAATGATCTAACCTATGAAGCATTGATGAGCAGTCGGCAAGAGCGTCATTCTTCATTTACTCACAAACCACAGACACATTCCAAGTCGAGACTTTACTCGTTGAAACAGTAGCGACTGAATTCCCACTGTAGCTAAATTAGTTTGTGTTGCATCTTCGCTATAATTAAGAAGAAACTGGATCAATTTAAAGGTGACATGCACAGGAGAGGGAACTGAGGTCAGCCATTTTGGTCGAAGTTACCGCTAAACTAGCCATAACACAAATGGATCTGTATTGACCAGTGTCATTGACCTCAGAGACCTCTGCACCTCAGCCAATCTGCACCAGGCCTTAGGGGCGATTATGACATTTACTCACACAGATTATAATTTCAAATGACTGTTTTAAAAAAAATCCCCTGGTGGATCAGACAGAGGGGAGCAGTGGTTAGGAGGGAGAGGACGCAGTCAATAAGAATAGACTTGAAATAATCAATAGGAAATGGACACACAACAGAGGCCCTGCAGGCTGTGCAGATCGATAAGCTGTGTTAAGTGGCGGTGATGCCCTCCATTGATGAGCAAATGGCTGTACAGGCTGTCCTTGCTCTCGCTCGCACTCCAGTGGGTCAAACAGCGGGGCCAGGTGGTGAACCACATGTCGCCTCCAGACATTGCACACCAGGACTCAGTCTCTGATACGCCAATAATGGTCAGCTGGTCTGCTCTTTGCCCTGCCCTCCACCCTCAGAAAGCCCCCCTGCTCCTTGTGTAAAGCTAAGAGGCATTGTGAGAGGTCAGAAGTCTTGCTCCTGCATGTAATAGAACAGTTACAAATTTTCTGACTTTACCAAAGGTGAATTTAAACCATTTATCTTCCCGTTCGCTAAAGTTTACATTGACAATTATTTTTTGGTATAAAGAAGCCAAGAAGGAAACTTTACTAAAGTCCAACTCTAAGGGTTCATTAAGACATTCAAAAATATTACTCAAATGTGAAGTGAAGAGTGGCCTGCTGAATAATGATAAAATATGAATTATTTTCAATTAATTATTTAGATACATGTTTAATTACATATTGGATGTGAAGCACTATTGAAACGTTTTTAATCCTAATAGGACAATATGCTTTTTTATGTTATTTGTACATTAGAGATTATTTGCAGCAATAACTGACAAACTTCACTAAAAACGATGTTGTATTAAACTTTCTGTCATGTCTGCATTCAAAGGCCTTGTTGTTTCTTCAGTGCATCTCCTATAATGGATGTTGGACCTGTAGTAGCGTTAGCTCCGTGTACAAGCTTATTACACAAGGTTTCCCTTTACCTGCGTAATGGTCCCTCAGAGTCTGAAGCGCTTTTCTTCCATCATCTGGGGCATCTCTCATTACAAAGGAAAGGCTTTTGTCATCAAGAAATTGTATCAATTCGGCGTAAGCTTCCTCATACTTCGAGGCGTCATCTTCATCCTCATCAGCGTCTGGTTCCGGTTCACGGAGTATCGTTTCCTTGAGACCCTGTAGCCGCAGGTGGCCCAAAAACTTTGTTTCCCACAACTCATAGTTCTTTTTGTCTCCATCGAAATATAACCTTTGCCAGCGGTTTCCGTAGTCTGTCCTGGGCCCATAACCTGTTGAGGGTTGCATCTTAACAGACAGGATAACTGATGACCCGGCAGCTCATGACAAAGGAACAAACAACAGACACAGCGATCTTGCGTTGTAGCAGAGAGGCAGTCGTCGCACAAGTGTCAGCCACTGCTTCCTTTTATTAACTCCTGATTGGTTCAATCAACACATACACAGGTGTAAGAGCACATGTAATCAAGACAGAATTGTAACAATGGAACTAATTCAACTTAGGCAAACTGTGTGTGGATCTGTGCTAATCAAAAGCTTTTTAAATGGCAAAAAAAGTACATAAATATTGATGGATTTTCCACAAATGCGCGAATAATCCTTATTTTAACTCTGGGCAAATTATGTGAGGTGCTATTTGGTGGGCTGTAAATTTAAATGGATGCACAATTTCTAGTTTGCATCTGTTTTGTTGGTGCAATCAGTATTATAGTGAGTAAGGCTTAAAGTTGAGAAGAGTTTTTTTGTGCAGATGCATTTTTGACTAGCCATTCCAAGAAAAATCAAAGCTGCGCTGTGTGCCAACATACAAAGTACAGGGAGAAGTGCAAGGCAACAGGAGAGGAAGGTTTGTGTCCCTCTTCCCTGTGCTGTGTTCATCACCTCCTCACCACTACTCCATCTTATTACTTCTGCCATATGACACAAGCCCCAGATCGCACGACCCATGAATAATATACGACCACACCATCTCAGCACAGATGAAAGCACACGCAGTGCACTGTGGGTCGGATACAGTGGGATTAGATACAAGAGAAGAGTAGAGAAGACAGAGCATGAGGAGGAAGAAGACAGTGTGTACAGATATCATGCAAAGGCCTGTGATTTTTAGTCCTCTGTGTGTGTATATAGAGGTATTTTTGAGTGTGTGTGTGTGTGCATGCCGAGTGTGTTTCATTTCCACCGCCAGCTGCAGGAGGGGTGACAGCACACATCAGTGTCAGCTCAAGGTAACAGCCAGCGGCACCTAAAGTGAGCGAAGAAGAGGGGAAAGAATGAGAGAATGAGGTAGAAAAGGGAACAATGAAGCTGTGCGAAACACAACACACATAAGACATAGACAGTACACACACTGGGGAGAACAATCTTCTCTGGAGAGCTGATCTGTGGGAGGCAGTTTGCCCGTCTGCGCTCTGCTGGGACATGGCGTTTCTCCCTTTTGGGGTCGGGAAGGAAAAACAAACACTACTTTTGATCATCAAGCTCCGCTCCTCACCTAGCACCTTTTGGAGAAGAAATACCGATTCTAAACACAGCACTGCCTTGTCTGGTGCTTGACTAAACACACACGGGTGATAACACACAGTGCGCAAGACATACTGACACACAAATATGAAACTTTCAATACAGACAAATACATTCACCGGTCGTATGTTCAAAGATGAAGCAGCCGACTAAAGGATTAGGTGTAAAAATGCATAATACCACTTTGAAAAAAACCCACACATTGTTCCCACAAGACTCAAATTGTTCATTCAGGAGAAAAAACTATTACGTCACACCCACAGCTGGTAAATGATATGAGTTTACACTTAATTTTTTATAGTCTCTTTATGCATGTTTCTCAAACAACAGTGCTGCGTGCAGTGTTGGGTTCCCATTGTGAATTGCAAGTATTGTGTCACTGTAAAAAAGACCTTTCAGTCACAAATCCTACCAGGAGCCAGCAAGAAGACAACAAAAGGGTTGTCGTGGCGAGCGGACTACTACCTGCATTGTGCTCTAGTCAGCGGCGGAACAAGACAATAGGGGAGAACGTTTTGAGAGCTTGACCTGGGCTACCTTCACTTCACCTCAGGTAGACAAGGTTAAGATGGATGGCCCTAATTAAAAGAAAGGGCCTCTCTTCTTCTCAATAGCGTCAGGTTTATTTTACAGGAACTTTAACTGGGCCTTTTGTGGCGAGGTAATTATAGGGTAAAGTGATTAGAGCCCCCTGAAGGTATGGAGGTGACAGACAGACTCAGTGGAGTAACCCAAGTAATCTTTCAGTATGACATCTCTTCCTATTGTCATTCTCGCTACATGCTAATTTCAACCATGCTGCCTGCATTTATTTTTTTTACTTGTGCACTGTCTGTGTCACTATTATATTCCTCATGTATTTGAACAATGCAAACATTGCCAAATGTGGATCTCAGACACCACAGACAAAAGGTTATAGCGATCGCTTTTCCAGCGAGGGGAAGTGTATGTTGACACTAGGGTGTAGGCCACCAGATCTCGTCCACACCAACGACTGCACACGGACCCAGCTTATCTCGAAAGTTTAGGGCTGGATGCAGAGCAGATGACGTGCCTTATCCTGACCATTTAACGTGGCTGCTTATGCCAACTATACAAGACCTTGCCCCGTGGGACTTTCAGAAGCGGAACTATGTGTTGGGCATTGCAAAGAATGCACTAATCTGCTGTTTATTAAGTGTGGGGTAACTCGAGAATGGCAATTTAATGGAGATTTAAGCGTGATACGGCCACTCCATGTGTGCATTCTCATGGCACCGCGGCTCGTCTTGGTGCAGCGTGAGGACCTTACGAAATGTGTGGAAGACTGCGAGTAGCATGTGCACCATCAGACTTGCCAATCAAGAACCCAGCCTGTGACAGTGGGCTGTTTAACAAGCAGTTAATTTCCCTGATACTTCTATGTCTTTGAAGAAAGTGGAAGACTTGATTATATCTTTACAGCATGAAAAACTGAAGGAGCAAGTGCTCAGAGATATGCCAGCACCAGTTCTTGTCATTCAAGAGGAGTCGGTTTTGAATTTGGGGTTAGGGAAACAAGATAATGTTCACTTAAAAAGTCACAGAGTCGTGTTACAAATGCCTGAGCCCACTCCTCCGTGGCTGCTGTGATCCTGCAGGGAGCCTGCTTTTACTACATTTATCCTTAACCTTTCTGTGTTCTTGGCTTAATGTGTCATTGTGTTATGGTTGTATTGCCACAGATCTGTATCTGTGTGCAAAGAAAGCCATCTCCGAGTCTGGCCTGTTTGAGTGCGCTTCAGAACCACTGCCACATACTTAGATATCACTACCAAAGCTATTCAGAGAAGCAATTAAAATCTGTTTAGCTGCCTGCATGCATGACGCACTCACCCTATCCAGGCTGTCTGAAGAGTCAAGGAAGTCAGATACTATTATTACACCCCAGTCTTCATGGCAAATACTACATGGGTCAGTGTCAGCCTTAAGGTTAGATGGGCAAGCTAATGGTTTTAAAGCGGTTGGGTTAAGTCCCACTGCAAAATGAATAATGCATGTCATGCGAGCCATGATCAAGGCAGTCCCCAATTAGAGTGCATGCATCTGCAAATTGTACAGCAGTAGCAATCTGGAAATCATCGTTGCATTTAGGAAATACAGCACAGAATACCGAGTGGGAAAAAATCATGCACAGTCTAATACACAAATACAACTTTAAACGTGTTATGAAAGTTTGAATGTGATAAATGATGTACATACAAAGCTGTCGTAAAGGTGGTGTTTGTTTTTTGGGCCATTTTGAAGTGTTTTTTTATATGTAAAAGTTATAAATAGATTAGTGGTGGGACTCGATTAAAAACAGTTAAAGCAGCACTCCGGAGGATTTCAGCAAGAGAGCAGTTTTTGAATCTAGCGTCCAAAGGCTCCTCCTCAAAACATCTCGACACGCGCGTCCGGTCGCGTGTGCGCGCGTGCACGCGGCGCATATACTTCGGACATGAACTGTAC